>VXBB01016558.1:52981-108791 GCA_013399915.1 Illadopsis cleaveri
TAGTTATAATTTAATAGAAAAAATAAAATAATAGAAAATAAAGTAACAAATAAAGAAATGGTTTTGGGATGCAATTGCTATCATCATTCTCTGGTTCTTCCTTAGCTGCAAAATGCATCTCTCGTTTCAAGTTTTCAAGTCTGTTATTCTTCCCTCAATGAACATCAAATATTATTTTCCTGCATCCATTTTCAGTCAGCCTTCGCTTTCAACATCCCACTTCTCAGAATTCATATCTGTTTTGGAGCCATTTGCTCAGTTTCACGCCAATATTAGCAAGTCTTTACAAGACATGGAAATCAAAATATTTAATTTCCTCTGCTCATACTGCAATAAGTGGGACTGAAATCCTTGGTTTACTCAATCACTAATTCCTAAAGTCCAAACTGACCCGATTTGACAAAAGTCAAACCACTTTGCCACAGACTTATTAGCAATATTACTATGATGAGTGAAAGGATGATGATTTATCTAGGAGGTCAGAACATGGCATTCCAGGACACTGGAATGTAGTTTACATCTTGGCAGATAATAAAAATGTAGATGAAATGCACGCATTAAGTTTACAAATCACCTCAGCCTGACAAGATTTTAAAGGCTGATCAGCAAAAAACCACTCCATTAGCTCTAATAACAAGTCCAGAGTGAGAAGATACCTAAATGGTCTCCTGATGGAGTTCAGAAGAACCTGAAATGTATTTAAAAATAAGTAGTTCAGTACCATTACTTTCAGTGCAGGCTACAAAACTCATAGCAGAAGAGAAACATCATCTCCCATTATGTGGGTTATCTGAAGATGTTTCTGGAAGAGCACAATAGTCATAACCTCAGCTGAAATAAAAAGCAACTTGGTTTGAACTGTGGCTCCTTTATAATCAAGTAGTATTGAAATGCACTTAACTTAAAAGAAGACTTAAAAAACTTTAAGGCTTCACTGTACAGAAAGTGAGAGAGTACAGGAATGAAAGGAACTCCAGGTGAAATGGGATTTTGTTCCAGCAGCTTGAAACTGCCAAAACAGCACTCACCTGTGGAATGCCAAGGTTCTCACAGACATGGATCCATGCCAGCTGGGAACTGCATGTACAAAACCAAGGAAACAGGAGCTGTGGCAAACACATGAAGTTAAGGACTGTTTTTTAGAAGAAAGGGTGTGTGAGGGAGAGTATATGGTGTTTGTGTGTGTAGAGCCCAGAGGAGGCAGTTTAGTCTCATCCTCAGCATGCAATGTTAACACCCATTTGCACTCTGTCAGGTGTCATCACTTAAGTCAGATAAAAATTATTAAATTTTTGCTTTTTCTTATTTGGGTTTGTTTGGGTTTTTTTTTTCTGAAAGAAAACACCATGTGTGCCTGGCAGTGGCCTTAGTTTTGATACAACCTTTTTATCCCAGTGCAACAAGATGAAAAATACATGTCCAGGGCCTCCCGATGTTTCAGTGACGATAAAGACTGAAAAATTAATCACATCTCTTGTACACTATGATTGTCAGCTTCTGTAAGTGAATAAATTAATTATTTCATTAAATTCATAATTTAGTCTAGCCCTTTATGTCTTCTTTTTGATCCCTCCTGAGCTAGGATTTTGTTTTGCTGTAGTACACTTCGGTTGGTTTGAAGATGACGCTGAAGCCACAAGCAACACTAAAAGCAGCAACTATAGCAGGCTAGCTCTTTTCATGTTTGCTGCAACATGTTTTATATTTAAATGCCATTTGGGCATTACTGTCTCAAATCAAATGAAAATGCTTCAGATCCACTGACTGTTCTGCAAGGTAGTATTATATTTTGCATGTAAATCCCTTTCTTTTTCTTTTCCCCAGGATTTTTCTATAAATCTCAATGAAAACATTTGACTTGCCTCAAAGTAGTTAAAACCTATAAAGATTCCCTTTAAATTATTTATCTACCACATTCCCATCTTAAAAACTTCCTCTGTCTGAAGGGCTCTGTGAGGTCTTAAGGGATGATATATAAATTACCCAACAGCAAGATTTTCAAAAACTCTGATTTAAAAGCTGGGGAAGGCATGTTTCTGTTCTATCCAGCTTCTATGTGATAAAATAGAATAAAACATAAACCAGTTGGAAATCCTTCAAAAGGTTTCTAGAGCTATAAGTGGTGGTTCTGGATTGGAATTCTACAGCTGATTCCCATCAATAGAAGTATTCTCATCTGCAACCTTTGCATATCCACTGACTCTAATTGTCATAAGACTGTGCAAGAAGCAAATATCTGCAGATGATAGTGGAGCCTTGAGTAGTTGTCACCATGGATTAAATTGCAGATTTATCTGTTAAAACAAATTCCAAGTTATGCTTGCAGGTTTTTTGACCTGGTCAATCAGGCTTTTTACTCCTAATGCATGTACAGCAACAAACACAGAGTGGCACCTACACACAATAGTGATTTCCCACCACCTGTGACATTGTTTATGATTAATAGCACAAGTTCCAGGAGTTGTTCAGGCAAATCTCTCTTTCACATGAGCATGCATTGTATATGCACTCATGTAGCACAGAAAAAAAGAAGTTATTAAGTTTGAGAGGAGGAGAGGGATTATTCTCTACATTTCAGTGACATTTTCACAGTGATGTGGGTCAAAACAAAAAACAGAAGAAGAAATTATGATTTTTAGAATGACAGTGGGTTTGATGTACTTCAAAACTGTCATTATCGTTACATTTGTTATTACCAGCTCAGAGCAGTTTCAAATGCAAAAGAAACTGGTTTGGGCAAAATGACTGCTAAAACACTATTTCATGCCTCCTATCATATGCTGCTCCTTCTACCCTGAGTCCCTGCCCCTGTGCTGACTTGCAGTAAGCTATTCCCTCCCTCCACCTTGTCCTTTTGGTATGAGAAGAAATAGCTGTGGATGGTAGGCACTTCAAAACTTCAGTCCAAGACCATCCCGCTGCAGCATGATAAATACAACATGCCATAACAACAGGAAAGCAAGATCAACACAATACCTTGCACCTAAATCCCAAGCTTAGGTACTCTGCAGCCAATGAAAACCTTTAACAATGCAGTAGAATCACAGCCCCACACGTTTACCTGTACAGCACTACATAATTGTATACATGAGATTGCCTTAAAGAATCTACTCATCTTCTTTGGTCGTGACACTGCATTATTTGTAGGGATAAGAAATGTTATGGAGATTTTCCTGAATGATTAAGTAGAACTGAAACTAAATGTAATCATACATTTATAGGAATGAATTTCTTGTTTTGTTCACACTGGGAGTTTTCATCTGAATATTCACACTTATTTTTAAGCACGTACTGCATCTTATGCACTACACAAGAGATAGATGAGGAAGACCTGGATAATATTGATTTCAACAGACATAAACTTTTAAATTCTTTCCAGGCACATAGAAAAAGCAAACATTTAAGGTCAAGGAAAACATAACCATAACTTCCTTATTATGTGTAGTTGTTCCTGTGTCACCGGCATCAGGTGACCCTGCCTTGGCAAGGGGTTGGATGAGATGATCTCCAGAGGTCCCTTCCAACCCTAATGATTCTATGATTCTGTAAACAACAAACTTAAAATATCAGAAGATAGCTTAAAAAATAGTGTAATACAGATAAATTAAAGCTGTATATATTAATATATAATCATCTTCTATACCATACTACTTCAATTTGAGAAAATTTTGTTGCCCAGAAAACTGATCATAAAATATTGACAATACTTCATATTATTCTATAGACTTTAAACAGCACAGGCAAAACTCAAATGTAATTATCTTGTGTTAGGCCAGCTGATACAGCAACCAAAACCAGACAAAATTTTGCAATTAGTGTTTTGTCATAAATTCATAGAAAGGATAGAACAATCCAGCCTCACTGCAGGTTAATGATTATAGCTCTTAATGTGATCTAATTACATAAATCAATTGGACCACAAGAGAGGGAGAGGTAGTTAACCTCTGTCAATAGAGAGGAGGGGAAGCTGTTAGCATCTGTGCAAAAGAAGGGAGACAGCATAAAAAATTCTGTGAGCAATAAAACCAATATCTCTGTCTTGTTCACAGTTTTAGTATCTTTGTCATGAATTCATATTCTAAAATAGGCTTTTCAAAGTATTTTATACAGTTACAAACTCTCCCCAGTTTTCCTGATTTATATCCTTAGACTATTGGGGAGTTAGTGAAATGATAGTACTGCTATTTTAGACTTCCAATTCTGGAATAAGACACCCCACACTTGGCTTTAGTCCAGACAGAGTATTGAAAGACCAAAACCCTCACGGACAAAAGAATGGATGCTACCAAATGTTATGATTAAAACAAGAGAAAAAATGTCAAATCATTTGGTTACCCCAAAAGGGAAGCAAACCTCAACACTGCTTACCAAGCAAAGGCCAGGAAAAACTGAACTGTAAAATCAGAGCAATGGTTCCCATCATAATTTGCTTGAAGTTTTGCTTTTCTCTTCCTTGTCTAAAGGATTTGTGTGCTCAAAAGCTTTTCTGCTTTCCCTGCAAACATATCAAATACTGCTCTTCCAACAGAGCTTCATCTTGCTTGTGTTCCCACATCACAACTGCAACAACCTTACTATCCTGAACTTGATTTTTTTCCCCTGAACCATCTAGATTATAAAATAAATTAGTGCAGATTCTATCAAAAAATATTTTTAAAACATGAAGTAACATAGCTGCAAATGACAGCATGTGGGAACAGTACCGCTCCACTTCTAAAAATGTTTTCTTTCCTCTGTCTTCTTGCAGGCCAACTGCTGGCACTAAATCCCAGAATGTTACACATGCTCCAGGCTCAGCAGTTGATACTTAATGAAGTTTTCCAAGGAACCTGACTGTAAAATTAAGACCAGCTCCTAAAAACAGCTTCTTTTCTGTGAAAGAATGGTACCAAAAGAATAAAAAAGTCCAAATGGCTATGAAGTATCCAGGATTTATACTTCACAGAGCAGTGTATCATTATACCTTTGCTAATCCTCACTAAACATTCAGTTGGTTTTCACAGCAGCAATAAGGAGGACTAGATTTTGAATACCAGTAAAAAGTGCACAGTTTTCCTTATGTTAGTCAAGACCACCTTACTCCCCTGAGTAAGAACAACCATGCTTGTTGTACATTTATAATCTGGTTTTAGGCATTTGCAAACTAAACAATAAATATTGAAGTATTAGATGTGGTTATGTGACACTACTCGGGTCTGATTCCATTTTTCAAGGTATCCTTAAGGAAGTTTATACTTAATAAGAAGAGTGACAGAAACATTGCCCAGAGGAACAGAGTACACCTATCACAGAAGTACAAAATGAGTAGACACAATACACATGTAAGAGCATTACATAAATTAGGGATCAAGAGAAACTTTATTCCAAGATGGCACTGTCAGCACCTTCTCACCACTTTCTAATTCTCTACTTCATTGTAAATTTAAAAAGCTCTAACATTAATAACCACTAGAAAATTTACTTATTAATTACTACAGTCTTAAACTAAGGCATTGATTATAAGAGAAGTTATAAACTTGTCTACTAGAACAAGTTTTCACTTGAAACATCATTTATGAAGACTTGATGGAACATGCTAATGTTAGTAACAAATGCTTTGCAGGCAATCTATCCAGAGTGCCCAATATCCACAAGAGCACATCCAACTATCAAAGTTCACTGATTGACATTTCTTCAAGACTCTGTAGCTAAGTCAAAATGAAAATAAAGCAGAAATTCAGAAATTATGCTCTAAGGATCTGCATCAGAGATAATAAATTCCTGCACTTGATATGAATTCTCCATAGAAAAATATTATTCCATTTCAAAATTAAAATTGAGTATTTTTTACTGAATAAAATGTCAATTCTACATGTAAAACAGAATCTTAACTCGCCAAATTTAGCTTGTTTTGGAAAGCAGATGAATTTTTCAGTTTCATTCTCTAATCTTTTCATAAGGTATTTTTCAAAATCCAAAAACATGTAAAAGCAGATGAAAAAGAACAGAAACAGGTTGTATTTTTTTTAAAAAAAATCACCCTCCAAAAAGCAACTTTTGTGCCTAAGCATCCACCTGAGCATGAAAATAAAGGTAATATAGGAATTAACATCTCACGGTGTCATACTCAGGTTTATCTAGGTCTCCCAGGGTAGTGCAATTCCCTATCTAGCAGCAGGGAATATTTCCTCCTTTACTTTTCCCTCCTCTTCTATGTTAGCCACATCCAGCAATAAAAATTTTCATTTTAACCCAGATAAAAGTGAACTCACAACTTTTGTATCATGTTAGGTCAATTTATTCCAATAGACTTTTTCTGACCAGCTCCACTTCGGAAGTCAATCTATGCCTGTGCTGAAGAAACTGTGCGCTCCTAAGTGTCATTTTTGGATATATTTTTCTCTTCACACATCAGAGTGAAGTACATAAATTGAAACAAACATCCTTCATTCCTCTGTCTTGTCAACTACGATTTTAATTTCCTGAGTGCAGTGACTTATGTGCATTTCCAAGTCTCCCTGCAGAGAGCTTTGAATTCAGCTGGGGCTCCTGGATACTGCTGGGGCTCCGTGGTAGGTGTCAGGCACATAAAAGCACTGTGCAGGATCCAAAGCAGAAGTAATTCATACTGAATTAGAGCTCATAAGACCTCCTCATTAAAAAATTCCACAGTGGCTCTACTTAACATGCATGTCATTCCCTAAAGTACTTGTGTAGCATCTGCCACCCACAAATAATTAACTGCCTAGGAATGAGGAAAGGTGCATGTAGCAAGTCAGATCGGCTGTTCCCCCACATTCTATTGGTAAAGGGATGTGAAAAGGGTAAAAAGCACCAAGGCAGAGAAGTAATTACTTCACCACACAAAAGCACAAGGCAGCAAAGGATGTTTACACTTCAGCACTGACAGAGCAGATGAACACAGCTACCATGGAGCAGCACCATAAGCTCTGAAAAGATTTGCATTTAAGCGTGTATTAAACTCCCTCAGAGCTTTCCTGCCAGCATAAATTGTGCTGGCTTGACTACAGTGGCACTGTCGGAATTCTGCAGCCCAGTCCACACATACATGTGGCTACAGGAGCACAAAGATGCTCACACAAGCTGACACAAAGTCACACAAGGATAAGGGATCATTACAGCTGTGCTAATGTATCCAGCCTAGCAAAACTGTGCTGCTGTAACAGAATGATCACCACGAGGAGCAGCATATCTTCACATAAGCAACCTGCCTTTCAGAGAACTGATTGGCTCAGCCAACACAATGCAAAGGTTCAGAGAAACAAGAAGCAAGGGGATTCTGAAACAGGAGCAGCAGCTCCCAGAGGATGAAAAAGGGGAGGCACCGAGTGCAACCATTATAACAGTCACCGTATTACTGACCAATTGTTGCATTAAAGCTACAGGGTATCACAGAGACCCTCTTCAGCTTGTTAGCTGCCAAAAACTATAGAAGGAAATGATAAAAATTATGCAGGGACCAGATCCTTACAGAGAGAAAGAACACATGAAACATTCCCCTTACAGTGGCAAATACCCTGTTTACATATAGGGAGAAACAAAACTGAAAAACCAGGATACAGTGTGGGAAAACAGTTCCTGTGTGCAATATATCGGTAGCACCAGGTTCTAGCAGTTCAGCAAACACCATCAAAGCAGCACAGCTGGAATTTGTAGCCCACTGTGTTATCAGTTTATGAAAAGCTGCTTAATAGAGACAGTGCCATCTGGGCCAATTACAGACAGCACATCTTAGGCTTGATGGAAAGTGATTCCAAGTCACTGTGTTAAAATTCAACATAGTCTTCTTTTGTCTTGCTTTCCCTTTGGTTTTGCCAATAAAACAAGGACCAGTAGCAACAACTTTGGCTTAGACTAAACATACTAAAATGCTAGAGTAATTTCCTATCTACTTAATTGAAGGGATTTGCTTGCAAAGATTTATAAGGGGAGAAATCAGCATAATTTTCTGAAAGTTTCAATATAGAAGAATAAATCTTAGTTTTGGACTTGTCTACTCCCTCACACATTATATACCAAGTGCTCATCTGGGAATAAGCAGACCAGTTGTCACTTCTTTACTATATTCAGATCACATGGAAGAAATAAAAAGAAAACCAATGCCAACAGCACACCATTCCAATAAAGCCTATGCAATAAACTAGAATAAAATAGAACTACAAGGATATGAATATTATTACACTCTTGATGCCCTATCTGCCAACATTTTGCGTCAGCACAGCTGACACATATTTTATGCCTTTTGATTTGCTTTTCTTCTAACAAATTCTGATTAGGCAAAATTAAATCATACACGGGACCTGTCACTCCCGGCAGGATTGTAATACGCAGTTTGTCCAGCATAAAACCAATCTCTGTTTAAAAAAAAAAATAATGGATATGGCCACCAGGTGACATTTAAAGGAATTTATTCTGGAAAAAATCCTATGTTTAAAGTGTCCCATTGGTTGTAAATAACTTACTAAATATTCAGCAGTAAAAATTTCACTGGGCTACATAAAGCTACTTAACATCCAAAGGGGCTGTTATCATCTCTGCAGAGAATAGTGGGATCTTGCTCATTCCGGTGAGGAACACTGCAAGAAGAACAATTAATCCACAGAAGTTGGCCCTTTAACCTCACCATATAGCTGCTCTTGAAGGCTGCTCCTTTTTTAACTTTAGCAGAAGACACAGCAATGTCATCTGTGGTAGATATGATCAGTACATGTTCAAATGGGCACCAAAAATCACAGTGGGTAGCTCTGAGCCTTCATGTTATAAAATTGCCTCAGAAAAGTGATGCATTACGGTACTTTATTGAAATTTGTAGGAACTCACCTGGCGAATGTAAAAACAGAACTGCTCAGTAGGGAGCTGTTACCATCTACCTTCAGTGATTGGCTTTATAAAATAATTTCTTCTTTCATTACTCTCCAGGAAAAGAAAAAAAAGCTAAAAAATTATGAACACTCTTGTCTTTCAGTAACTTATATGACAACAAATAAAATCTATTTTTATTATACTGAGTAACGTTTGTGTTGTTTAAATCTATAAGCAAACAGGCACAAGGAGGGTGTGGGAAAATGACAGGGGGTAGAATTAGAGAAAACTGGGAAGTTATATTCACATTCCAACAGAAGTTATAATAGTAAGGGAATTCTAGGGTGAAATGCAGTGGCTAAATGCAATGCCCTAAACCTCTGTGACCCTCCCCACACAAAACATGCTAAGGGAGATGAAACAAAGGGTGGAGCAGAATAAAGACACCATGGTCAGGTTCTGTTTCAATCCCTGCAGGAATGGGAACTTGACGTTCCCAGGTAGGTGATAAAACACATAACAGCTGCCAACCAAGGGAGAGAGGAGATGTCCTGCTTCTGAACCAGCAACTGTGGAAAAATTGCTCTCCCCAGGTGAACTTTGTTCATTATATTGTCATTGTCATAACTAACTCACACCTGCATCCCAAAGTTACCCTCACTGGGCATGTGATCTTTATTTTATTGACTGTACATCTGAGGGCCAAGAGAGAATTTTGCGCCTCTGGGCTGCTCTGTGCAGAGTCCCCATGATGGGACACTGACAGATGGGTTGGACACAGGGTCTCAGCTTTCCAGAGGCACTGATAGACCATCAGACACAGAGGGTTTGAGGAAATCCTCCCTTTCTCATGACAGAGGGCTCCTGTTAAAAAGAAAAACTTCATTCAAAATAACTTGATGAAGAATTAGGATGCACTGATCATTGACTGGGTAACAGAACAACAGAGAAGTAAAATCTCATAACACACTGATGGAAACATTTCTGGAAGCAAACATGTATACTGCTTTATGGTAGCAAGATATTTCCATAATCAGAACCATTAGATTTAATCTTTCATTCTGAAGTGAATATTCTAGTTGGATGTTGGTATAAAGGTGAACCCAATGAAGCATGAAATTACACGAAGGTATTCTTACACTATTTGCTGCTTAAGTACATCTGCATTTTTTCACCGAGAGTACTCAAATTGCTTTATAAATAGCAGTATTCTATTTTACAGATGGGGAGACTGAGATTCTGAATGTTGATGTTTGCTGCATAGGAATAACAAGCAGTTTAGCAACAGAGGTTTCACACCTAGAGGGGCTCAATTCAAACAGTGTTACCTCGTGAGCCACGCTCCCAAGGCATGACTATGCAAATAACTTCTGTATGTTTTTGTTTCTCTGGCAAATCCTCTCTCTAGTCAAGAGATTTCTAGGTTGTCAAATAAGGAGTTGTAAATTCCCTTTGTCGCAATAAGCAAGAGAAATGGGTTTTTTTCAGAGTTCAAGCTAATCAAAAGGAGGTGGCTTAGGGTGAGGGTTTTTTGCTTTTATGGCAAGGGCATCAAAGCAACTTAACCATGGAAAGAAATAAAAAAGGATTTAAGAAATTATTTTATTGGAGACCAAACTGCAACAGTATCCCAAACCTTGAATTTGGTAGCTAGACAACCAGCAAGCTGGGGAAAATGGAGGGTCACATTCAGAGTCCTTGTTCAGGGACCCTTTTCGCTGATCAATGGTTTACTGTAAAATACAGAAATAGCCCCAGGAACACAGAGCAGAATAAAACATTGGTTTTAAGTTTCTGAATGTTTTTTGCTTTTGAGCTTTTTTAAAATTCTTTCTGAGATCTGTAAAGATATATACGCATAACATCAAAAGACAAAAACAAATAACCTTTTACACCTAAGAGAGAAAAAATACCCTATCCTGCCTAGAATTTTCCCAGCCTAAATCAGTACTTTTCAGAGCTGCACCTTTTCAGTTTATTTTATAATAAACTTAAAAGTTGAAGTATCCAATGGCATAGCATAATGAAGGAGATATGTTCTTTGCTGGTTCTTAATTCGTAGAATAATCAATAATGGTTGAGGAAATTTTGCTTCCTAAGAAAATTTCATGTCAAAAACATGTTAAATAAGAAAAATGTCTCGAGAGATGGAACTGCAGTGCCTGCACTCTGAGTGAGACGACTTTGGGATTAATTAAAAAATTACTAGCTAATTCTACCAGCATGCATTCTCAGACCTTGCAAAAATTCACCAGATACTATGAAGTGGCAGCAGTAACCAAGAACAAACAAAGCAAAAAATCAAAAAAACACCCTCATACACAAAAAAAAACCCCTCCCCAAAGCAAACATTTGCATCTAAAAGAGGTGTAAAAGCTCAAAATATGATAGAGAATAGACTTAAAAGAAATAGAACTTTTATGTAATAAAATCTACTGAATATCAAAAAAATTGACCAAAAAAAATTATCAGTAGTGTTTGAAATTCTCATTTTAGTGGAAAAAAAGTTGATTTCAAAAATGTGAGTTTAGGATAGTAATTTCTCTTTATTTTCAGTATTATTGGTGCTTCACACTATGAAAAAAAAATCCTACGACTATAATTTTTTTTTAGTCTACATTTCCACCAAGTAGAAAATGAGTGAATCTCCAGTACCATTAAAAATCTTCAATCCATTCTATTTCAATCTACAGGTGTACTAAATCCCGTACATTTCCGTCAGTTCTTCATATGAAGCTCCTCCATCAGCACTTTTACATATTATTTCTAGCTGATCCACCATCTTTGGCAGAGAAGAAGTAAAACATCACAACATGCAAAGAAATCTTTACAAAACCTTCAATCCAGTGCTTTAAAATTTGGTCCATCCAATTAAAGAAACACTTGTCAGCTTCAGGAAGTGTTGGGGCCTTTGTGATAAAAAGAATGAAAAACTTCCCTGAGTAAATTCTTATACTATCCTGAATTTATATAATCAGGATTTTTGGATCAGGAGAATGGCTGGAACTAAAACTTTTAAGATCCATGACTCTGTCCCTCCACCTCTGCACCCTTTCAACTACACTTCTGTGCGTTGTCAGTTCCAAAATATCAACTGTATTAATGTTTTTTTGTGAATACAGTGCAAAATTCCTATATAAAAGAAGGAGAAGCATCTCCCCATTTATCACCTTTTTTTTAAACACAGAAAACAATAATTGAGGAATCAGAATACTCACTTTTAAAAATATGGTGATGCATTAAAAAGTAGGTTAAAAGTGTTACTTTTTGTTTGTTTGTTTTTTCATTTTAAGGAGCAGGAGTAGGCAAATAAAGAAATATAGATTTTTTTTTTCACTGGGTATACAACAGACGAGGGAGATCTGAGGGATGAGATAAAATGCCACATTTTACATATCAATAGCAACCAGGCAATAACATATATTTTGTGTTAAACAAAGACAAAACCGTGAATCTATAGGAAATAGGAAAGTAATGTATCTGTGGGGCACAGGGATCAATTTATGAGTTCCTGAAACCAGACTGAGAAGATAAAGCAGCTTCAAAGACAGTCTGGCACTGTTTTCTCAGCAAGTCCTTTCACAGAAGGTCTTTCAGTAGAAGGCTTCCCACGAAACACAATTTTTATCTGGGACTTGGACTCAAAGATTCTTACTGGTCACTTCCAACTTGAGATATTCTATGATTTATAAAATTATTGCATTTTCAGTAGTAGCTCCAGCAGGCTAGCTTGGATATTTATGACACCAATCTCTCTCAACATTTTACTTTCATTTAGACTATGGCAAGCCCATAGCCATGCAAAGGAAGAAAATCCCAGATTTTATTTCCTGAGGAAGTTCTTAAATCAAAGCAACCCTGAGCAGACTTACAGGAACAAAAAAATTAATTAAATGAAATTACTTCTTTTAATTAATTTTTAAAGTTCTTTGATTAAGCAGGATAACTGGTTCATCTGAAGTAATCATTCCTTGAGGAGTACTACTCAGCACCAATATGTCTGTGTCCAGCCTGGAGCAGCAGAACACCTGAGCACTGGCAAGAACATCTTCAGTGTTGTTCTCCCACTCATCCTGAGATGCCCTTTGAGGGAAGGTGCTGCAGCACATGGCAGCACTGTGCCTCTCATAGCATTGTCCTTGCCTTACTGCTGCTTGTTTTGCAGCAGTTTAGAGCCTGGAGACACAGGCTGATATAAAAGGTTATTTTGCATATTCGTCTGCTGGAGCAGGCAGGTTTTTGATCTCTAACCAGAATGTATTTGGTAAAAGGGGCACACCACAGATGCCCCCTCAAGGCAGCCCAGAATTCCTATCTGCCAATGGCACATAAGGTTTAATCAATATATGAGAAAGAAGGAGGGAAAGCATCTGCTGACCTGCTCTAGCCAAAACACAGACAATTTCATTCTTCTTAAGATGAAGTAACTCAGCAAGCAATCCTCTATTTTATTATGGGGGAAATGCAAGGCAGCCAACCATCCCTACTAAATGAAACTATCCCAAGCTGCCCTCTGAAGCTGCAATCCTCAGGATTGGAGCCTGGGATCTGCCAAATTAAAACATTAAAACATTACTTAAGTAATCACCATTTTACAAATAGGAGAACAATTTCTCCTGCAGCCAAATCTCCATATGTGAGACAACAAATAAATGTTTCCACATTTTAAATATTAATTCTTCTATAGACACACCTCATTTAAGATGGCATCTTGTTAACCTGCCAGTCTCAAATAGCTGTACTATAGGAATAATAGGTTATATCCTCAGCTCTGTAAATCATCGACTTCAACAGAAATAATACACATCAGCTACAGATCCAGGACACTGTTTATTACTGAACTTGCATAGAAAGAAGTACTTTGAAACATATAATGTCCCTGTCATTCATTTCAGGAATGCATTTTCATGATGACTCATCAAAGCCCTTGTATTTTCCCAGCTTTACTGGCAGCTATTATGGGCAATTTTATTTATTTCAAAAGGTTTGTCCTCATCCTTCTTATAGGCTCCCTTTGAGCATGGAAAAGTCACAACAAGGTCTCCCTGGAGACCTCTCCAAGTCTCTTGAGGTTAAACATACAACAACCCAATGTACAGCTGGTATCCAATTATGACTATAAGTCAATCACCTCACTCCAGAAATAGAGGGAGTGCCTGGTGAACTCTCCAGCATGGTAGTGTGCTGCACACCAGGATCTCCCCTTGTCTGGGGAGGCCTCTCAAAATTACTCCTCGAGGCAGAGCAATTCCTTGCAAAAGATTTGCAGTTTGAATAACAACACGTTAAACTTTGGAATCTTAGATAAGTGATATAAAGGATGAATTGTAGACATATAATCCTTTAGACACAAACTTTTGACCAAGTCTCAGACTAACTCTGGATCCAGCTGCACCCAAATTCCCCTCAGAAGGGAGTTTAAAAAGCAAGGGAGTCCTTTCTGAAACTCATGACTTAGTGGGAGGGTGTCCCTTGCATTTTTATCTGACCCTCTCCTCTATGCAGTAAATCATCAAGTGTATCTTGTCATTGGATGTCATCAAACCCCTGCCACATTAACTACCAATCTTTGTTAGATCACTGTTTTATAGCAACAAATATATTGCTACTTCCCTGTTACAAGAGAAGGCACAGCTTTCTCCACGACATATGGGTGTAAGATTTCAACGACAATGCCTATTTTCAACAGATTACCTCCTGAGCAATTAATTTGCTAGAGCTCTCTTGACCAGCCACATGGATATCTTAAAAAAAATTTCTTTCAAGCTTCTGCAATGAAATGACCACATGGTCATGAGAATGTGTGAATCAGGAATAGGTGTAAAAAAAATAGCACAAAAAAAAAAAAGGGAGACACTGAATAGAACTTCCACCTAAAAGCTATGGATAAGCACACTTAGTTTTGATATCTAACTTAGTTTCTTTTGCTTAAGCTCTCATGGGGACCTTTCAGCTGGAGCAGATGCTCAGACCAATGTTTTTTGACAGTAATTGGTTGCGACAAATAGATGTTGACCCTGAGTTTGGCTAACAAAGAGATATCAGAAACTGTGCCTGAGAAAGAGGATCTAGGAAAGTATACGAAGGTATTTATGTGTAAAAATAATATTAAAAAATGACATGGGCAGTTTTACATCAAAGACTAATATAAAAAATGAGCAGCCAGAGTACAGCAGAAAGTTATTATGTGGCTTTTTGGGTTTTCTTTGGAATTTTTTAAGAAAAATTAATCTAGGGACAGGGAATAAAATGAAGCATAAGCAATAAGTTCCACACAAAGGTGTTATTCTAAATAAAAGGGCAAGTCTCCCAGTAACCAATCTTTTATTTTTAGACTGTGTAAAATTACAAATAGCACTGATTTCCATCCAAGAAGCTGCAAAAAAGAATAACTCAATGGACCTTTTTAAGACAAGCATTGTTACCTTTATTCTGATGGAGGACAAAACACTGTACAGCATGATAAAGGGACTATTCATATGCATCCAGTATTTACATAATATCTGACAATGATGAGCTTTATCAGATTGCAATGTGTGCCCAATTTACATAGTCATAAAAATATCTGAAAATAGAGCCCCAGTTTAAGGACTGTTCATGGGCACCCTATTTCCTTGTTACACACAAACAAGACCTTGCTTGAGCACACACAACATGCACCAAAGGTGGATGGAGAAACAGCCAGACTTGATACTCCAGGCTTTTCTGTATGCAAGTGAAAATATCTTTTAAATCATAATCCAAAACATAGGAAAAACACTCCTGGTGTGCAGACACAAAGCTGATTAAAGAGTCAAGTTGTCAGTGGAGCAGGTTACTGGCAATTAGTTACCTGAATAAATGAAGGTGGTCACAACAGACCAGCCTCCTATGAGTTGCAATGACCTTTGTACTTGGAGTAAATTTGCCAAAAGCACAGAAATATTTCACACTTTGTAAGAAGAACTTGCAAGAGTTCAGGGACTACATTTAAAAAGAGGAAAATTATGAACTCACCACCAAGTGTGGCCACTTAAAAGCCTAAAGGCAATGAACACAGAAGGCAATAGAACCTCAGAAAGTTTGTGGGGAAAAAGTAATATATAGATATAGATCATAAAGATATATTTTCTCAGGTAATAGCCCTGAAGTTTAAGAAACAATTCACTGAAGCATACCAGTTGCTATTAGCCCTGTAGAGTTTGAGAAAAAAAGCGCCAGTGGAGTTAAATTGCATATTTTGTACAGACAGCAAAAATTACTAAGAAAAAGAATATGAATGGTAGACTATTTTGATAGAGAAAACAGAAATATACAAGAAGAACAAGCATTCAAGTCCCCAGAAGATCATATATTCATTACTGGTGAAGTAACAAGTCCACTTACTTCAGTTTCCTTAAGCTGCTTAATATAATTCATAGAAAGATGAAATCTGAACTGTCACAGCCTGACTGCAGAACCACCATGAGGTGATGGGAATGACAGATTCTGATTACATGACGTCACATCTGAGAAGAAAAGGGAAAGAAAGAGTTTGAAACTTAGGCCAAAATGTTCCCACTTGTGTGCCTGAGCTTATCACCAAGAGAAATCTGTACTTTGCCCCCTCAGTGGCAAATAAAGTGTCTTTATTTCATCACTCACAGCTACTAAATAAAGCCTTTGATGTGAGACCAATAGAAGATTCACCACCTCTATAAATCTCAGCATTTTTATTTGCACATCTATTTTCAGTATAAAACCTTAATGAAAAAAGAACTCCTGAAAAAAGGGAAGTGCAATTTTCCTCACTCATGTCCAAACATACAACACAGTTTTTAAATATATGATATAATATAATATGATTATATTTAAAAATATAAAAAACCCAGGCATGAAGGTATTTTGCAGTACTTATGAAATTGCTTCAGAGACAAATATGGAAGTCAAGTCAGGCCTCTAGGTGAAAAATCACAGTGAATTAATTAAATTTCAAATGTTAATATGTTAGCATGTAGCATATATAGGCTATTAAATATTAAAATAGTACAAATATTTCAAGACAGATCACAATGCATGAGATATAAAATAATCTCTTAGTTATCCATTAGGTAGATGGAGTTTTTTTGTACAGTATAGTAAGAATCAACCAAAATATATAACTCTAGATAAAATCTATTTTCCAATAATAAAAAAATGTTTAGCTAAATAGGGATTAATCTAGATATACACTGATATTTTCTTAATATCAAATAAAACATTAGATGACTCCATATGAGATTATACATTTAATTTCAAAGTGTTGTGTCTATGTACAGATCCGTGTTGGTCACACCAGGTAAGTTTCCAGCTTCCACACAGGCTTCATTTCTGCTTTGGATAAATCAAAAACACAGTCAACTTTTACAGGATTTTTTTCCCTATGCATTGTGTGCTATTAGAAGCAGAGGCAATGTCATCTCTTCTCTCAGGGTACTTTTGGCTGCACAGGAAAGAGGAAACAAGAGAAGATTTTCTTCTGCCTGGTTTTGCATTCCAAGAAGGTTTATATACCTGTCTATTCAAATAGGTGGGTGCTTAGCCAGCCTTACCCTAAGAAAGGCTGGTACATATCCCTGCAGTAATCAGAATGCAGAGTTTAGCACTCATTTGTAAGAATCATAATTAATACAGTAGAAATCTTTGTTTAAATGTTGCCTTGGCTGAGCATGTTCAAAATTAATGTCACATTGACTTCTTGCAGTTGATGCTTTCATTTACATTTGACATGGCACTCAGATCCCCTGTAAGAATTTTAGAAAAATGTGCATACATCTTTATTTTTTAAGAAAGCTCTTAGTGTTCAAGGGTGTTTTCCCCCAAGTTTCAAACTTGGCAAGCAGTTGCAGGCCTCTCAGTGATTTCCATTTCAACATTTGATTTATTAAAAATGCCCTAGATATAGTTTAATTTACTTGCAAATATTTTTTTACCTGTCCTTAAATGAAAAACCTGTGCACTTGAAAATTGTTTATTTCCACAGCAGCATCTGAAAATATCTGTGTAACATCTGTTGAAATTCTATTCTGTAATTTATTGCAGGGGTATTTCCTCAGGCACCATAGTTGATATGCTTGTAAATTCTTTAGTAGCTGCTTTAAAGGAAAAATTTTTCTTTGCCTTTCCCAGCTCTGGATAAAGAAAAGCCCCAATGTCACTAAGTTTTCCTAGATCAGTTTCTTTGTGTATTTACTGATAAAGAAAGTGAGGAGAGAACAATTGTAAAAAGATTGTTCTTTTTATGATGTAGCAACATGCTACACATGTTGCTTGTGTCACAGAGACATGTACCATCACAAAACATTTCTTAATTTACAGTGTTTGAGACTCTATGGTATATTTAATCTAAAATCATAAGGACCTTGCCATCAGTAATCAGTTAAGTCAGTCTAACAGGAGTTCAGTTTATGGATGATAGAGTTCTCATGTGATCAAAGCCTTTTTAGTTTTGCTCAAAATACTGGCTTCTCCTGGCTTAGAACAAAACCTGAACCCAAAACTCTGTGGCATGTTCAGATCCACATAATTTAGCAGCTTCCTAAAAGGAAGTGTTTATGAGTAACTTGAAACAATGATTCCTTCCTGCAATGCACATTCAAAATACTTCAGTAACTGCTGCAAATATAACTTCCAGATTGTTTTCCTGTGGTCCTTTGGGTAATCAAAATTTAATGTTAAATGCTCATTCTTCAAGCTGTGTCTTTTTAATGATAAGTACTGTAACTGGATGGAAAACATCTCAACCTGTGTGTTGTAAAGTTCACAATATTTGGTTTCTATTAGTCTCCAAATAAACTTATTTTCTGTCTGCATTTGTACATGCATGCAAATTAGGGATATAACAAACAAGATGAACTCTATCTGATGAAAAGTAGTCTGGACTGAAAGTTATGCTGGAGACATTTTCCATATGAAAATACTTACCAAGAAATCTTTCATTAAAATTATCTTAGATAAAATCCAAAATATAATATAAGAAATTGTTCTGATAACTTCAGCTGAGAAATATCTTCTTAATGATTCTTCCTATGTAACATCAGGAAGTATTGTAAAATGCATTTTATATATATGTTACTGATTTTCTACATTTTTATTAAGTTGCTGATTAAAAAAGAAAAAAATTCTAATTTACTAAGTTGCAGGATAGTAGTACTCCCTGTTTAAAACACATTTTAAAGAGAATTAATTCTGATTAATAAATTTCTATAATGAATAATCTCTTGATTATTTTAATTGGAATTTGCCAAATGTACATTATTTCTGCTACTATAGTAGGCAATAAATTATATATGCACTTAATTTTATATGGCTTACAGGCTTGACAAATTGCTTATTCAGAATGACTAACTAATCTATCACTTTTTTAGCAAAGAGTACAAAGTGTAAAAAGAATCCTAATAAATTTACTAAACATCGTCTATGTACAAAATGAAATTAAACAAATTAAATTAAAATTTCATTTGCACACACAGTTAAGCAGGAGAATGTTCTCAGGTACTTGAAGTTAACAACTAAATGCAATGAACACAATAACTAATTGTTTCAATGTTCTGGAAATTTCTGCATTTTAAAGTAATTACCAACATAAGCTCTTTTTGGTTTTCTGGGACACTTGTTCAATAAAAGCAGCACAAAAGACACAAATTACTCTACCCTAAGCCTGCAGTGCAGGACTGTTTTAAGGTTTCTGGAGAAAATGAATTTATAATTTCTTGAAAATGAAGCACAAATGCTGTAAATTTAACTCGTTCATACACAGTGGCTGCTCTGGGGGAGCAATACCACCCTGCCAGAACCTGACCTGATGTGGCAGCTTTAGGCCACTGAGCAAGCCAGGCTTAGTGGACTCTGAACTCACACTACACCAGGTGCACTTCCAAACACCAACTCAGTGTCTGCCAGAAGTCACTGATACCACATCTTCTAAGAAACTTCTAGAGTTTTTCGTCTCTCTATTTCCTTTTCCAGTGCACAGCCCAAATTTAGCTGAGCTCTTCTTTCCAGGGGTCTGACTGTGTAGCCATACTGATGAGAAATGAAGGATTTGGATATGTTCTATCTCATAACTAAACCTGGTTTTTTACAGCTTGTGGATCTCAATGGCTTTCTCAGCAACCTGGTGAGAAGTATTATACAGACAAGTCATCTGTACAGCAGGGGAAGCAGAAGACTTCTACAGTATATAATTCTCACCCAGAGGCCTGGGTTCACATTTCCTGTAGGTCCATGCATGAATACCCCCTTATGCAAACTGATTCTGCAAGGGAAATATAAAAAATATTCCTCCATCACAGGTCTTTTTTCCTTTGTGGCCCCACTGAATGGGAATTGTCCCTCCAAACATCCCATATTGTAACTATATGGTTACAAAAAGGGTTCTTAAACAAAGATCCTTGCTGGTGCAAGAATGTGTGCCCACAGAACTGTGGTCAGGTAGGGGAAATGTTTTCAAATTCTTCTCTTTTGCAGCTTACCCCAGCCTGGCTTTTAACAGGCCTATTTTGTATTACAATGCTTTGATTAGTTTCTAACAGTTCTAGAAGGCTGAAACAATAAGGGAAGGCCTGCTCTTCTGTTCAAGGCAGCTGAGGCAGTTCACTGCTGGCAAAAACACCATCAGGGGTTCGTGCAAAAAACCCCAAACAACCAGAAGTCTTTCCAACCTTAATCAAAACTTGGTGTCTGCCAATTGTTCTAGACTAAAAAGCGTCAAGATTTTTATTTAGCTATCAACTTCTCAATAAAAACTAACCCAATATTGGCACCTTTTATTATAGAGATTCCTGAAAATCAGAGGCTGAGGACATCTACATGTTTCATCACTCATGTTGGCCCTTCCTTTGTTGTTCAGGCTCTACAATTTAAGTCTCTGAGGAAGGCAGCAGTTCAATCCCTGCAAAGCATGTAAGCTGTAAGCCCCAGATCTCAGGCTAAAGAATAAAGAAACATGACACAGCTGTCATCACTGGAGTCTACAGGATTTTTAATCTTCTTAGAGTCTGCCTAATGACTGTTGTCTGCTTCATTGTCTCAGAGCTATAATTTGGCCAAGCATATGAGTGCAATTTTGACATCCACCCCTTAAATTCCATTATCTATCTACAACAGTGTACAAAACACTGAAACGTTCAAAGCAGGAAGAAAAATCAATAACAGCCCTTTAATGATATTATTCCAAGCATCTATATTAAGTCTGCACATACCGTTTTCCATCCTGAATTTGCTATCAGCTGTTATCAACAGCCTGCTGAATACCACAGGAACTGGGAGAGTAAAGATGATAAATGCATACAGCTTTCTCTATAAGCAAGCAATATTGTGAACATACTGATGGAATAACACTGAGATCAGCAGGCTTCTCTACTGCTGAAGATTTCCTTGCGTGTTTACAACACAAGAACTGATGCCAGTGAGTGTTTTTCTCATTCTGTAACAGCAGTCCATCACAGTATGTATTTATGTAACTAGAAAAATACATGCATTTATGTAACTAGAAAAAAAAAAGCTGAAAGTGTTTATCAAGTTTTGAAACTTGCTTGTATCTTCATGGGAAATAGGTTGATGAAACAGTTCAGGACTGAAATAAATGAGCTTTGTATAGAAAAAAAAAAGAAGTGTAATTACACAATTTTAAGGGATTGTCCAGACATCTGCCTTTTACAGAAACAATTCAGTTTCTTTTTATTTGCGTACCTCAACACAATCGTAGATATTGAAGTTTATATTTAGAAGGTTTTATATTTAGAGGTCATGGTCTTTTAGGCCAAAGCTTTGCCCCTCACAACTAACAAAGGAGCCGTTTCTTAAGCATTACCTTTGTAGTCCTGCCAATCTTCAACCTACAGCAAGATTTCAGTACTCACCTCCCCACAGTGCCTTTCCCTCTCAGATTTGGTTTCTCTTTTCCCCGAGATTCAGGTGGTGGTTCTGGTGAGTCTTTTTTGCCCTCTGAACGCTTTGAGTCTGGTGTGAGAATGAAACGGAGTCTTCAAGGTCTTGTTGTTTCTTGGTTTCTCATGTGTTTATTAATTCTCATCTTACAATTTTCTCTGTGCTCAGCCGAGATGTTCACAGCTGCTTGGACACAGGCGACTCCCCCCGTGATGGGAGGTCACTACCTCTTATACAGATAATTATGCATGTCTTATTTACAATTCCATGCCAATGCCTAGTACCTATACTAGAAGGGTCATTTCTACTTTGACCCCACCCCCTTTAACTACTTTGTGCCACCATCTCTGCAGAAAATGGATGCCAAGGGAGAACAAGAAGAACCCAGGGTTCCACCCTAAATCCTCCATCTTGTTGCCCATTCACCTCCATTCTAAGAATCCCAAAACTACCAAATTTTTCACTGGTGATAAACTACATTGCTGTCTTTCACGCATTTGTGACTTGTAATTCCTGTCTGTGCTGGAAGTTTTTCACATGGACTGAAATCAAAGTCTGTGTCTTCCTGGGCTCTGTGCCAGGGTCTGCAATCCCCCTGGACAGACCCCAGACCCCCCTGACCTGGATTCAAACCCTCTTTCTCGGGTCCCAGACCCCTCTGCCAAGGTCTGTGACCTTCCAGGGCGCCCACAGGGGTGCCCTGGACTCCGACATTTCCCCAGTGTTTTCCTCTAAAGCCCAGTGATAGAAAGAACAGCTTTCTTGTTAGCAGCTCAGTCATCAATGGCCAGAGTCCATTTCTGCTAACTCACTTCTTTCTTCTTTTCTTTCCTAGGTACAAGCCTCTGCAGCACCTGGATGCTTCCTTACAGCTCAGGCTCCCCTGCTCATCATTAGTGTGGCTCCCGTGTTCAGACAGCTCTCTTTAATCTTTGCTGTGCAAAAGCACCACAATTATCCTTTCCATTGCATTTCTCTTCTCAGCCTTTGGCTCCTCTCTGCCACCTCTTTTCTCTCTTTTTATCCTTACTTCCCTTGTCCATTGATGTTCAGCATTTCTTGACACATTTCTGATGCACAGAAAACACATATTCTCTCTTAGGATCCCTGTTTTGTGAATAAATTAATAGGCATAGAGTTGGATGACTTTGAAGGTAATAAAGGCATTTAAACAAGGGGCAGAAGGGTAAAAAAGAAACTGCTTGCTAGTGTCAATTTTTTGACTGCTGTCTCCACAGAAAGGAGGAAAGGCTCCAACACAGTGATTTTATTGTCCAAAATTATTTTATGTTTTACCATCTTTAGAAGATGGTTTTAAGATCCATTCTGTTGCACATTGTAATGTGTTCTCAGTGTGTACCCCTTTTACTAGGGAGAGTGGTATTCTATTGTATTCCACTGGTGAATAGGCATTAAAATTATCCTTTCCCTGAGTTGCACAGCATGTGAGTGTGTTAGGGGTATGATATTGAAACCTTAATTCTTTTGTTTATGCAGTTAAATATTCTGCCTGGAAATTCCCAGTTCAGTCCTTGTTGTTTTGGCCATCTTTTCACTCTCACACCGTTCACACAACCTGTGCATGATTCCTTGTATAAAGGAGGCAAGTTCATAAGCAGCTGTGGTATTATTTGTTAGACTAATTGATACATCCACAAAACACAGATCATCTTTCAGGGAAGGTCTTAAATTTTATCTTAAACTTTATTTTTCACAATTTATCTCAAGTAGGATATCCTTTCAGATGTTGTCTTAGTTATATCTTTAGAACATCTTGTCTACCCTACTTGTACCACATCAAACACAAACCTCCATGCCCAGAGGAACATGGACAGGATAAAAACCCTACTGTTTAAAGTAAAAGTGCATTTTCTTCATGCTTGTGTTCAAAGAAGGAGAAAGCACCAGCTGGAAAATGAAATTCTGCTAAGCCAGCTTGAAACATTTATGCTTTGTTCTTTGAGAGTATGCCATCTTGGGAACACTGACTTAAGGGATTTAGGAAGGAAAGAATAGAGCATTGGAAACTAGACAAGAGGGAAGATGTACACATCAGTTTATTATATAATTTATAGACGTGTTTAGTTTAGTCAGCTAGCTTAGATCCAAAATTTCTGCGTGACAGTTATTCCATGGAGGGCCTATGATTCTCTGAAATCTGAATGTGGAAAGGAGAAATAAGATTCACTGCTTCATAAAATTGCTATTGCCTCAAAGCTGGGTATCCCTTCATATGGCATAAAAAGAGCAGGCAGGAGGGCTCAGTTTCTGGAGGCATAAACCAGTTCTGAGTGTGAGCAGGTTTGTGTCTGGTCCCCTACTGCCATACTTTTGAATATTGTTATCCAGAGGTTATCAGTCAGCCATTCAACTGGTTTTACATTGATACTCTTGTGACATCTGCATAGCTCCCAGAGTTTCATATTCAGCTCTGTGATGCAGGAAAGAACAATCTCCATTGGGGTCACAGCTCCTGGCAGTGCAGGCAGATTTAAGTGACTTCCCAAATATGAAGCAGCTTTGTGGCAGATAGGGATAGTTACAACTGGAGCTTTCCAAAAGAAACAGGCACAAGCAGGAAACAGGGATCCCTGCTTGTAGCATTTTGAAGGACTTCCATGTAGCCTATGGTAATTGCTTCAGGAATTTTGTAACCACAGAACCCCATGAAGACTTGCCAATCAATTGGTATTAAATGGTCCCTCTTCAAAATTCAGCACCAGGTGCCAGTATATACTCTCTGAAACATAAAATTATTTGAAAATATTTGGATTTTTTTTCACTGATTAAACAGGATCTGCCTAATAAAAATCATCAGGGTACAAGTAAGAGGAGACAAGACCATGAGGCCCTTTCACAAAAGGCTCCTTATCCTTTCAAAAAACAAATTGAATTAATACCCACAATTTCAGAAATGTTTAGTATCAAGCCATGTTTGTCTTTGAATCTATATGACAGAGAGCTCATCACTGCAGAGAAGTTGCTGATCATCCAGGGAAACAGAACTCTGAAAATTTATTTAAATAATCGGTGTATTGTTTGTTTGTTGTTGTTTTTTCATTAAAAAGTCCAGTATAATCATTGCTTTTTCATAACTGTGCAAATGAAAGAACTCACTTGAGATCTTTTTTTAGTTTAACACATATATGATTTCCTTGCCCACTGTGCCCTTCCTCAAAAACTTCCTGTCCCCAAGGAAAAGCTGTGCTGCAGTGTTAAAAGAGATGTGAAAAATAGTCTATCTCTAATGAAACATTTGATTTTGAAGTATACTTAAAAATGCAAAATTAATTTTAAAAAAAATCCATTTCCCTCTTGAAATGGAATTATGACCTCTTTGAAGCTGTGCTGGATTGGGCAGATTCAGCTAAAAATTAAATTACCCACCATAAAAGCAACCTTTCTCCTGAATGCACTGCTTAAAGAGCACAACGAAGAAATAAACACATCTCTTGCTTCAGAAAGAGGAGATTTAAAACCCGTTTCATTCCTTCAAAGCTCAGCTCCATGTAGAGTTGAACAGTTCTGTGATGTGTGGAGGGAGCATCCTTGACATCTACCAAGTCTTAAAGAGAGCAAGGGAGATCACTGGCATTTTAGAAATGAGCACACCCTTTCTAAGCAGAGCCTTCAAAGAGGAAAAGACAGAATGCTTTCCCTTCTTTGAAATATTCAACTGCTGAAAGAAACTGTATTTCTTATTGATTTTCATCAACTCCACTCAGCTTACAGCTCAAACCTTGAGCATAAGGGCTATTTTAGAAGCCATAATTAAAAATAATATTCCCCTGGAATGTAAGAGTTAATGTTAAATTATTGCTGTTATTTATTTCCTTGTTACTGTGTCTGATTTTCCCTTCTGTGAGGTCTTTCACAATTTTATCAGCTCTTGCCTTCTGTAGATTTTGTGCTTTTTCCAAAGTTTGGATGAATGTTTGTTGGACTGTTTAAACATTTGTTGAATGTTTGAATCTTTTCAAGTCCTGTTCCCTGTATTTAGTGGCACTTTCAGTTTCATCCAAACATTGAAAACAATGTCCTGTTGTACATGGCTGTGACTGGTGGAAGAAGGTTCAGAAGAGATGGCCAAGGGAGGTGTGCCTGTGAAACTCAATTCACTGAAAGAATGTGACTGCCCTGACTTAGCCAGGCCACAAGCATGGAGTCATTTCGTGTCTCCACACAACACAGAGTGTAAAATCAGACTAAAAATTTTTGGAAGACAGCAATGGCTTCAACCTACATATCCACAGCCTCCTAAAGATGGACAGTGGGAATCACAATGATATTGTAATTAAACTCTATATTGTGATTACTATGTATTTTTCTACGTGTAACTTATAATAACATTGTTTTATG
This sequence comes from Illadopsis cleaveri, assembly GCA_013399915.1. Taxonomy (NCBI): domain Eukaryota; kingdom Metazoa; phylum Chordata; class Aves; order Passeriformes; family Timaliidae; genus Illadopsis; species Illadopsis cleaveri. The sequence continues at coordinate 79,031 of VXBB01016558.1, forward strand.
CAATGTATTCTATCTTTAAATAAGGTAATTTGGTATTGAACTTTATACCCTCCACATGTGAAATGCCTAAAAGAAACTGGTCAGTACGTATTGACTTCTGAAGATGAATCTGAATAAGCAGCTGAGAAAAACCCCAAAAAGTTTAAAAACAGTTCAAAGGGGTTAAAGACTTGAAGAAACAAACGTTCAAATCCTTTGTTTAAGATTTTATTGTAATTAAGTTAATAATTAACACAATTATTAAATTAATAATAACATAATTTTTTGAGGCTTGAATGATAGTCCTGGAGAAATAACCTTGTGCCTGGTGGAGGCTGACTTATGGACATGTCAATTTCCCACCACCATCAGAAGCAAACGGGACAACAATCCACATCACTTTTTAAATTGATTCTAAATTATAATGTATTTTCAGAGGCAATCATTATCCCCTTTATGCTTCCTAAATTTTGTATATTGCATTATCAATAATTATTATTGTCTATATTGTGTTATTAATATATAATATGCTTTTTATATTAATAAATTATATATTTATATTATCAGAGTATTATTGCTTAACTAACTGATGACACTGTGACTTCAGGCATAAATATATTTCCTAGCTAATTTAAGCTGCTTATTTTATTCCTTGGATAACTAGAGTAATCTGGACAGACTGAGGCAGAAATGTTTGTGTGCAGGATCTGAAGCAAGTCCTTAAGCAAATTTCACCACATTTCAAATAAGGTAATTTATGGGAAAAATGTTTCTGCATGGCCTAGAGTTATTGTTTATTCTTTTGATTTCTTGCCAAGTAATGGGGCATAATTAAAGTAAGTTCTAGCTTGTTGTATGGGAATGAGAGGGTTTGTGAACTTTGGACTTGATTTATTTATCACAAGCCTGATAATTAATTCAATATCTAATGTAGGTCTTCTTAAAATATTCTTAAAAAATAACTTAATAGAAAGCTCAAAGTCTTTTAGACCGTTGAACAAGGTCCTCAGCATTATTCCATTGAAGTCAATGCAGAAGAGCATCAAAGTGGATTTGCTATCTGTGACTTGGTTTTCATGTAAATTCCCACCTCTGTAACTAGCAGCATACACTGCTCAGGGCTTTTTGCTCATTTGATTACTTAGAAAAATTAAATAGAATGGAACTAGAGTACTTTTATGTTGTTTTGAGAGTGGAACCTGGCCTCATTCTGCTGAGACCTTTGACTTAGCGTTGGTTCAAATTAATTTCATGGGGTGACTAAAATTGATTTTTAGAAAAGAACATGAAAGAGGTGAAGAAAAGTGACTCCAACTCCCCAAAACTCTAGATTTTGAGACCACATCCCAGACATCTGGACAGTGTTCATTGGCTGTTCCTGTCACTGCTGTCAACTTCTTACAAATATATTCTGACACAGAGAGACTGCGATAAGGGAGAACAATGCACATATCTCTTGTCAATATGGTAGCCCCAGGAAGTTAGGCTGCCTAAACATTTGTGGAAGCAGGACTTTATGTTGCTGACCATTTGTGAATGGTCATGCCTTAGAAGAAAATAAAAGGAAACCAAAGGTTGTCATTATAGTCTACTTTCTGCCTTGTCTATTTATCTGTGAGACAAAACAAACAACATTAAACCTGAGAACTTGTCTAGTTTCATTTAAGGAAAACAAATACTCAGTACTGTTTTTAGTAAGTAGGTCAGAAAAGTCTCCAGGGCATCCAACACGCATTTTGTGTAAACATGAGTTGTTAGGCAAATGAACTTAAAATGGACACAGAAGATTTTAGCATTTACATCATGATCTCTTCGTGGGATTAAAAGTAAACAAAAGAAGCTGTAAGAGTCTTACTACTATCCTGGCTCTATATTCCTCTTCCATGATGTGAAAGTGTGTCTCAGAAATCTTGGGCTTTGTAAGCTTAGATGTACCAGTGTACATTTATTAAAGCTTTGACTCTGTCACACCCCACCCCGACTGACAGAGACTTTGGGTATTAGCAGCCCATTTGAAAAGGGATTGAGCTCAGCTTGTGTTCCTTCAGATGGTCCTGGGTTGTTAGCTCAGGAGACGGTATAAATCCTCAGGCTTTCATATCCCAAGTTAGGACTCATCAGTCAAGTCTCTCAGTCTCTCACACAGTGTAGGGCTGCCACTGGCTAGTGGATACAGAGGGTTGGATACTTTTTCCAACAGCTGGGTATTGCGTGGTTAAAATTATCTCCCTTCTTACTCCAGAAGAGGTTAATGGAAAATGTTTAGTGAGGTGAATTTCAAACTATGACCCTCCCCTCAAAATATTCCTACTGAATTGCCTGGTCTTTGGGGTGATCCAGCTTTCTTTGGATTTGGGTGTTGCTGGAAGCTGTGAATTCTTGATGGACAATCCATCCTGACCTAGCTGGACTGAGAACTACAACTTAATTACTGCAATGAATCAAGCAATTCATCATCACCAAAAATCTAACTTTTTTCTGCTAAGTGTATTGTCAACAGCCAAGCTGCAGTTCTCTTAGCTGTATTTGGTATTGAGCATAATCCAATAAACAGTTTTTATGGATTATTCTGGCTTTATTATAGGTGATTCCCAAGCGCTTCCTAGTGAATATTCCATAGTGGGAAGCAAATATGTTTTGCAGTGGGTACTCAGAAAATATGTCATTCTGAGCAGATGAGTTCAGCGCTCGAAGTTAATTTTCAGTGTGACTTCTCCATTTCACTTTATTTTCTTGTGGATGCACAAGACTTAAATGTCATATCATAACATGACATCAATATTTACTGATGTCAGCCATTTACTAGATTTGTTCTACCAGCATTCTTACTTTCTGGTCATCTAGAATGGTGCATTTAAGCACAATTGAAAGTTCTTCAGGATTTTCAGGCATCCACAGTTCCTTCTGCACCATTGCATAGGTCAGCAACAGAATAGGAAGCCGATAATTACCCCACCACATTGCCAGTAACAAACCAACTGTGTGATGGACTGGAAACTCATTACATGGTTCCTTAAAATTAAGTAAAGCTTCTTCTAATAGAACTTAATCTCATCAAACCTGCAGAGAACTATTGCCCTAATAAACCAGATCAACTGAAGTTCTGCTCTCTAGCATGGAACCCCTTCCTCAGTGTTATAATAGGAAGATTTGCACTGTCATTCATTAGCTCTATTGTCATTGACCTGCTAATTGAACCCTTTGTCAAGTGGGAATAATCTGGTAGCTAACCCATAAAATACTAAATGTTCAGAAAGACAATACCATAAAATACATTTTGTCTCAGTAATGAAGCTGTAATTAGGCACATTACAGTTCCACATCTATTCATAATAAGAGCATATAACTACAAGCAAGCTGGGAAATATACCAACTTTAATTTCCAGGCACGTGTTATCCGTCAGACATTTTTAAGGATTCACACTGAAAACAGAAAGACATTATGTAAGTATACAATTTGGGTCATTACTGTGCCTGTCCACCTCTTTCATGTTTACTTCCAGAATTTGGTTTTTAGCGGAAAAAAAGGTACCCTTTTTTGTTTTAGGGTAGAGATTCAATCCTAGCTACTCTGTAATATGCTTTTGAGACACTTGGAGGAAAGCCAGTTTATAAATGCCAGTTTATTTGTTTTCTTTGTTATTGTAATATTTTCTCATCACTTTAGAAAAACAGCTACCTTTCCCCTCCAAAACAAAAGCTTCCATATTAATGTATCTATTCTACGCTTTAAAAGCATCTAACATTCGGGGAAGAAAAGAATAGAAATGTCACAGCATAAAATATAATCTCCTTTGTGGAAATTTCTGTCATATTTTAACTGCATCCTGCATCTACATATGAATGGGCAAGTATTCATCGTGAAACCATTAGGCCTTCACAGGATGAAAGGAAATATAAATAGTTTGAAAAATGAATAGAAATACACATGCAATATGTGTGCTTTTTCCAGCATGACGTACGGTATTTTTCTGCTCTACATTAGACCAAAAAGTGAGCACATTAAGGGCTTAAAGAGTTAGAAATGTTCCAAAATATTCTGATTGGAACCAGAGCTAGATCAGAAATATGAGCAGGCTTTGAGCTACTGTACCTTAACTCCAGCAAAACTTAATGAGCCCTTTGTGAGATCATTTAAAGTGCATGTGTAAATGCCTGCTTGCCCAAGGCAGTCCTAAGTAGCCAGAATTATAGATCCCCTATCTGCTTATCATCTCACCCAGACCAATTCTTTAGCCTTCCCTTTAAGAAAAAAAAAAAATTATTTTTCTTATCCCAGATTTCAGAGCATGATTTAACAATTGTCTCCCCTCCATTTTCATAGTCATACCATAGTTGCTATGCAGAAGTGGTTCTGTCAAAATATCAGCAACCCATCTTATCTAATTAACAGCATCAGTCTTATCTTGCTCTGAACTCTAAACAAAATGTGTCAAACCTGCCAAAAAATTTAGGTCAGTTCTTCTGTTAGAAAGACCTTTTAAAATTATTTATGTTGGTGGACAGGTATAGGGAATTCAGGTAGATAAATATCCTACCCTTTAATTGCTGTTATATTTGTGTCCATTGCTCTGGTCAAATGCCCACAGTCCTACTGATCTGGAAGGGATAAACAGCAGTTTATTTTACCTCAGTGATTTTATTTCCCATATTTGAATATGGAACACATAGAAAGCAATCTACCACCTACTAGGAAAAAATAATTCTGAGACAGTCATCCACAACATCTGCAATATGTAAGAAATGTGAAGATTATCCTCTAAAATATACTGCCAGGTGTATGAAACCGAGATTTGCTGTGACCTTTTTACAGCTAAAAGTTGCTGCAGTACCTGCAGCAATGTGTCATCTGATCTTACAAACAAATACATGGCAATGATAATTACTGGTGCTTGTGTGAAAATTTTTTTAATTATTACTACATAGTATTAAAAAAATACTTTCCTTAAGGTACATTTGAAATCTGGAGTAGGAATTAACAGAATCTCCAGTGTAAATAAGCTGAATTTTCTGGCTGCAAAGGTCTTGTCTTGACCCACACTTTATTGTCTTCTCTGAGAGATCAGACATATACATGCTCTTCCTACACTTACTTTTTTTTTTTTCTGGGAAGCAATACATCTATGAGATAGTGGTCAAGATATCAAAGCTCCTTGGATTTGATTTCCTGAAGTCTGTAGCACTGAAAATCTTAATTGAAACCTCTTGTTAGGGTAATGCTGGATGTCCAGAATTAGAGATCTCTAAGATTCCTATTTTGTGGGCAATGTGAGCCCAGAACTTAAAACAGCTGAAGCCAGTTCTGCAAGAACATAGACATCAGACAACTAATCAACTAAAGAATTGCAGGCGTTAAATACAGCAAACTCTTATTTCACCCAGATCATGAGACAAAGTTTGGCTCTTTACATCTTTATTTGTTAGCAGCAGAAAGCAAGTTGTGTTTCAAATGTTGTATAGTGCTTCTGTTTCCTTGCGGATGGAAGAAGTCAAGCCCTGGAAGATAATTCCTTTGTCCACAACCTTAAGCTTCTTATTAGGCATCCTCTTGAAATGTGTTCATGCTTTGCCTCGTTGCTCCTTCTCCCAGATGTATTTCTCAAAGCCATGCAATTCACTCGTCAGCATCTGGGGTTTGGGTAGAGCCTTTTCCCATTTTGAACAACTGGTTACATAGCTGGGAGATCCTGAATAGAGCAGCTTTTTGTTATTCCTTAGTGGAAAAGAGGTCTTAGACTTCCCAGACCAGAAGCTCTGCCTCAACTCTTGCACACAAAGAATAAAGGGCAAGTGTCAAGGGTAACCTAGCATTGGAACTGGTCACCCACAGAGGCTGTGGAGTCTCCTTCTCTCGAGATATCCAAAATCTGCCTGGATGTGATCCTGTGCAACCTTCTCTAGGTGAACTGGCTTTAGCAGGGGGTTGTGCCACTTGATGTCCAGAGTCATCCTGCCAACTCCAACTGTTTCGTGATGGCTCTGATCCTGCAGATGTCTTGAAAAAGTCTTTCTCCATTGCCCCTGAGACGAAGTTGTTCATCCCCTTAGAAGAATCTCCTTTTTCCCACACCTCTAAACAAACAGTAACTCTTTTGTATGTTTATAACCAACCCAAGGAGCAAGTTCCTGCCTGCAGTTAAAGCTGAAATATTGATTTAAAACAGAGTTCAGCATTGTCTGGCATAAAGATACTTGGTTTATCCTGGAATTTTGATGCTGTAAGCCAGAGAGCTCTGCAACCAACCTATTATAGTTTAATTCTGTTCAAGGATTTTGGAAGATATGTGGGAAGAAGGATGAGGGTGCTGCAGTTTTTTCTGCTTTTCTGAGAATATCAAAAGCACATGAGGTCAGCCCTGCTTCCCACAGTAAATGGAGATAATGAATGGAAAGTGCAAGTGTGTGTGGAAAGGAAATAAAAAATAAACTACGCTGAGATAGTTATGGGAAAGACTTCAGGAAAATTAGGCATTCTCAGGATACTCTCATACTAAATGTGCTCTGATAAAAAACAAAACATTCTGTTACGTGAGGTTTTCTGCTTGTTAACAAGAATGCTCAGACTTCCCAACACAATCAAGTTGTAATGAAATGTCAACTGTAAGAAAGAAATGAAAATTTTCCCTCCACAGAAAGTCACTGGTCTCACATTGTGGTTTTGACTCAATTACCATTTCTTGATGAAGGTCTGGAGTGTCAATTACACACATTCAATGTGTTAAGCAATAACACCTAGTATACTTCCATACTTCTGCAGCATGCTTTCATAGCATACCTCTACCTAGCAGATTTATGCTCCTCTACCGTTTCTATTTCTCTGTTAGCTTTGGGATTTTTAAGGCAAGTGTTAACATGTGATGAGAAAACATTTATTTTCCCCATTGTGATGGTTTTCGATAAGTGACGCCCTTTTTGCCTCAAAGATTTTGGAGGTGGAGAGTCCTCAGTCTACTGAGCAAGGACTGGAACCAGCTTCACAGAATGCACAGAAATTAGGGAAGGAGAAGGATGGTTCTGGACACTGAAGTGCCTTGGGCTCCCATGCTGAATGCCTTTGCGTGCAACATTGAATTTTGCCACCCGTTTGCTCTGTTTCTGCCTGCCTTCCACCCAAATGTCTCAAGGGTCACGAGGAATCACAAGGAATAACCATTTTGTGTCCAAGGGTGTTCAAGGGGATAAGAATCAAGCATGGTCCTTGTTCATTTAGAAGCATGGTCTTATCCCTTAGTGGATTAATCTTACTGAACTACTAAACCTAGGAACAAGTGGATTTGATGGGTGTCACTTTTGTCTTCTGAAGTTTGTTTCAGAGTATTATTGCTCTCTTTGCTTTCAGTTAGCTTGCTGATAGAAAGCTAACACAGTACATCAGTGTGATACCTCCAATTCCCCATAAACAGGAATTCTTTCCTCCCCTGAGACCAAATTAATCCAAAGGCAATATAGCCTTCAAAGAGCCAGAATTCTGAATCTGTATTATTGAGGTAATTCCATCCTGCCTGCTTCCTCTTCCTGGGATAAGTGTAGCCACATGGGAGGAGTGGTGGTAGTAAAGACATGCATCTTACTATGCCACATATGCTTGAAGAATATTCTTGGTTGCCTGTGGGGATGAATCTGAAATTAGACTGTTTAGACATATTTAATGCACTAGACTCTATTCTGAAATGCTGGAAGAAACTTAGGCAAGTCATTTCACCTCTCTGTGCCTCTGAGGCACCTCATGCTGTCAGACTTTTTTAGACAAATGGGATGCATTTCAGGCCCCGGCTAGACTTGACTTTCCTGCTACAGCTAACCTGCAGGAACCCCCTCTTTCTGATAAATTGCAGGAGCAGGAAAACATTGAACTATTCATGGATTAAAAAGAAGGCATTGGAAAATCACACAGGAGGTACTGTTGTCTGTTATATCAGCTGGTTCACTGCTGAAATCATTCCTAGTGCTACCTGGTCACCTCTGCATCCTGAGCTGCTCCATAATGCTCCAGTGTGTCTCTACCTAAAGTAGTGAGTTGATAGCATTTGAGGTCTCAAGACACTGACAACTTGTCTTTGGAAAGCTGTAAGTGTCTAAACTTATTCATCTTTCAGGTAATCTGATCTGGCCAGCGTAATTTTGTTCCCTTGGTCTTTTTGTCCATATGTCTCTGTATTCAGCCCCCTGGCTTGGTTTCCTGTCTCACTGTCACTTTGAATTAAATGTATCCCCTCCCATTAAATCAGTCATGTTTATGCTGTCATTCTCCTGCAAGTCTGATGATCCTAGTCTTCACTTAACTTGATTTGCCATCCACTCTGGCTTTTATAGATGAGCTTTCCTGCCTTCATCTGCAATAATGCTCATACAGGTGAGAGCACATGTAACTGCTTAATGGCACTTCTCCATTAATGTAAAGCCTGGAGGCTCATGTAAATCCACAAGATTGCCTGTTTTCACCACATTTCCATCAGCTTATGTCAGATGAAGGAGTAGTTGAGAGTTTTTCTTCCCACTTCTCTCCTAAAAGCCTCTGGAAAATCTCTTGTGTGCAAGTCATGAAGAAACACCTCACATTGTTACTTCTGAAATTGCTACTTAGCATAGACAGGTAACACAAAAAGGGAATGTCTAATTCCCATTCCTAAAATGATGCAAGAGAAATACTGCTTCCATATGTGAGCTGACTCAGAAAGAAACTTAAAGGTGGAATTTCATTTAATCTTGAGCCAGAAACTCCAAAATCTGGAAACCAAGCCTTGCCGAAAGTCTGTGGGACTGTGGCTCTCAACACTGGAGTTCATGAGTATTAAGTAAATGAGAATTAAGCCTGAATTCTGCTTTGTTTCAGTATTGTAAGGGCTTCTCTTCTACACAGATCCTCTCTATTACTGAAGTAGAAAATCCTCTTAAAAACAAAAGAAATTATTCAACAAAATGTTTATTTTAGTCAGAGTCCTAAAATTTGGATGCAGCCAATTAAATCACTTGCAAGCTCTAAGAGTATTATCTATGTGCTTCTGAAAATCTATGTCTCAGTACCCACTGAACAGATTTTTGTCTTAAAAAAACTTTTGACTTAAAAATCATGGTGAATACAATCATGGAGTGTAGCTCTGTGTATTTACATCTCCATGTCCCAAACCCACTTTCAAACCATAATGGTTCAATCAAAATTGACAAAATAGATGATGTAAAAATGTTTTATTTGATAGCTTCCATGAAATTATGGGCTTAGGCACTCAAGAAAGATCCTCCTAAAACCTGCAGGATGGAAACACAGCAGTACCTTTTCTATTCTTTTCTAAGATACTTAGGGAATACTCTAGAGAGTAGGGGAGACATGAGACTTCACTAGAAACTGGACTTTACTCTTCCTGCAGCCAGAAATCCTGTCATAAAATTAGGCATTTAAAAATTCAGGCACAGGCCTCTTGAAACATTTCATTTACATTACCCTTGAGCTCTGCTGAATACCTTGGGGAAAGAGTTGCTAGATCTTTCTGGAAAAAGAAAAGTGCTTCTGCAAGCACTTAAATATTTACCCACTGAAAAGTGATTAATTAACTTTCTGGGATGTTTTCTATTTGGTGTAATTTACTGTAATGCATCCATCAGGACAGTTAATTTGGTGACACAAGCACAACATGAAGAAATGCCATGTCAGCCAAAGCTAATGTCTTTCCCTACCTTGTGTTGGAGATCACTACTGTTTGCAAGATTAATACTATTTACCAGAGGATATGGTGTCAGGACAAGGGGAAATGGCTTCAAACAGAAAGAGAATAAGTTCACTCTAGATATTAGGGAGAAATTTTTTTTACTGTGAGCATGATGAGGTGGTGGGACATGTTGCCCTGAGAAGTTCTGGCTGACCCATCCATGGAAGCATTCAAGGCCAGGTCAGATGAGTCTTGGGACAACTTGGTCTAGTGGGAGGTGTCCTTGTCTAGGGAAGGGAGGTTGTGACTAGGTGACCTTTAAGGTCCCTTCCAACCCAATTCCTTCTAAACCTCATTCCGTAATCCATCCTAGATTACTGTTTGTTGTGGCCCCCAGAGGCATCATAGTTCATTGAGGAACCAGAGGTGCTCACTGACCAATGCTTGTGTGTTGCTTGACTCAGATCCCTTGGATCTTCAACTCTGTGTTGCACCTGTGCTTCAGTTTATGCATCTGGTGTTATTTAGCACACATACAGTTTTATTGTTCTCAGAGTTATTCAGTTTTTACTTTACTTTAGTTTCCTCATCTGTATAAGAGCAAACTATGTTTTTTTCTTCCATCAACACCCCATTAATATCATTTTTCCAGAAAAGAATTTTGATTTCTGCATTTTCTTTTTGAAAGTTGTTGAGAGGAAATAAAATTTGTCTCCAAAGCCATCATCTTACATTCCTCTTAATTAATGAAAGCACTGTGGTTATGAACTGCCTTCTTGAACAGTGCATTGTAGCCTTTAGTTCCGATATTTTCTGAGGAATTTTGTAGAACGATAAACGTGAAATCAAAAATAGAACAAAACTTGGATTGTTATCATATCGCTTTGCTTATTAATAAAAATTGGCAAGGCAGCCACTAGACATTTTAAATCAATTCATATTTTGGAAGTGTTTTATAGTTGGAAAATTCTGTTTCCTATTGTTTAGTTCAAGTGCAACATTTTCAGAGAGCTGAGTATGGATTAAAATGCTCTGTGTAGCCACTCTGAGTGGAGACAGCTAGCACTGAAGTCCTTCAGAAGTTTCCATTGCCTCTGTCTTCTGAGGAATGATACCAGTGTCTCAGTTCTCCAGGATTCTTGCCTTAGTGCATGCCATGACAAGACCTCCTTCCTCTCCCAGCAATGTCTTTTAAACAGACTGGAAATCACCCACAGCGACAGCTCCTTTATTGCTTCTAGAAAGTATGAAAATACATACCCTTAAAAAACTGTTCTCCTGTGGTGGTTTGAATAATGTGCTTCTACTTTACAAATGGTTTCCAGATAATGTACCACAGGGGAAACCCTTTATGCCCTTGAAGGCATATCCCTTGCATGCTGTATATCAGCCCCGAGATACATAAAACTTTTAACAGTATCCCTTGTGTTTAAACTTTCGTCCATTCACACAGCATTTCTTTATTACTTACTTTTATGGGCACTGAATCTGTGGTGTCCATTACATAGATCAGTGTTTACTATCCCTCTTAATGTGTTTCATTTCAAATACAGCTTTATAGTGCCTCTCCTTTTTTCCCTCCACTGTCTTACTATTAAGTACTGCTGTTTGGCCTTTGCTCATGTATGCATCTTTTTTTTTTTTTTTAGAAGAAGAAGATTTTGTCCAGTTGTAATCCCCTGCTTTTTTTCAATACATTTTTTTTCCAACACTGTAAGTCAGTTTTCACAAGAATTTACTGAAAGGATAGGTGAAAACACAAATAAACGCAACCTTTGATGAAATGGTGAATTATCAGACCTGTTGTGCTGTGCTAGAAATAGTTTTCAGGACTTGAGAGCAAAAGAACTTACAATCCTAATGTAAAGAAGCTGAAAAAGTGAATTGCAGCAGAAAAGCTCCTTGTGATTGGGCCAATGTTCCCTCTCACGTCGTGCTGAGATTTTTTGTATTCCTAATCCACTAACTTGGCTGGCTGAGAGAGGGACATAAGTGTTAATATTTACCTAAGGAAAGTAATGATTTGTTCATATTTACATCATTTAAGCAAAGAATGACACAAACCAGAGATAGCAGTATAGATGCAGCTGGCCACCCAGCCATCATGGGCATGGAATTCCATGAAATAACTGCCTCTGTGGAAACTTTGAGATATGAATGCTTCTGTTTGGTTTGAAGCAATATGCCTAGAACAGGTAGATTTTTCAGAAATGGGAACTCCCTCTTTCCACACACCTTTGCTGTTTTTCTGTTCTATCATGTTCTTTTACTCTGAGGTAGAACATCTTGTTCTGCTGCTCAGTCTCTCCTGAATGGCTCAAAACAAAGTCTGTTCTTTGACAAAAGGTATCTCAGAATATTGCCATATTTTGGTTGCAACTGTGAAAATTCAAAGCGAAAGTATTTTCTACAGAGAAACAACTTTTCTCCCAGTTGCTGGTGTGGACACCAAAAAAGCATATTACAGATTAAAACCAAACAAACAAACAAACCACAACCCTACCTAATTGTAGACAGAACAATTATGTGAGGACTGGAATACATAAAAACAGTCTAGAGTAATGTATCTGGCAAAATGAATTAATCACTGAAAGTACCACACCTATTTCCTAGTAGCAAAGAACAGGGTCGGTTAAGAACTGCCAATTTTGCTATTTGTCAAAAAAATAAAGAATTTTGAGAAAGTATTTCATCCCTCACTTTGTCTGGAGGACTAGAAATTGCAGGGTTAATGTTGTAGTATAGGAAAATCCTGAGAAGATGACATCTGTTGTTCCATGTAAGTTAGAAGGTGTAAGAACTTTGGTGACTTAAGGAGAAAAGCCACCTTGTGTCAAATATAACTCTCACTAAAGGGCTGTGTGCTGGCCTGGCCTATGTCCTGTTATACTTTTGTTAGCAGAAGAAGAAAATTTCTGGTGCCATTGCAGTTTCCAAAGCTTTTCCAGAGGCTGAAGTGGCAGCAATGAATCCATCTAAACTCATTTTTTATTGCCTTCTGTGACAGAACAAGGAGCAATATTAACACCTTTACTTACTTCCTTTAGGTTTTGGAGTATTCTCATCTTCTCATTGGAAAGTTTTCCATTGGAAAGTTTCATGATCAGCTCCATTGCCTGTCAGCACTAATGTTTTCAGCACCATTATTAATGAGGTTGAGTTTCTTCTAAATGGAAAGACATAAAAATCTCAGTCTAAGCCATCTTAATTTTGGGTTTACCAGATTCTCAGCAGCTCATCAGCTGGCAGATTTTTTCAAATCATCTCTGAGATCAAGATCAAAAGATCTGAAACTGTAATGTAGACTCTAATGAGGCTGTCAAAAGTTATGCAGCAGGGAAGATAATTTGGCAATTAATCAGCCCATATCTAATACTAAGAAAAATATATTTATTCAAACTCAGATCTTAGTACATTTCCATTGAAGTTTTCTCCACATTGTCATTTTCAGTAAAATGTTCAAAGCAAAATCAAGTAATTTTATAGTTAATAGTTCTCATTCCTTAACTAGGACTTAAAGTGTTCTTTAATGCTGCAATTTTTCAGTTTTGTAGAACTGTATGTTTCAGTTTTGTTTCAGATGAGAAAATCAGGGTAAAAACTATCTATATGAAATGAAATTTTAAACATGAGAACAGAGAATTTTATGTAAAAAACCTGATATCTCATTCTAAAACAATTCTTTTGGGATGTCTACACAGAGTTTTATGTTTCAGTTCTCTTTGAAGGACAATGAGTTGTCACGTTTCTACATAATTGTTCATGTAAAAAGCCCCACTTTAACTGCCCAAGACTGCAGCTAGTTGAATTAGCCTAGCTACTTCAAGCTAGGCTTGAATTCATCCATTGGTTTATGCAGCAAGTTAAGATATTGAAAGCAGAGGACCAGTCATCTGAGGCTGGTTCCATCAGTGCAAAGAGATGGACACTAGCACTTGGGCACCTCCTCGGTCTTGGACTAGACTTTTCAAGAGACCTTTCACATCAATATCCAATTCCTTTTTACTTTTACTTGCTTCTGTAATCAGCTTCTGGTTTTTGCTGGGGCAGATGGGTGAGTTAATGTCCTTTCTGTTTCAGGTTAGGTGAAGATGCTCCTGTCAACAGCTTCCAGTCAGAGTCCAATTCATTTGCTAGGCTGGGGAGTATTGAGAAAGTTTTAAAACAGGCCACTCCTTATCTCAGTGTGGTCATTAAATTTGGCTTCCATATATTTGTTTTAAGACTGTCCAAGCAGCCTTAAAGCATAACCTGAGAGCATGGAGAAAAGGCAAGAAGCTCTCCTGGCTCAGGAAGCAGGGTTACATCCCTTGGTGTGTAGATATGCTTTCATGCCTCCTGCCTTTGGGAGAATACAGTAAGGATAACAACAGCCTGACTACCAACTTCACTGCACATTTTTTTCCTTGTTTAGTGGTATTAAGGTTCAGCTGCCACCTGCTGTGTGAGCAACCAAGGTCTCTAATGTCCATCTGCTGTTCAGCTATTTTATTTGATAACAGCTGACGCCAAACTCTGGGGCACCTCTCTGCTGTACTCAACCTGTGAGCACAGAGACTTTCCTATAAAGAAAAGAACTGAAACTGGGACTGGCTGATGAAAACAGATACAGTGAATCAACAGCATCCTCACAGAGTGAGCAAAAGGCAAACCACAACTCGCTGCAGATTGCAGGCAGGCCAGAATCCAGTGATCTGTGCCAAATGATAACAACAGAGATTTGGAGCCAGCTTGTACTTTTTAATTTCTTTTAAGATGCGCTGAATGCTTCATAGAGTCTGAAAAATATTCCATGAGAATGCAATTCAGCTAACAGACCACTCTGTAATTAATGGCTCTCACTTGCTCTTTTTTTCCCTCTTAAATGGACACATTTGCATGCAGACAGCATCTCTCTTTATGCAAACCCTTCTGTTCCTACCAATCACTCAGCTGAAGTCATAGCCCTTTTTTTGTGGCACCAACATGGGTTGCTGTGTGATTATGATGTTAAGGAGAGTACATTATGGCTCCAGGTGAGGAATGAACAGCAGGGGCAGACAAAATTGCAGCTCAAAAATATACTGCTTGCATGTAAATACTGACATTGTCATATCACAAATCTCACAGCGTAAGATTTGCAGAATATGGAACACGCAAATAATTGTAAGCAAAGTGGTTCTCCAGGCTCTCCAAAGTTCTCTAGAAACCATTCCCTTTTTTTAAAAAAAGGTGAATGCGCATAAATTCTTTGTGAGCATGAATTCTTAGGGTTTACTGACTTGTTTTTCTCTTCTGTGAGGAAATATTTCTTCTGCTCAACTTTTTTAATTTCCCGAGTGTTCCCACTTTTACAGTTTCCAGTTCTTAACTGTGTGCCTCAGTCAGCAGGCATTTGGGTTTGAACACAGCCTGGCTGCTCAGAGTCTTTGCTACCAGTAAGAGTTCTTTCTCAGAAATGAAACTTCAGAAACTAAACCCAACTTCAAACAGAAGTGCATCAGTGTGTTGGGCATTTGGGCATTCTTGCACAGAGAAAGTGCAGGAAAACTGTCAAAATTATCTCAAATGTATGCTTTTTAAGATGTAAGACAGGGATTTTTTTGCAACTGTGATGCTCTGATTAACAAACATACACCATCTTGAAAATTAGGTAACACAAAAGGACCTCTGATGATCACTTACTTAGCTGTCATACACTTTTAGTCCTTTTCAAGATATTTTCTTGCTTTTAGTAATAACAATTAGCAGAAATAATTGTGATGAGAAAGAACAAGGCTTTACTTCATTAGATACAGAGAAAAGAATAAACTGTTGCCTTAAATAATTTAGGAGTCTGAGGATACCAGAACAGTAAGAACTTACTACAAAATTATCCCCCACTGAGACTGAAGTTTTCATTAAGTCATTCCTACTGTCTTGGATTGGAAATATATTAAAAATCCTATTAAAAATCAGAAACTAGTTTGTTCATCAAGGATGAAGGTAAATGAAACCTCTTCAACACGTGTGCCATACCTGGATTTGTATTGCAGAAAGCTGATGACTGTATTTAGTACCTGTATTGATTTCTTACTATTTTTTTTCCTCCAGTGTTGACTAGGAGACATTTCTGATTTTCTTACAATAAAACAGTGCTCAAAGTGAAAAGAAAGATGAAAGGCTTCAGAATCATGTTTTTCAGCCTTGATTAGAGATGGGTGGAATTCAAACATGGTTCGATTCCTCGATCTTGAATTAAGACCAGTCTGAAATCTACATAGCTGGAAAATATAGCTGGTAAGAAAATCAAAAGAAATAGGTTCTGTTCCCTGTCCACCAGTGAAACAGAAGAGTTTTCCCCCCTTGTGTTACTTGGAAAGCTTGAAAAATACTTGCAAACAAACTGAAAAAGAACCAAAACAAAAAACCCCCAAACAAGAAAAAATCAGGATTTTTTTCATGTATACATGTAATCCCAAAAGTTGACTGGAGCAAAGTACTTCTACCTTTAACTTTCCCCCTACTTCAGGTGAACTGCAAGTGTTCTCTGGACTTACGCATTGTGAAGTAACTCTCTTTTTGCAGCAATACTCCTTACTGAGTTGAAAAGCTCAACATGAGTCAGGACTGGATTCTTACAGTCCAGATATCTGACTGTGTCCTGGTGTTATAGTTTAAGCCCAGAAGAAAATTAAGCAGCACACAGGCACTTGCCCCCTTGAGCCCAGTGGAAAGGGGAGGAGAATCAAAGTAAAACTTGTAGGTTTAGATAAGAACAATGTAATAGTTGAAAACAAGGTAAAATAGAGTAATAATGGCAAGTAATCATAATAATGTTAACAAAAAAGGGTAAAACAAGTGATGAACAATGGAATTGCTCACCACCCACTGATCGATGCCAGACCACCCCTCCTAAATCCAGATCAGCCCCTTCTTCAGGGTAGCTCTTCCAGTTTATGTCCTGGGCATGATATGCCATGGTGTGGAATATCCCTTTGGTCAGTTTGGATCACCTGTCCTAGCCGTACTCCATCCCAGTTTCCTTTGTAAACCTTCTCACTGGCAGGGCACAAGACAAGGGGAATAAAAGTCCTTGACTTAGGATAAAAATGACTTGGCAAAACCCCAAAACTTCAGTGTGTTATCAACACCATTCTCATTCCAAATCTGTAACACAGCACTGCTACAGCTCCTGAGGAGAAATTAACTCTACCCTGGCTGAAACCAGGGCACCTGAGCTGCATCAAAGACATATGACCAACAGGTTGAAGGAGGTGATTAAATCCCTCCATTCTGCTCTCATAGGACCCCACCTAGAGTGGGGAGTTCAGCTCCAGGGCCCCCAACAGAAGGAGGTGATGGACTTGGTGGAATGGGTTCAAAGGAAGGCTACAAAGATGATCAGAGGGATGNCATAAGACCCCACCTGGAGTTCAGCTCCAGGGCCCCCAACAGAAGGAGGTGATGGACTTGTGGAATGGGTTCAAAGGAAGGCTACAAAGATGATCAGAGGGATGGAGTATCTGCTATGAAGAAAGGTTGAAAGAGTTGGGGCTGTTTTTCCTGGAAAAGGGAAACCTCTGGGTAGAGTTTCTAGCAGACTTTTAGTACCTAAAGGGCACCTACAAAAAAGATGGAATCTTTGTATGAGGGCATGTAGGGATACAACACAGGGTAATGGCTTTAAACTTAAAGGGTGTAGATTTAATTTAGATATTTTTCACATCAGTGTTGTGTAGCACTAAAACAGGTTGCCCAGAGCTGTATGATGTCCTCTCTCTGGATGTACTTGAGGTCATGTTGGACAGGGCTGAGCAACCGGGTTTGGTAGAAGATGTCCCTGTCCCTGTCCAGGGGGTTGATCTAGATGGTCTTTAATGTCCCTTCCAACCCAAACCGTTCCATAATTCAATCGTTCTAGGTTTGCTTAAACCAGAAGTATTCCCCTGATTCCTAGAGGAATCTGGAGGAAGACCAAGACTCAGTGCTGTGCTAGAATGTCTTTAGCCTCCTATAGTCTATTCTTATTAATTTAGACCTTTCATCTAAGTCAGATGTAGCTTCCTCTTTGGAGGAAAGTGCATAATACCTTGGATCCCTTTACCCATAAAGTCTCCAGTATTAATGTAACTGGAGCCGTGATACAAAATATGCTATTGCTTCCTCCTGCTGGTAAGATGTCTTTAATCTCTTTAAAGATATCTTTAGCCGTGTTAGACACCCACCACATATCCCAGCAAAGACCTGAGAAGTAGGACCTTATGGGAAATACAATTCAGGCATCATTATGTGGTTGAACTATGGCAGGCAGGAGGTACCACAACAGCATTTCAGAATCAGCTCAGGTACAGTTACACAGCAGAATATATATTTATATAAAGATGCATTCATGAATATATAGAGAATATTCATTACCCAGGGTCAGTAGCTTTCTATAATCTAGAAAAAAAACCCTATCACTAAAACCTGATTTGCAAATGACCTACCAGCAGGACTGGACATAGGGCAAAAATATTTGCATTTAAAATATATTCAGAGGTGGTTAGCTAATGCTTTCCTTAGCTATGTAATATTTTCTTCTTGTACAAATATTTGCTAGTTGTAGATGACAGGGATTAATATGTGTGAATGTGTTGCACCATTGGACTAAATGTTAAATAGACCCCTTCATGGGTGTGCTCAAACTAGTTTCAGAGCTGAATAGTATCTACATTTTTCATTTCATTTGGTGAGGGTGTTGGAGAGACCAGTGTGGAGATAAGGATGGGATGGTTATGGCAATGCTAATTATCTTTCAGTTGGAAGGAAAGGAAAGCAAAGGAAGATTGTTGTTGAGACTGAAAGCAAAAGTTCTCCCAGCTTGACTGAGCTGTAATGCTAAGATCAGAAAGGAGACAGGACTTAATTAATGAATAGCAATATTCTTTCTTATTATTCCCCACTATTTCTGGCCTTGAATAGCTCCACTATTTTCTGATGCCCCTTGAATTGTGTAATACAGAAAAGAACAAGCAACTTTCAGCTTAAGAAAAGCAGAACTCCCTCTCAACTATACTTTGACTAAGCCACAGCAAATGGGATGAAAACATTTTTAAAGACTTCCTGGGAGAATCTTGTACATCTTGTTCTCCAGTGGAGACAAAATATTTTTCCTCTAAAAGAAGTGAAGATTAAATGTTTCATAAATGAAGAAGGAAAAAAGGCTTGCCCTAAGATCTGTGGGAAGATTAATGTTTTGTTTTTTTTCAAATTGGACCAGTTATTTCAGTGTCTAAGCACAGACTGTTGGAACATACCTCTTGGTATTTCCTTTGGCTTCCTATGGCTGGAGAGAACAGCAAGCTTAACCAAGAAGAGCTGTGGGATGTTTGGGCAGCTTTATCAACTTGCCTTGAAATTTCTGGGTATGACCTAATCAGCGCACCAATGCAGAACATTGAAAACCTTCTAGTCTGTTTAAAAAACAATGAAATTAATTTTCTTTTGTTGTTACTGGGTATTTTTTCCAAGACTTTATATCCTGATTTTAGTTGGGGTCAGTAAGTTCTATAAATCTGGACAACTAGGCAAAAATTGGAAGGTGAGGCAATGTTGTGTGAATTAATAGGCCAGACATTTCAAAACCAGGTTTTGTTCCACTAGGTTTACATCCTAACTTCCTGTCTACCAGCAGTCCTGGTTAGCTGGAGATGTCCCGCCTGGCTGGAAGTTAGCAAATGTAATGCCCACCTACAAGAAGGATTGGAAGGAGGATCCTGGGAATTGAGACCTGTCAGCCTGACCTTGGTGCCAGGGAAGGTTATAGAGCAGATCATCCTGAGTATAATCATGTAGAAGGGATAACCAGGGAAACAGGGGCAGCCAACATGAGTTAAGAAAAGGCAAATCCTGATTTTCTTTTCCTATTTATCTTTTTTTTTTTAAATTTATTTTCTGTAAATTGCTGACAGGCCTTTTTCCCGTGATTGCTGTGAAAGCTGACACAAAGCAGCTCTTTTAACTTTCCTCCTTTTCTGCCTCTTGCCTGAAAGACTCAATTTGTTTGTCTGTCTGAAGGTGCCTAGAGAACCTGGAGATACAGTTCTCCTTAGTTTTCATAGAATCATAGGATCTTAGCGTTGGAAAAGACCTCTAAGGTCATTGAATTAAGCTAGCACCACCTTGTTCACCACTGAATCATTTCCCAAGGGACACTAGGTTCTTGAACAGTTCCAGGGGTGGTGATTCCACTGCTTCCATGGGCAGCCTGTTCTGAGGCCTGTCCACACTTTCAGTGAAGATATTTTTCCTAATATCTGATCTAAACCTCCCCTGAAGATCATTGTTGTACTGGTTTCTGTCACCTGGGAATAACATGTTTACCACATGGCTTGAAAAATCAGCTGAATTGTCAGTGTGCTCTTCCATATTAGTTATAGTTGCAAATTGTCCTTTTTCTTTTTCCTAGTAGTAATATGTTTGGAGAAGCAACAGGTGTGAGAAATGGTTATAGTGGAAGCAAAGTACATGTTTTGTCGTAATTCAAGCTAGCTTTGTGATCATGACAGTTGGTTTTGCGGTCAATTGACAGCAAGAGTGTTTGGATCTGCTTAGAGGGAAAACTAATCTTTCAAAAGAAAGCAAGAAGAAATGCATTTCAGGATCAACCTTTAAAGGACTTATAATAGATCAGTATAATTAAAATTACAGTAATGAATAAATAAAATTATTGCTATGCCCTGGACTTTCTCAGTCATGAGAAACACAAAGAATTCTCTAAAAAATAGACACTACTTATTCTAACTACCTTCACCTCACTTATTTAGACTGATAATTTAGTTTCAAAATAAGACAAGAAATACTTTACACTAGATCATTAATTTAATACTTATTAGATCTCAGCAACTAGCAAATACCTACAGAAAACGTGATATACTCAGTGCCCAGCAAATAAAAGGGAGTTGTGGAGCACCCAATCTAATTACTTAAATTTCTCTACCCAGGGAAGAGTATTCCAGTCCTTCATTAGGATTCTGAGCCACGTCTGTAGCCTGAGGAGAACAAAGACATGAGATGAAGAGGCAATGAAAGGAAAGTGGGAAAGCGTAGACAGTTCCTTATTTTGGTGAAGGAAAAGAGCATAAACGACATAGCCAAGAGCCACAGAGGTCCAGGTGAAAGTTGTGTTCTGTCCTTTCTGTGCCAGTGCCACCGTGTGCTGCTCGCTGCTCAGCACTTCTCTTTGCTGTCCTTTACTAATGGCACCTGCCCTACAGCCTGGCTGTCACACTGGAAAATTGCCTCTTGTGCAGTGACAGCCTTTGGCCAATGAATCCTACATCTGCACAGGTAGTGGGACTATGACAACTCTTGTGTTTTCCTCCAAAATCTTGTATCATCCTCTCATGACCCCTTTTTGGGTACCTACCATACTGTGCAGCAGATCCTGTTTCCCTTCTTTCTCTGACAGAGAGGAGGTGCACACCCTCTGCTCAGCCAGAATCCACACACAGCCTCTTGCTGCACCTGATTGTCAGGTTTCTGGTAGCATAAAATTCCTGTCCTTTTTTGAATGTATCTGTACAAAGGAAGACCTACAACTTGATAACAAGGCCCTGAGTTGAGAGAGGACAGACAGATGTCCACCGTACTGATTTCACTGCTACTAACAAATGAGATGCCAGGGAGGTTGCTTAGATGTGGAAGAAAACAAATGTCCAATCTTCCTTGCCACGGAGGAGAATGGCTAAGTGAGATTTAGGAAACTGGAAATTTAGTAACTTAAAACAAAGGCAGACATGACCCAGGATATGGAAAACAGATGCCATCTGTCCTGGGACCCAGAACTGGCTGGATTACATGCACCTATTGCATAAAGACAGTGCATGGAAAGGACTTGAAATTCCTAAAATCATCCTACTGGATAAGAAACAAGGAAAATTTAGATGTGCAGTCTGAGATAAACAAACCAGTCCAAAGAGCCTTACAGAAACACAGTTCAAGGCCAGCACAGCAGCTTCCTGGGCAGAGCAAACTCCACCAAGTCCACTCAGGCAAATCTGAGGCAAATAGAAAAACATTTTATCTTCAATCACATAAATTTCTTTGGGACTGTGAAATGTTTTCATAAGCCACAGGTTCTTGTCATTCAAGAAGTTATCACTGGAATAAATAATTGTACAAGTACAGAGGATAATTCTGAGGGTTGTTTTCTGAATGGAGTACCTACCTTGACATGCAGGAGACTAAACCTGTATCTGTTAAAATGTGTAATTTAGTGATTGATCTTGAATGATTGATCCAGACTCACACATTTCTGGTGTGACTTGCTTGGCTTATGACCTGGCTTGTTTCATGCGGATGGTTCTCCAGGAAACCCAGACACTGAGCCAGAAGGATTGTATTTCACCATCAGCACAGAAACAGAGATCAGGAACATGATCCCAAAGCCTAGCATAAACATCAAAAGTACAGAATGTCAGATAAGAGATTCTGGGGCATCCTCCAAATGTGAGAGGTGGAAAGAAAGAAACTCAGGAAACACTGTGGTAGAATTTGGCTGTTTTTTCAAGAGGGTTATGATTTGATGATTCCATTCAGTTGGGTTCTGAATGACTTGAGAGACTGGTCCACTCTGTGCCCCATGGACTGTAAGAATCCTCCCTCCTTGATGCTGTCTGTGAGTATTTTCTGATATATGAAAAAAGAGTAGTAGCTCAATGGCAGGTAACCCATGAAAGTATTTAAACAAGTAAATAACTTCCTCTGGATAAATCAGTGTTTTCCAATGTGTGGCAGCTAGGATTTTCTTTTCCTAGTCAAGTCTTTAACAAAGGAGACATGAAAGAGCAGGAAAGCTGGCTTCCCTCCAAGAGCACGGCTATATAAAGTTCAATACATTTGCAACTTTGTTGCTATTCTTGAATGACAGCAGTTTTTCATATCCACTTCTTTCCTTTAAATAAATAACCTTTGCTTTACATCCTACTTAATTCTGTATATAAAGGGCTGAATAATGTATTATGTCAAATATTTATTAAGATGAAAGTTAATTTTAATAATTTGATGAAAAGACAGCTTGGCTTCCTTTTTAATGCTTTGCCAGTGGCAAGGGTTTTTAAAATATTTTTGTTTATAGAAAGACTTAGCATTGAATACGACTGCTTGAAATTTATTGCTTGTAGGTTCTGAAATCATTAGAATTTTATTGGCAATTGTGTAACATGCAGAACACACCTGTGCTGAAGGGTTAACAAATCATTATGGATAAAACAACTGAAATAGTTACCCACTGTAATTGCAGGGATGCATGGGATTGCTCCACCATCCTTGAAGAATCCATTTTGTGTATCTATGTGACCGCTGGGAGCACAGAAAGTGCCAAACCTGCTCTGCCCCTTTGCCTGGTAGTTCTTGGTGGCAGTGGATTCAGAGCACAGTTCCCAAAACCTCACAGTAGGGAATTGTGTGATATCAGGTAGTTAATTGATGGCCTCTGAGACTTGTGCTGTTCAGGACTTGGAAAAATCATACTGTAAAGCCACAAGGTGATTATCCACATGCACGTGCCTGCTCTATTTTATAGGAATCATGGAAAAGATAAGAAACATATTTTTACTATATTATTTGTCTCTAAATAGGATTCATCATACCTAGTTCCTCATTTAAATTGTCTTTTTGGCAGCAATGGTGAGCCAAATGATGAGCAATGGTGTTGTCTTTGCTGTATTTAATGGAATCTGTGGCACTGAAGTACATTCAGATGATTAAAATCTCATACTAATACCATGGAAATATCTCAAGACTGTCACTTTCTCTGCTTGAAAGTCTAAAATATGTTTTCATTTCAGTTTGGTTACTCAGTCTGTTTGGTCTCTTCAGGGTTTGGCAGTGTGACTGAATTGCTCCTTGCGGCCAGTAACCATGGCTCAGAGCGCCACTGGCAAGATGCTTTTGTGGCAAAGGCAGAAAGAAACTTACCCAAACTCAAACTCTTCCTGGTAAAGCAGTGGAAGGTGTCAGAATCATCTTCTTAAGACTAATAGAATCATCTGGTGATGCTGTCTGGCTGCTTCCTTTTGGCCTCCCATGTGGAAGTTGTGCCCTTTCAGGAATCTGGTCCCTGCTGTGCAGAAAGGCAGGTAAAGAGAATTGCAAGTCTGTGTTTTAATGTGAGCCGGGCCATACAGCTGGACAGGATAACAGTGTTTGTGCTGGCAGCAATCAGCTCCCCTTAAAACATTTTTTAATCTTGTAGTGAAGATACAAAAACACTGATGAGTTTCTGAAGAGTTTGGTGGTTTGTACAGCTGCAACATCTTTTGTTGGTTTTGACTGTTGATTAGGCTGATTTTTTTCTCCAAGTATTCCCATATTATTTCATTCATTTCCTTTTCTCCTTTTCCTTGACTAGTCATTTTAACAAATTCCTTGAATAATGTAATGAAGATTTTTATCTGGTTTGTTCCAGAGAGGATGTTTTCCTCTGCTATAGTTCTTAAACTGTTCTTAGATGCTGTAATGTTTGAACTTGTCCTCCTTGCCACAATCAGAATAGTGGTTCATCCCACAAGAATGTAAAGAGCAAAACCTTTCCATAATCTTTAGATAGATAGATAGATGTCTCAAAATTGAGGGTGATGGATGAAGGGATCCTGCTGGATTTTTGATACTTCTTGACAATGCTACTTTAAATGTCACAATCTCATTGCCATCTCTCATTTCTAAAAGTCAGAACCAAATCTGATAAACTAGTGATCTCCTATCTCTTTTAGCTTTCTTCTTTATGCTTTAGCTGCTTGTCTGTCTTGGGTTTAGCTTTGAAGACTCTGCCTGTATGTGTTCTCCTCCCCCAAAAGACTCCTAAATTAAGTGAGAGATATTTTGTCCATTGAACTTCAGTTGATTGCTTTCACTCAAAAGTTGTTTTTCTCACACTTCTGATTCTGACATGTTTCTCCCTGTGTACTTTCCACATGGACAGAAAAAAAAAAAAGGAAATTCACCCACTTTTCAGGATGTTTATACCAGCAGTGAGGAAGAACCTGTCTTGAATGGAACAGCAGCTTAGGGGCCGTGAATGTCTGACACTGATATCCTGTGGAATCTGGGTGTGTTTGTATCCTGAATTTCCCTTCCTAGGATTAGGGCTAGGGGTTAGTGGTAGGGGTTAGGGCCAGGGTTAGTTAGTGTTAGGATAAATATTAGGATTAGAGTTATGGTTGACTCAGTGTTAGGGTTGGGAGTTAGGGGTTAGGGATTAGGTTTAAATTAAAGTTCAGGATCAGTGTTAGGGTCAGAATCTGGATTATGGTCTGGGTCTGGGTTTGAGTTATGGTTCTGGTCAGGGTTACAGTTGAGTTAAGATTTAGAGTTAGGATTTTGGTTTTCCTTTCATTTAGCTGGGAAAATTGTAATTTACTTTAAATTCAGGTTGCTAAATAATAGTCTTTATGTCTTCATAATTCATTTTTGGGGTCAGATCCAGGCTGGAGGCAGTAAAAGTGTTTTTCTGTTGGGTAGGGAGGGCTGTGGAATTACTGTGCAATAGCATATCCTGTGAGCAAGTCACTGGTACCATAAGCAAGTTTGCTTATAAATCCTTGTCTGCTCAAATCAAGGAATGTTTGACATAGAAGTTGACTAAAAGGTACTAGTCAAGCATGTGTAGAGAGTGTGGGGGCCATGGTTTGCTAGCCAGTACTTATTTGGACTTATTAATACAGGACATTAAGAAAGTTACTGGAAAAAATCAACTTTTATGAATGCACTTGAAAAAAAGAAGGGAGACCCCAGTAGTTCTGTTTGGCATGTCTGCCTTCTTTGTTCATTCTTGTCCCTTGGATTTTATCACTCCATTTATACTGATGTTGCAGAAAGTAGCAGTATATATATATCTGATCAAAATATCACTAGGGGAAAATCTAAATTCTTTAAAACAGGTGGCAAATTACCTGCACTTCATTTGGTATTGATTGCAAAAACATTAATCATGTTGAATTCTTTTGCTATTATGCATTTGGATGTAAGAGATACCTCCATCTTAAGCACTGGATAATTCTAAGGGTAAATAATCTAAATACCTTCCTGATTGGGTCTCAGAGCTCTATACTCAAAACACAAGTATACAGCAAAGGGGGAAGAATGAGTTTTAATTTAATGGTGTTTAGCAGAACAGCTGAAATTGTTTTTGCTGTCAGGCTAAGCTGTTCATCTGCTCTGTTGATACACAGTCTGAGCTGAGCACTATTTTCCTTTCCTGGAGTCTGTTTTTGTTGTAATGGGATGCACTTTCATGTAGATGACAGGAGAGAGGTGTTAAGATGTTATACATGACCGCGCAGCACGCTCGTATTTCCTCCTGTTAGCCAAGAACAACTAATTGGCAAAGCTGTTTTGGCAGAAGTTTCTTGCTCAGAAGTAATTTCAAACAAAAGGAACAGAGTAACACAGCCTACTTATGTCTCAGGGCCCTTCTAGTGAACCAAGATCATCCCTTTACACTCAGAATAATCATCCCTTTACACTCAGAATAATCATCCCTTTCCTGAAAAGCATGAGGATGGTACACAAGCTGCAATGTGTATGCAATGTACATGCTTGCCCACTGGGGAGCAAATCCCTGAATGGCTCATTCCTAAACCTCATGCTGGTTTATCTCCAAGTGGAATGAGGTTTGGCCCTGCTGAAACAGGAACATGCAAATTATACCAGTCTCCAGTTCTCAGTGGGCAAGAGCATGAAAGGACAGGCCTGTGTAGCAGTTTTCCCAGTGTCCTGTTGCTAGGTCTCTCTGCAATAGTTGAAAATGCTGTTTTTTAACCATCAAGAAACAGAAGCAGTGCTGTTTTTAAGAGCAAAAATTCTTCAGAGCTGTAGAAATACAAACTTAAGCCTGTTCTTTGACTGGCTAGCATACACCAGGTAGCTCACTGGGCCTGTGTGGACTGACAGTGTATCAGATCTATGTCCTTTCCATCCTGTCACACCTCTGTTACTGTTGTTTTTGTCTGCAACACATCTTAACAACACAGATCATCATCAGGCGACAGCAGGTATAAGCCATGGCTTGACATTCTTGAAAAACTGATGTGGGATATCCTAAGGGAAGATATTTATGTCAGCAGTTGAGGCACTTCCAGCAGCAAACCACTATTAGAAGTGCATGGGCCAAGTGTAGCTTTAGCTTTATTGCTTCATCCATAATCCCAAGGAGAAAGTGCACTAGGCTCTCTCTTCTGTGATTTCTGACTTGTCACTCTGTTTTTCTTCTCAAGTTTTAAATAAAGCAGTTCTCAAACTTATCACCAACACCGTTAAGCATATTTAATTTACAAATATTGTCCAGACAACCTGTTTATTAGCAGTCAGACTCCAGTAAACTCAGCAACTAATTAATTTAATGCTTAACTCCAACAATAGCAATTTAAACTCTTGGTTTATGTGGATGATACAGTTCAGGCAGGATGCAGGTCAATTAATTGGGACATGCCAAGGGCCGTAAATGCTCTGACATAGCTAATTTAGATAATTTTGGCAGTTGCACTGCTTTAGGCATGTCTAAGTAATTATTATATCTTCTTTTGGCTCATATACTTGCCAGTGTGAAGTGTCATTTAAACTAGCAATGCAAAAACAGACTTGGGTTATTGAGTTCTGTACATAAACTTTTTGACTCTTGACCCAAATTTGCTATGAATTTGCTACTGAGGCATATATGTACATAGTTCAAGCATTGGGAAGTGGTGCCATGAATCACATAGCTGTTTACTGCATTAGCCTTTTCTTAGCCACTTAGCAACTGGAGAAAAAACATAAAATTTGTATTTTGTGCCTACAATTGAAAAAAAAATATCCTGGATGAGCTGGAAAAACCACAGAATTTTCCTGTTCTTCTGGTGTGTCTGAAGGTGCTTCCCCACTTCATAGCTCATTGGGGTTTCTAGTGGGTTGCTTGCTGTTTCCCAGATTCTGAGAGAGCAAGTGAGGCAAAGCACAGGTGTGCCAAGTCTGTGTGTTGTGAAGATGTTTCTCATCTTCTTTTGAGAGCATGTGTCCATGGATTCGGTTTGGGGTTTTTTCGGGTGGTAATGGGAACCAGCAGGCATAAAAGTAGCTGTCTATAGAGCTGCTCTCTGTCACCTCACATGCTTCAGATATTGTCACCTCATCTCTTGAGACTGTTGTACAAGAGAGGGGTCTGACCTCCTCATCAAGCTCTTGTAGATTTGCCTTTCCAAATAACTAAAGAGAGATGTCAGCTCAAAGTCTCTCACTTAGGAAATTGAGATTATAAGGCATGTTTGAATTCTGCACTGGCAGATATATTCATCCTGTAGGATGTTCAGGGTGAACTTCCTGACGCATAGTACTGAAAAGAAACTGCAGGGAAGGTGGAGGACCTTATACTCGGTTTCTTAGTTCACTGGAGGAAAATAAGTGGCACAAAGAACTATTTGGGGAAATAAATTTAATTTACTGCCAATTAATAACAAAACAGTAGAATAGTGAGTAATAAAACCAAAACTAAACATGCATTTCCACTATTTACTCATTTTGCCAGGCTCAACCTCACTCCTGACCCAGCAGGCAGCACAGCAGGATGAGGAATGGGTGTTGTGGTCTCCCCACAACACTTTGTCTCTGTTGTTCCTTTCTCTCTATGCTGTTCCTCCGCTTCAGAGTGAGGTCCCTCACACAGGAGACAGTCCCTCATGGATGAAGACTATTGAGGGAACCTAAAGGTGCACAAGTACACAGAACCTCCTGAGATACATCTCTGAGTCCTGAAAGAACTGGTCTAGAGGCTAAGCCACTATCCCTCATACTTGAGAAGACATGTCAATCTGATGAAGGTCCCATTGACTGGAAAAGGGGCTATCCTATTAGTGCTGTGAGGAGACATTGCAGAGTGCACTTATTTTTTATAGATGCCATCGGATTTAAGTCAAGCAGAGATGTAATGAATATTTTAAATACAGGAAAATCTTACCAGAAAATTCAGCCGAGAGATGCAGGGCCAAAAGAGCCAGATTGAGATGATTCAGTTTTCATAGCAATATGTTTATTTTTGGAGATAAGTAAGCTGTCACTTAAGTTTTGGTTAGAAACATTCACTTTATTTGATAAACAAGTCGTCATTCATAGCCAAAAAAGCTCAAAAGTACTCCTCTATGAAAACTAGTGTTTTCCATGGAAAATTGAGACACTTTATGAAAAGCAATTTCCTGTTGTTAAGACACATATTTTGACCGAATTTTTATTTGGAAAAAAAAAAATAGCATTAAGTCCCTCATTACCTTTGAGTTTGAATGCAAAAGGTGAAAAACCTGAACATTAGGAAAGCCAAAAAAGGGAAAAAGGATGCAGAGGATGATGAAAGAAACTGAATGGAGGTAGGCAGGGCATGTCAGGTTGAGAAAGAAAGAACTTTCCTTTCTTCTGTATTTTGCCTCATTCTGACATTTATTTCACTTTTAGAATAGAAGATCTGAGCCATATCTTCTTTATGATATGTATGGTATGAAATAAAAATTCAGCTCAATTCAGAAGAGAACAAGTCAAACTTAGCAATGGGAATGTTTTTCCCTGTTTAAGTCTCCTGTTGGTTGCCTGCATTTGTGGAAGAAATTTCAAGCACCTAATTTGATTACACGTTGTGACTGCAAGCAAATTGCAAACATCCTGAGCAATCCATGTGGAGAGTACATGGTAAAAAAAATATCTTTGGACATAGATAATGGAAGCAAACTTGCTCTCATGAGCAATTATCTTGCTGATCAATTTCCTCTAGACATAGAAGCCTCATTTGGGAATCACATTTATGCCCAGATTGGTTTGTTTGTTTTGTCAGAAAAGGTTCATCTGTTCCTTACAGCTTTACAGGTAGTGTAAGGCAACAGATTTTTTTCATCTCACACTACTTCCCTGGGTGAAGAGAGAGTTTGTAATTGTTACAGTTGCTTGTGTCTTCCTCTTTGATGTCTATGTTAGGTTGTTCAGGTTTCAAAAGCAAATTATATTTGTAGTGTTTTCTGTTTTCCATGGGAGTTGCCACCTGCTAATGAATCTTGCCTAAGGACTCATAATCAGTCAGATAGAACTTGCTCTAACCATGACACTTCAAGATGTGCAATTTCCAAGAGCACAGAAAAAGATCTGTGGTCTGTCCCATACATATATGTGTGTATACATATATA
>VXBB01016558.1:108807-231352 GCA_013399915.1 Illadopsis cleaveri
ATGTTTGTTTACATTTATTTTTTTTTTTTTTTTTTTTTTTTTTTAAATCTAGTAACCTCCATTGAGTTAACTTGTGGCTAGAGAGGCTTGCTGAAATGGAAACTCACATACAAAACTACTGGTACCTGGTGGAGCATCCTGCTCATGCTGGATTCAGGTCTTGAATGAGCAGTGAGAACAGTCCAAGAAGCACAATGAACTCTTCACTTCACCATTGGATTTCCAAAGCTGTAAAAGTTCTCTTAGATCATTACGTTTTACGTGATTACCAGTGTAGTGCACAAGCTAAACTTACACTGCTGGGCTATTTGATATATTTAGTGCAAAGATGTGATCAGAAGAGTGGACCTTGGATCCAGATCTGAATAAGGCTTTTAAAGGAATTGAGAAATGAAGAATTGTAATAGGCATCTGTCATTTGGGTTATTTTTATTTTTCCTAGGTTGCTAATGAGATGAAAGACAGACAGAGTGCAGAATGGCAACAGACACCTTTGAACTCAATATCTTGGCGGTAATACTGGTTCTTTTCCCAAGAAAATGACATTTCTATTATTTAGACCACCAAAAGATGTGACAGTTCTTTTGGAGACCTTCCTCCCAGGAAGAACTTCCAAGTAGTATTTAAAACTAAAAGTACAGGTGTATCTGTTTGCAACAAATACTCTTTTCTCTCTCAATCTGCAATGTTTTATTAATTACTGAGAAATAGTTTTATTCACCCATTTTCACACAAGAAAATCAATAAGTAGATGAAGTCTTTGAGAACTATATAATGTTGAAAATTAGATCAGGTTTTTATGTGCTTTCCAGATTATGAGAAACACTCACATTCAAACTGGGGAGCCAACCTCAGACACACTAAAGGCTGGAGATATTAAAGGGCTTCACGTTGGTTTATTGTAGAAGAGGAAATTCCATTAAAGTGGGATTTGGTGTATTTTTTATTGATGAGTCAGCAAAAGAAACTCCAGCCAAGAACTACAATGTGAAATAGAAAGGTACAAGATTAATGAAGTTTCCTGACTTTGATTAAGCACAGGGAACTATCTCACAACAGAGGCACTATCTCACTCTCCACCTCTGACACTACAACCATACTGCTATACTCCTTGAGCTTCCCAGGGGCTGGGGGTTGATTTCAAAGGACGTCACATCAGAAGGGCAGAAGACCAGGGTGCTGGGACTGAATTGAGCCACTTTCCTCTCCTGCTACTGCTTTCAGGGGAGAGAGGTGTCCCAAGCTGCTTATATACCCATGACTGTGGCCTTCCAATGGCTCATGTACTGAAACATCTGTAAGACTGATACTTTCTTGTTAGTGAGAGGGCAAGCAGCTATAAAACACCTTCACAGTTTCATGAAAAATCTTCTTCTGGCTTTCTTCAGTTGTCTCATCTTGCCTTTAATTTACTGTTGAGGGTGAAGGACATAGCAGTGTCATTTTGTTATTTATTTATTTGTTTGTTTATTTATTCATTTATGTATCATTCTGGCTAGCAGGCTGTGGTTATCTGGAATACATTTCCCCCTATGACAGCCACTTTTAATTTATTTGAGTGAGCGATCTCTCCTTTCTGACACCTTTGCTGTTTGAAAAATATGATGCTGTGTGATTGAGGAGGCAATGTAATTAGCCATGGTACAGCCAGGATCACCAGATTTTTTTTTAGCTTTACATAAATGCAACTCTTCCATTTTTGGACCTATGCATGTGTCTACTCAAGTGCTAAGTCTAAGTTTTGCCTTGTTTTTTTTTTTTTTTTTCACAAAGCTCAGGATTGCTGAATACTGGAATATCACAAAAATATTTTTTCCTATATATTTCTGTAGTACAACAGCCTACTTTGTGTTACAGGACAGGAAAAAAACCCTAATTTTTAATCATTCATTTTTAATCAGAAAGTTTGACCAAAGAAGTTTGAAAGAAAAGACATGTTATTCTATTCAGTGTTTTACAGCTGGAAGGGTAAAATAGAACTCCCGTGCTACCAACACAAGTTTCTAGGTGGATAGAAATAAGGGTGTAATCACCTTTTCTGTCATAACCTCCTGACTGGATGTCTCATGCTTTAGGCTACAACACTGTTCTTGTCCTGAGAGAAAGGTACCTGCAGCTACTGTTTGGAAACTTTCCTCTGCCATGGGGATGGACAAGTGCACTTTGTGATGAACACATAATGAAAGCAAGAAACTTATTAGGACAAAAACATTTTAAGGTCTGATTAATCTAGGTAAAGGCTGAAGTAAGGGGAGGATGTTGAAGGTAACTAATCCATTTTAGTGAATATGCAAGACAATATTGCTGAAGTTGATGAGGACAGTTTTATATTTAAAGAGATCAGGATTCAGAACACCTTTTGCGACTTAATAGGCAGAGAAAATTATTACTGCCCATTAAAAAATTACGTTTCACACTAAATGGAAAATCTGATTAGTGCACCTCAGAGTGGCTAGCTTCTAAAATTATAAAATTAATGAATATATGAAATATTTAATTTTGTACATAAATATCTGTTAATAGAAATTAATTAGTGCACGCAATAAAATTCATTTTTTGCACATAGAGGACCAAATGGTAAATATGAGATGAAATTAAAATGTGAGCATTTTCATTGCTTATGTGTAAGTGATTTGGTTATCTGTTGAAGATTTTTGTTACTGTATAAACAATATAGATCAAACTCAGTGATATGATAAGCTCTCTCTATATTTGCAGCGTCTCTCAAATGGTAGGTAATAAAAGAAGTCCTTGTTCATGGAGAGGATCACCTGTAGGTGCAATTGATTTCAGATATCACTGGGAGTGCAAGAAGTTAATGAAATAAAATATATGTTTGAGATTTTACAGAACTGTAACCAGTGCTACCATCATAATGAATTTTCAGGCTATTGGACTATGAGAATAAGTACAACATCTGCAGCTTTTGCAACTGTCCGGATAAACAGCACCTCTCATAGGTTGATTTTTGATGCACTGATCCTCTGATCTGGCAAACACATATTTGATATGCCATGATTTAAGCTGAGCTTATCTTTCAGCCAACTCCTGTCACTTGCACTGGATTTACTGGCTTCATTATTGTGCATCACCTCATCTCCCAGTCTTCCTCTTCTGTGTGAAAACTTCCTCTGTGTCCATGCTGACAGACCATTCCCTGTCCTAGCCTTATCAAGCTGCAGCTTCTGCTGACAGTTTTTTCCTCCTGGTTTGAGCTTCTGGTGCACCTGCCTGACAGCAGAGCATGGCAAACTAGAAAATCCCTAGACTCAGAATAAACATTACTTAACAACAATCAGTTGTGTTATCAGCATTCTTCTCATAGCAAAACCAAAACACGGCACTGTACCAACTACTAGGGAAAACACTAAGAAAACCAACTTCATTCTGGCTGGAAAGGTATCTGGGTGAAGGTTCCCAGCTTGCAGCCTGAGGCTTCAGCAAATCCAGCTAGTTGTGGTAATCAATTAAAGTAAAGAAAATGGCATATTAAATCACACAGTATTATAACTCTGTGCAACTCATTCTATGTAAAACATACTTACTTAAGCTGAACAACTGATATCTCTCTACAGTAGACAGAAATGCGCTGGAATAAGGTAGCATTCTTCTAAAAATAGTTTAAACCAGGTAGTGCTCGTTAATGTGTCCTGTGAAATGCTGAGAGGCATTGGTAGGAAAGGCATACCCAGCTGTATTTAATTAGCTATGTTATTTGGAATTCATCTGTGCTAGTGTCATCCTTTTATTGTGTTTAACAAAACTACTGGAGGTGAAACCAGATACAGTGGACTAACAAAAACAGAATTGCTGCCTGAAGCTACTCGGCATGCAAGGAAATAGCTCACTTTTGGGAGAAACAGGATTAAAAAATGTCTCACTGCTCAGGGAAAATAGACTTGCTGGGGGGGTCCATCCACTTCTGAGGTAGACAATAGAGAAAGGCTTTGAATGCTGTTAGTCATTAATAATGTAAGCGATAAGAAAAGATGATTGGGGTGGGTGGCAAAAATTGGTAACTTCACAGCTACTTTTAAGCTTGAGGGTAAAAACTACTTAAATTGTAGAGAGTACTTTTCCAATGCTCTGCTTCCCAAAGCCTTGGAGGTCCCCTTTATAAGGAAATCCAGAAAAAGAAACAGTTTCTTGGTGTCTTTTACTTAACAAAGCTAAAAACACACTGCCGATTTGGATGGTGTTTGAGTAATTTTCCAGGTTCATCATTAGCCTCTGCAATCTAGAATAGATAAATTATTTGTCTTATTGGCTGGTGGCAATCATATCCTGAAACTTATTTAATTAAAGTCTCTCTGAAAGTGTCATAATATACTTCCAAACACTGTCTTCAGAGGACAGCTTTGGTTGTACTTATGAGCTGTCCTTTGAGCTGTAGCATGAAGTCCTTGTTTGAGTGAGAGACTCACCAAGTACCACAGGATGCTAACAACCTCTGTTAGATGTTTCAATTATAGAATGCTGTATAATAGAAAGCTAGCAGCAAAAACACCCTGAGAAGCACCAGAAAGTTATTTGCAAGTTCTAGGCATAAAGCAAATGAGACCAAATCCTCATTTTTTCCAAGGTTTGGTTGTGCGCTCTGGTAATGCCATGTTCAAAGGCAACTTGAACAAGTCATTTAAGCTTTTTGACATTATCTCAATATAAAACCTCAGCTGTGAGGGATTTTTCTTGAGAATGGTTAATTATTGTCCTGATATATAACTTAAGAGTGTTACATCCTAGAAACAAGCTGTCATAGCAGACAGCTGTTCTGTGTCCATGGTCTAATTTGCTGAGGCTAAGAAAATCAGAACCCTTGGATGGCAGATTTTCCCTTAGGAAGCAGCTTGCAGTGATTCTCATACATGCTTAAAGCAATCAGTGCTTGAGATGGGTGGTCATACTGAAAGTTCTATAAATACTGCTTTCCAAATTTCTTGCCTCCTCTGAGCACCACTGAGCTTCAAACCATAGACAAGCTTTGAGGCTAGTTTTCAAGGAAAAATTTTCCCATTGTCTCTGACTACAGTTTATGAATTGCTAGTCTGAATCCTTAATGCAGTGAAGGGACAACATGTATTGATTATTGCCTCCTGGCAGGGATGGGGAGATCTGGAGATTCATCTTGGGACAGTAACAAATTTGGGTGCCAGGTACCAAGAAAATCTGGTGGAAGGTGCCCTTGTGGGACTGGAGCCAGGGACAGCTGATATATTTTGCTTGGAGGTGATTAAGGACTGATTAACCCACAGATACTGTGGTGTTTTTTGAGGCTGGCAGCAAATATTACATGTATTTAAAGATACTCCATTGTTTTTCTGGGAATGGCCAGGTACTGTGGGGCAGAGATTGTTAAACCAACCCCTTTGAAGAATTTAAACAATGTATGGTCTAATTGCAGTAAATGTCTATTCTAGATACCCTGCAGAATTGTCATCCAATTCTTTCAAGAGGTGACTCTTTAGAGACCGTGGTGATACATACTGTTTTCCCATACTGATAAAATGGACATGAAACTTGTTACACATCTACAAAAGTATCAGTTTCCTGAAAGAAATGCTATCAAAATTTTCAATTAAATGTCACATTACTACAAATAGAAAAAAGGTATATTGAGGCAATCAAGAAATTTAGCTGTATTACTGGAAAAAATACCCTACATTATAATGCAAACTTCTTATTAGTCTATGCAAATTTATTTTGAACAGTGGTTTTACAGCATATTATTTCAGGTTCTAAAGTAAGTGTTACACTGAAACTTAAGGGGTTTATTATAAAGAACGTGAGGAAGAGGTTTAATTTGATTAAACCTGGAGTGAAGTGAGATAGGAAATGGCTTTGCTACCTGAAGTGACTGTCTGCAGGAGGCAACCAGCAACTGCCAAAAGTGTGAAAGGTGGTGTGAAAGAAAATCTCCCTGGAGTCCAGAAGCTCAGGGATTAGCATGGTTACCCACTTGCCTTGTAGGAGACCTGATTTCAAACCAGGTTTTGACAGGCTTGTCAGGTGGAAAAAGACCAGCAGAAGCTAGCTTTCAAACCTCAGTTTTTCCCTTTTTTTCCTCCTTTATTTTTTGTTTGTTTGTTTGTTTGTTTGTTTTTGTTTGCTTGCTTTATTTTTTCAAGGGATGAAACGCCAAGCAACCTTATCTCCCCTTTTCCTCCTTTTGAATCCATTCATAGTTCTGTCCTGTTGTAAGTGAACTAATAGCTTTAGGGAGGGGAGTTATTTTAAACTGTGTTTACTAAAGAACTCACATCAGCAGCTGGGCCTTAAACTGGGTTTTAACCTGCTTGTTAAAACATGACATTGAGTGAATCAAAACCCAGGGTCAATGAGTGAGGATATGGCCATGCCTGATGATATAATGCAACCATGACCACTGTGCAGAAAGGATAATTGATGTCTGGCCTCAGATTAAAATCTGACGGATTTTAATAACAAAGCTGATTTTACAGGATTAAATAATTGAGAAAAGAATGATAGACCTTCTACTATCAAAGGACTTAACATAGATCTGCCTGTTAACTGCTTTAGAAAGTGTGCAGACATAGGAAACTAGAAATCCATGTGGTTTTAGGTTGTTCAATTCACTGGATAATGGTTTGGGACCTAGAATTTGAATCTCAGAGACGCTGAGAGGACTCAAAAGTGCTGGTAAATGCAGCAAGGATCCCCACTACAGTAAGTGGCACTGGGATGATGCAAGTTTTTGAAAAGAGGTTGTTTTATAAGAGATACCATTTCTGACATGTAAAAATAATTGCAAAAGGCACAGAAAAAGAAACAAGGTTCTGACTACTCATGATCATGGAAATGCAAACCCACTGACCTTCTGTAGATGGATTTCATCCCTTTGTTTGCCCTCAGGTTTGTCTACTTTCACCTGGCATGATTTTCAGAGCAGGACAGCTAAAAGGACCGTCCCAACTGTATTGGAAAGGTTTATTCTTGCACAGTGGTTTGTATTACAGGGATAAAGCTATGCATACCATTATGGTTTCATGTCAGCTAAAAGTCCTCTGATCTAATGCTATTCTTTTCTCTGAATCTGGAAATTATGATCTTTGTCATGTCTTGTTAGAGAGCATGAAATTGTATTTGCAGATACTTATGCACAGTATAATAGCACTCTGTTAGTAAAATGTAATGCAATACAGATTCCCTCTCACACCCTCCCTTTACTGTGAAATGGACTCAGCAAAGTTTCAAGAGCAAAAAACAATCTCAAGACATTTCACTTTCAGTTGTCTGTTTCTTCAACTTGGAAAACAACAGCCATGTATGATTTTATTAACTCCCTGTGGATACCATCTATGAGAGGCATTTCCTATATTCATGCCTAATCAAATCCAACATGTAAAATAAATCTCAGTGAGGGATAATTAAAATCACCTCTTTCTCACACCCAGCTGCCCTGCAGTGTCTTGCATATCTCAAATGTGAGAATGTCAACTACCACAAAAGAGAAGTACTGTGTAAATGGCATGAAGCTGGTTCAGGGGAGGTTTAGTCTGGATATCAGGAAAAAGTTTTCCAACTGAAGAGCTAAAAGACAAGCATTATGTGTTAGTGGGCTTAGACCATACTTTTTTGTGTCTACAGTGAGACTGAAGAGAAATTCAAATTTTATTTCACTTTTATTGTTTGGGCCTGTTTAAAGTTATTTGCTAGCTCTTCCTTTTTTACAATCACATATCATAGCATGAGTGTGGTGGCATTCACTCTACTTCCATTTCCCTGATTCAGGACTTCCTTCACTGCAGGCTTTGGAGGCCTGCTGGCAACTCAGGCTGTGTGTACTGACACAGTTGCATTGCAGATAAATAGTACCATGGATTTCTAGATGTACATAGAAGCCATAATGACCTCGTGTCTGAGTTTGTCCTAGAATTTGCATGTGAGATTCAACTAAAATTTAGAAATGGCTTTTGCTCTCTCTCCGTTCCTACTTCAAAGAGATGTGTCTCTGCAAAGAATGAACAATTCTTTGAAGTAGCTTTTTGAATTCTCAAGTATGTTACACATTTGAAGAAGAAGAAAGGACATTGAAAAAGATTGCAGCAAAAATAA
Organism: Illadopsis cleaveri; assembly: GCA_013399915.1. Taxonomy (NCBI): domain Eukaryota; kingdom Metazoa; phylum Chordata; class Aves; order Passeriformes; family Timaliidae; genus Illadopsis; species Illadopsis cleaveri. The sequence continues at coordinate 116,881 of VXBB01016558.1, forward strand.
TACAATCTATCACAGAATCATCAACCTTATCAGAAACTTGCAAATCTTACTCGTGTAGTTAAACATTTACTCCAAAATTAGCAAATAATGCTTCAAGATTGATCCCTTTAACATTCAGTCTGTGTCTGAATTGTTCCGCAATTCATTGTTCAATATTTAGGTCCCTTGCTTTGTAGTTTCTTGTTTTTCTTTTCTCCAAGAGGAAGATCTAAAGCATCCTTCTTTTTCAAAGGTAAAATCTTCACACAATACACAGAAGGAATGGAAACTGAAGTCCTTTGCTCAATTGTTAAATGTGTAGAATTAATAAAAGATGAAGTATTTGCTTATCTGAGCCTCACATAATTACTGTCTATGTTGTTTCCCTTATGGCAGCTGCTTAGAGGATTAAAACTTTTATTAGAAATTGTGGCATTAATAACCAATTATATCAGGTGTCAGGGGTTCGGGTTGGAGTTCACACTTTGAGTGTAGTTTCAATGAGAATTTATTTTCCATGTCTAAGTTTCTGTTTGATGGTCACATATCAGAAGTGTCATATTGAGCACTGAAGGCAAATATGGGCATTGGAGCTTCTTCTGAGCCTGGGTAGTCATGTCTCCCCCAATCCTTTGCAGACCAAGGCACATTTTTTTTCTTACAGATGACATGTGATAATTTGCACAAGAAATAAGGACATTTGGTTTAGGACTGTGTCAACTCCACATTCCCAAAATAACCTTGAAAAACAATCTGTATCTGTCTCATTTATGTTGGTGTAAATCAAGGAATGTGATACTAAAACAGATGAAATCAGAATCTGGCTCTTGGCATGGGGAAAAATGTTATGGCTTTCTCATGAGTTTTGCAAGTTGTTACAGAGGCTGTCCTTCAGAGCATAGCCTGACCTTTTTCCTTGAGAAATGTTTATGCAGCATATGACTTATATACAAAATTATAGCTAGAGCGAAATTGTGCACAGAGCTATTAATTTGGTTGAATGTCTGGTAGACAAATAAATCTAGCTGACATTATTAGACCCTGATAATAGTCCCTGTTGATGGGTTGCAACAAAAAGGTTTACAGGCTTCTTTATTAGTAAAAAGTCAGTTAACAAATAAAGCTAAGTAAACTTGATACTCAATTCTGTTTGGCTCAGGTAGTTGTTTGTGCTGTATGCTGCCCATTGTGTCTTTTCATTAAAAAGGGAAAGAAAACAGGGTTCAAAGCCCATTTTACAAGCCAGTGCTTACTGCTGTGGGAGTATCCATATATCTGTGAACAAAACAACTTTCTCTGAAAGGGTTTGTTGATTCATTTCTTTCATCAGTGAGAACGGCAACGGTACACTTCATTTGCACAAGAAGTTTCACATTTTAAGACTCTTTGCTGAAAACTCCTCATTATACTTCTCTGTAGAATGGCTCTGGATGTTGATTGTGTCTGTTGTCTTGAGGAATGAAGTCATTTTCCAAGATGGGGATAAACTTGGTGTACAGATTTGCTCAGGACCTACACAATATGGAGGACTATTTGTGTAATAATTTCCACAGCTGTGACTTTTTATATTTGCTTCGGTTTTTCATTGCAATTCGCTATTTTGCTCAGCCAATGCTGTGAAGCAGCTGGGACATTAGAGATGTTACAGGAATTAATTTTTTTGTTTTTTCCTTTTTTATCTTTTCTCCAGTCCTCCCTCTTCGCCCCACCTTTCTATCAAAGCTTGTGCAATGATTTCAGTTAGTGTACGTCCTGCAGAGAGGCAACTGCTGCTTTCATCAAGTGAAACTCTGTAGTACTTTGGTTTGTGAAAGCATCTGAACGCCTTCACTTGATATCAGAACTTAACCCTTTCTGTTAGAGAGCTGTGAGGAAGCAAACCTTCTCGTAGTTAAGACTGCAAAAAAAGCTGGAATTGCCACCGAAAATGGCTGTGGAGTATGGATTCTTGGTTAGAGTCCAAAGCCATCTGGACAGAGTGCTGAGCAAGTGGCTCTGTATGGTCCTGCTTGAGCAGGGGAGTAGGACCAGAGGACCACTAGAGGCCTGTTCCAACTTTAGTCGCTGAGATTTTGTGATAACCTACCTTTGAGTCAGAGTGGAAAAGGTTTGAGGATCACTGCTAGAACTACAGTTAGGAGAGGCAGGAAGAAAATATTGGACATATTTATTAAAAATATATATTTATATACACAGGCTCAGCTAAATCTATATACACTTCTTTTCTTCTTTTTTTATTCATAGCATCATAGAATCAAAATATCCCACATTGAGATAAATGAGTAAAATAGTTTAGCAGGATATCTTAGCATATTCCTGGGTTTAAATGTCTGAATGGTTATTTTGTCAATGATCTCAGTGATTTTAGATGACCAAGTGCAACTTTGGAAGTCTGACACTGGAAGAGTTTTGGATTTACTTTTGAAGGTGTACATTTTGAAATGTTGCTTCTTCAAAAACATGGCCTTCCTTCAACTGACAAGAAGTTTTTAACCTAGTAATTACTACAAAGACAGCCAAAAGCATTACAGGAAAAACATCCCCAAGATTCTTTCCTGCTCTTTGTGGACTGCTACGACAATAAGGGACCATACACTCATTCCGGAATCTCTTTTGTTGTTGGCAAGACTGTATACAGGAGTAAAAATGGATGATGTAATTACAAAATGTTTGATGGTTTGAAGTTTGGTTTTATTCCTCCAGAAAGGAAATGGATAGCTGGTCACAAAAGTAGTTTGATCTGCCATCTGAATTTGTGGGGAATAAAAGTTGTGTCAGCTTTTAGTTTTCAGTCTAGAACATGTGTAAAAATATTCACTGCTGTGGGGAAAGAAACATGCCTAGTTGGTCCTAATTGCAGTTTTTCACATTTCTGTGCAGCTAACACAATGTAATCACAGTAAATCAGAGATTGCAGTGTTACTTTGGTATCTTTGAGTCTTCTTTGGGAGCAGTCACAGGGTCAAATGCCAAGCCCAGCCTTGACTGACACAATATGCTGACTGGCAATGTCATAGAGTCTCATTGCATTTGTTGGATTTGCTCTGACGGAAGTGAAGATACCTGAGACTAAAAATAAAAACATGGCACTGCCGTAGCCTCCAGCCTTCTCAGTTCACTTCAGTGAGACACAGAATGTGAAGTTTTTAGTTGCAGAAGGTCAGACCAGGTCCCCCCCCTTACTCTCTTATTTTGCATGATAACATGGCATGGCATATTGCCACAACACAAGGTGAGATGCCTGCCCTTTTCTGTCACAAGCTTTATAAAAGCCTTATGAAGAGAATTTTCTCTATCTATACTGCTCCATCTTTTATTCTTTGGAAACATTGCTTCCTTCAGCAAAGCAGTGGATTTTAGATGAAAACAGCTGATAGGACTGTGGATGTATGATAATATATTTTATATACATGTGTATGAATGTATGAGTACATACATGTGAATTTATGTACTGTCGTTTAAAGTAGCTTAATGTTTCCTGGTCTGCATTTTTCTCTGGTCTATCAGTTGCTACAGACTACAGTGTGCTAAAGGCTGTAGAGTGATGCATATGTAAAGGTGACTTTCTTCTTTGTACGTCTTAGCATGAATTCCTTAGATAAGCTCTGAAATTAAAAGAGATGTCTTGTCAATGGATTATTCTGTACTTAGTTGAGACAGCTCTGTTAACAAGCATGGGGAAGTGTTATGAAAATAAGCCAAGGAAAAGAAAGCTTCACTAAAGTGGCTTGGTTGGTTGAGTTTTTAAAGAGATTTGGAGCTACTGGGAATTACTTAGGTACTGCTAGTGATGGGTGTAGGGGCACAGCATCTGTTCCATCCTAACAGCCCCAGCATGCACACCCCCTCTGTGCCTTGTGCCTGCTGGGTTTTGTAATGCTTAAACCTGTCAAGGTGATCTGCTGCTTCTGCCCTTCGAGGAAGCTGAATATTTAACTCAACACTTCCACTGAACCTGACTACCAGCTCTGTGTCAGTGCAGGATACCTTTTTAATCAATCTGTTTTTCTCAGTGAGAAGCATTCCCTATTAAGTTTATAGGATGACAGGAAAAACAGATTTATTACCAAAGTTAATGTTGTAATTTCTGTGGAGTAAAAGCACTATGGTTAATGCTATGATGAGGTATCACTAATAGCATTACTAATTGTAACTGCTGCAAATTTATAAATAGCTAAAGAATATCATTAAGTATGTGAATCATGAAGAGCTAGCTTAATTGTGTCTTATCTTGTTATCAAACAAAGACAGCTCTTTGACTAATACTTAAAACTCTTTATCCATGAAAACCATCAGGATTCCATTATTTAACTCAAATATTTCAGTACTGACGCAGTATAGATGCTGTGGTTCCTTCCCCTCCTTCCTCTGCTCTGTGAATGTGAGCCTTCTTTTTATACATTAATGTACAGATTAGCTTCTGTTTTACACAGACTCTCTGAAATCTTTCATGCCTCAACTCCCAGCCGTATCCTTCGCCTAATTTTGTTTCATTCACATGAGAGGCTGTGAATGTGGCTTGAAAACACCCTTCAAATGTGTGTCTTGATCTCAGTAGGATTTCAAAAGGAGGCAGAGATGCAAATGTGATACCAAGGTTGTAATTTGCCTGACTACTGTTAGAGGTTACTTTAAAATTTGCCCATGGGCTTTGGGATTTATTCAGTGTATACCCTGCATTGTACATAAGCTCCTCGGAGTCAGTAAGGAAGTAGATTGCATGATCGTTTACACTGCAAGTACAAAAGGAAATTTTAGATCTTTTTTGTGTACATCAGGAGGTATTTAGTGATCAGCAGGGTCCAATAACGAGTTTGGTTTAAGGCTGTATGTTAAAAAGCAGAATTTTTTATGAATTTTGTTCTTTTTTTTCCTAATTTTTTAAAAAATTTTAAATTCTTTATTATCTTTAAATACACTTTCCAATGGCTTCTAGCCTTTCAATATCTGCTCTGAGATTAGGATATGTCCTTATTATGATTATTCTTCTTTAAAAAACCCCAACCCTGAAGGACAGGCTGGGGCTGTGGTTACACGCTCTGAAGTTACTGCGCGTGCTGTTTCACAGTTACAATGTATTTCTTGAAATGCACTTGTCTCAAAGTTGATGTCACTGAGGCATTGCACCAGGACTGCAATTAAATCCAGTCACCATCCAAAATCTTGGTCAACACATTTTAGAATTATGAAGCAAAAGCTGTGCTACTGTCTCGGGGCTGCTGTCATGGAGGCTGAGCTGTCCTTTTAGATGGGACCCTTCTCTGAAACAACTTCTACCACCTAACCCTGAGCAACTCAGTGTGAAGATTCATGGTGATTTAAACAGGAGGCATGAAAGGTCTCTCCTACAAATCAGCTTTACAGCTCCTTGTTTATGAACTTCCAACCATGTATTGCCCTTGTGGTAAACAGACTCTTAAAGGAATCTGATGTTGGCAAATAAATTACATAAAGACAGTGTCTGATGGCATTTTCCAGTCTGTTCTTTAAGTCTGGAAACACCACACTTTATGTAGTTTATTTGAAAACTTCAGAGTGTTCTAAGATCCAGTGTCTACTCTAGCTAAGTAATGATGCTTATGATTCTGAATATTCATTGGTGGTGACACCTTCTGTGATGTCACTGCCAGGAATTGAAGATGGGAAAAAAGAAGAAAATCAGACAAGTTTCCTGTGTAGACATTGTATTCCAGACACTGAGAGCTTTGAATAAGATGTGTCCTGTGGTCTGGGAAGAGAAAAAGGTTTCACACAACTAAATGTTTTTGTGTATTTGCACTAGTGCCTGTATTTTGAATTTTTTCATAAAGCATGAAGAAATGAAACTCAAAGTTTCAAAAAGCTTTAGCTAAATGATCACTTAGTATCTTTTTTCAAAGACTTAGTCTTTAAATGCAACTGCTTTTTCAAAGAAATTAGAATGATTATGTAATGCATAGATTCAATTCACAGTAACTTAATTGGTAAATATCATTCATACATAGTGCCTGGTAAGAAGTGCTTACAGATTTTTTGCTTTATTTGCTACGATATAGTTGTAATTTTGCAATTTATATATATATATTTAAATTTTGATTAACTTTTTTAAAGCTACTGTAATCAGTATTTTTAAAATAATTCCAATGGAAAAAAAGAGAGACCATCTAGGGCAATCCTGGTGTTTGGTTTCAGTACGTAATCTGGACAAAGACTTTGTCTGTAACCTGAAAATTTTGGTCTTCTTCTTAACAAAGCTTTTAGAGCTGCTGACTTCAGTAGCAGAACTTCCTCTCCCCCTTCTCTTTCCCCAAGTCTGATGGTTTTTCATGCAAGCACAGCAAAAACTCCAAGCCCAATCAAAGCAATACACTTGAGCATGCCACACCCCCAGCTTCTCTGGGAAGGAAAGGATTTCATGGGCTTGGCAGTCATATGAATGTGCAATTTTCGTGCCTATTTTGAGAGAATAACTGTGCTTCCCAGACAGCTGTTTGGATTTTGCTACAGATGCTCTTCAAAAGTAAAAAATGGGAGAAGTATATTTTAAAAAAGCCCCAAGTATCCTATCAAAGCATTTACAAGAGTTTGAAAGTATTGCATGCATAGTTAAAAGAAATGTAACTGGCTAACTGTAAGCATTACTTTTTAGATATTGATATAGCAGAGTATGCAGGCATGATGCTTAAGCGCATGAAAAGTCAGGTTTTTAAGATGAAAACTTTGAAAATTAATTTGCACACTATAAGTCTTCAACTTTTCAGTTCAAAAATATGATTGCATTCACACTACTTGTAATCTGATCCAGAATATAGAATTTAAGCCTCAAAGACTGCTATATCTTCAAAAAGCCTTAGAACCCCAAATTTCCACATCCTACCTCTAAAATCCAAGCTATTGTTATTCTCAGAATTGCCAAGTCTGAAACAACTGTACCCTTTCTTCTTCCTCATATGTATTCTCATTGATGGCACAGAAGAATTGAAAAGCCTGTAAAGAAACTGCACATGTGGGTTGCTGTACTTCTTTTCCAGGTTGATGAATCTCATTTTTAAGCTGCTCCTGCTACTAAAGCCTTTCCTCATCTTGTCACCATCTTGTCCCCTCTTTGCGTTGCTCATATCTTTTCAGAAAAGGTTAGAACTCTGGTGCAGTGCTGCAGATTCAGATGCTGCACACATTTAATGCCATAATCCACTCTTTGCTCCTTTCCTAACAATTCTGAACTTCTTTTTTTGCTTACTGACTATTGCTGAACACTGAAATTATATTTTCATGCAGTTAACTGTTTTTACCTTATGACTTCTTCCTAAGTGGTAACAGTCAGCTCAGAAGTTGCCTTTATACACTTATAACAGGATTGTTTTTTCTTGTTTCACTTTACACTGAATGCTATCTGCAATTTCAGTGCCCTGATGCTCAGTGTCATTCCTCCACTCATTCATTCCTCAATATATAATTAGATTTGCAGGTTACTGGATGTACTTATCAGAAATGGATGTTGATTGCAACGTGCATTCCTTGAATACAAGCTGTGTACCTCTAGATGGAGTCAGGAGCTTTCATCTGTGTGAGGCTTACAAGTGCAGCTGAGTTGTTTTGCTTCTCATAGTTTTGGATATGATGCTCCCTAGGAGCATCTGGACACTGAGTGACCTCAGCAATCTGAGCAGATCTTTAATTGCCTTTCATTTCTTCAACTCCTTTTTTGTGACCTTTCATAAGCATTGAATTTGTGGAGAGAATACGGGGTTAAGTTTGGAAAAGGCAGGGTAGATGTTCCAACACATTACTCTGGGACACAGATTTGGATGTAACTTAGAAGAGGATTAGAGCTCTGAATTAGAGCTGCCCTTAGGGATCTGCCACAAAGTCATCCATTTCCAGCTTGTGTTATCACATTTCTTTGCTTCTTGTTATCTCAAATTGCAAATGGCAGTAGATGGGCTAAAACTTCCACAATGGGTGTGTGTCTGTAGTGCATTTTTTGCCACACCGATAACTTTCCTTACCAAATTGTTTTTTATGACCAACTTTCAAATTACATTTTTACTTTAAAAATGTCTAGTTGGAGCCCTGTCAGTAGTGGCATCCCCCACAGCTCAATACTGGGCACAGTGCTGTCTAATTTATTAATCAAATACTTGGATAAAGGGGAAGATTCCTCCCCAGCAAGTTCACTGATGGCACAAAGCTGGGAGGAGTGGCTGATTTCCCAGAGAAATGTCCTGCCCTTCAGCAGGATCTCGACAGGATAGAGATATGGGCAAGGAGGAACTGTCTGAAATTCAGCAAAGGTAAGTGCAGGGTGCTGCTCCTGGGGAAGAATAGCCCTAGGCAGCAGCACAGGCTGGAAGTGACCTACTGGAAGGCATTTCAGTAGAGAAGAACCTGGGGGTCCTGGTGGACAACAAGCTATTGTCATTGTCTGCCTTTGGTTGGCTGAAAAATGATGGAAACTTTTCCATGAATTTTCATAATTTGTTAAATTTCCACAAGGAATAATATTCCTTCTGCTGATTCAAGCAACAGTGTCTGGATATATTTATGATAATTTCTTCTGGGATTACAGGCATCCTCAGAAGATGTGGATTTAACACATTTATTTAAAGATGTCAATAAAATAATTCTTGTCAGTGGAAAAAAATAGTTGACATTCATCTTTCTTTGTTTTCCCTATTTTTGTCAGTGTATTCCTTTCTCCGTCTTGCTTCTTGACAAAGAAAATTTGTTTAGATGGACACACTTTCCTTTCACAACCAACTTTAGGAGAGAGACCTAATGAATACTAATCTAAGAAATGAATCAAAAAGTACTAATGAAGCTGCCTATCTAAGGATCACTCTGATGGGAAGACTTGTGGCTTCAGACCTGTGTGTGACAAGGGTAAGGTAGCATCTTAGAATACTTACATTGTCAGAAATATGTTTGCTGTTTTATAGTGGGCCAAAGGCAGAAGCCAGATGCTCTACTTGATCCAAGGTGTGTTGGCTTGCAGATAGAAAATGGAACCCAGGAAGACAATCTTCAGACAATTGCTTCTAACCAGCTTTTTGTGTCTTGGTTTTACTATTATAAATTTTCCACAAATCATTTTTTAATATTATTCAGCTACAATTCATTAAGAATTTGTGTTTGTCCATAAGCGTGTATAAAGGCAGAAGGCAAAGAGAATGTCTGGTGAAACACCTGATGTTTTTCTCTTTATTGCTCTGCTTTCTAGCCCTCTCTGCAGCTTTGCTGTCCTCTGGATGCATTCACAGACCTTCACACCCTTCTTAAACTGTGGGGCCCAGAAATGCACTCAGGGTGAGGTTGTCTCAACACTGAGTGTAGTGGGGTAATCACTCTTTTGATGGGCTGTTTGTGCTGTGTTTGATGCACCCCTGGATGGGGTTTGCCTTTTTGGCTGCTGGTGCACACACTGCTGGCTCACTCTGAGCTGCTGCCAACCAATATTCCCAAATCCCTTTCTGCAGGGCTGCCCTTCAGCCACTCCTCTTCCCATTCTGCCTAGCCTTGCTTTGTCCCAGATGCCGAACCTGGCACCTGGACTTGCTCAGTTTCATCCCAATAATCACATCAGTACAAGAAGGCTCAATTTTACTTTACTTTAGGTGCTCTGTAGCTCCAATGAGTTTTGAGGTTTGGGGTTTTGGTATTGTGGGGGATTTTTGGAATTTTTAAACCTTTTTTTCCTAAAAAGCATGTTGTTTCAGGTTCTCGTACCAGTCCAAATATTTCCACAGATGCCTCAGGCAAAAAGCTGGCAACTAGCATACAGGCAGCACACAGTACTCACCAGTTTTATACCAGCCACTGCAAACAGCTTGAAATTTCTAATTTCAAGCCAGCCACACTACAGAGAGGCAGAAGAGAGGAGCAGAAAGCAGCCAGACATCTTTTGGCAACTGGACCTCAGCACTGGTCACGTTGGAGACATGAGCAAGGCTGGTTTTTAGCATGTTCTTACTGCCTGTCTCCAGCCAAGGGCAGATATCTGCCAAGCCACTGAGAACAGGAGCAGTCAGGACCTCATCCCATTTCCCATTTCTTTGTGGAGATGACAAAGGCAGGCTGCCAGGTTGGTTCTGTGATGGGGTGACTACTGTAGCACTGCAGATATCAGGATCAGAGATCCTGAATATCTCACTGGTGTCCTGCCTAAGTCCAGGCTTGGCATATAGTCTGGAAGTCTAAGACATGCAGAGCATCAGTAGAAGTTCTTCTGTGATGTTCTAGGAAAGGGCAGAATGGGATTTTCTAATGCAAAAACATTCCCTGGAAAACCAGACAAGGTATGCATCAGTAAACAAATGAGCACAATAACTATTTATAGACTAATAAGCAAGGGCTTCCCGTATCATGAGCACATTACAAAAAGAAATATAGGTTCCTTAAGAGTGTCTATGAAGAAAATAAAGACTAATTGTTGGGTTAACAAACAGAGGAAAAGTGCTATACACCAAATTTATTAATGATCTAGAAGAAAAATCTGGCAGAATCCAGTGAAGTTAATGAAGTTTGAGAATGATGCAGAATTACTTTACAACCTTCTTACTTCCACAGATACCAGAAACCCAGGAGGCTGGCTGTTGCCTCTCTATGCTGATATGTCCACAGATCCCTAGGCTTTAGTTACTGAGCTGCTCAGCTACTGAATCAACACTTTTGATGCCTTGTGTGTGAGAAGAATAGTGAGGGAACCAGGGTCCTCTCTACAGAAGACCTTATTCACACATCCTTTCTTAGTGACAGTGAACTGAAAAAGATCAGTGCTCTATTTGCAGGAACATAGTCTATGAAATTCATTAAGATCTGGTGTTGTTGTTGCTCCTGAAAGTGTTTTGGCATAAAGCAGTGTTTGCACTCTAAAACAGTAGTCTTGATTAGCCCAGTTGTTTTCAACTAGAATTGATTGAGGAGCTCTTGTGCTGTTGCACTGGATGTTTTGAGCCTTCAGCTGGTCATGCTGTGAGGAGTGCTTAGCTCTGGGCAGTCTGAATAGGCATCAGGCTGCAAAGTCTGTCTCATTTCTGAGCTGTTAAATTTAAGTTTCTGCAACCATTAGTCAGCTTGTATTTGGACTGTGTTATCAAAATTATTACTATAAAAAGAGAAGCATGTGGGAGGGCTTGTTGCTACTGTTTTGTGAGTGTGTGTTGGGTTTTGTTTTCCTCAAACAGAAGTTTAAATTTATAGTGCTCCTACAGATGGTCAATGTAGAAAGGCCTCTCTCTCCTCACTTGTGCCTGCACCTCTCTCCATACATGTGATTTCTGAGATGTATAATGGTCCTTCCACACATTCCTCTTCTTTGATTTTAGTATTAATTCTTCTAACCTTTAAACATTTGTGTCAGTTCTTATGTTGACAATAGTGAAAATTGTATTACTTCCTACTGATACATGTATTCAGTCAGGTTTTTCTTCCTGAAATATACTTATTTAAAAAAAAAAAACCAAAACAGTCCATCAAAAGTAAAGCATTTTCTTAAATTTTTTCTTAAAATAAAAATTGAAAAAAAGGTTTAGATAGGTAACAACATTTTATGTTGATCTTTGTGGAACAAAACTTTCTAATCTTCTATTTTGAAATAACTAGTTTCAGTAGTTTCTTGATTTCATATTTATAAAACAATACAAATAAAAGCCTAAAAAATGAAATCAAATCTATTGACTTTTCAACACTAAGTACATCACTTGATAGACTTTTCAGTTAACAGAATATTTACATGAAAAACTTTTCTTCTGCTACTGAGGAAAAGGCATTTCAAAATTGAGAAACTTAGCTGAAGACATGGGCACCACATGGTTTTAACGGATAGACAAAAAACATGTTGTAGCATCAGGAGATTTCACCTAGTGCTTCGTCATCCTAAAGCTAAAAGTTGATAGCTATTTAATAATGAATTTACCAGTGCAAAACTGTTCATTTTGTGTCTCACAGTTACTAGTCCATCTTCTATTAGCATATCAGTTTTAGGAACTAGGAAGTTTTAAGCACTTAGATTGCTTCTGTGAACTGACAGTCTATGCCCAACAGGTGGTTTCAGAGTGGCTGTCACAGAGTAATGAAATCAAAGTTCCTTCAGTGGTTAATGAAATAGGAAAAAATCCAACAAATTTTTACATACTTGGGTATATTATTATTATTATTTAAAATGTTTAGCTTCCTCTAACTTTTGTGAAACAGTTGTTCCTCCTGTCTCACAAAATCTATGAAGAGAAATGCGCATGGGAAAGCTTCTCTTGGATCCATGAATAAGACACCACCTCTGCCAAAATCTGACACACAAGCTGACAGACTCGAAAAACTTACACAGCAGGAAGAATATCAGCTTGCTTCTCTAGCTAAAAACAATACTTAGAAAACTAAGCATTCTGTTTTTTAAGAGACATCACTGACAAAACCATAAAAACCTCAGCATATGCATAATTCTGTAACGCAGATGACATGTAATATTCTCTGTCTTCATCTTGAATGGAAATATATATTTGTGTGCAATTTCCATTTGAGAATGGTGTGCTATGGAGGGTGGCAAACCTGAAGACCAAAGACTTATGTCACAACAACAACAAATACTAGTATCTTGGTATATTCAAAGGTGTCTCGTATTTAGAGCTGTAGTAAACAAGTATTGAGAAAAAGCAACCTCCTTTAGAGCATCTGAAGCTGAGAATTCAGAAATCATGGTCTTCAAAATTGTTATTCTCTTCAGAACTGGCACGAAAATTTGCTCATATTTTAAATCACAATATGAAGCTTAAAAAATGAGAAAGAAGAATTCTTAAAAAAAATAATGAAAGGAGAAAGAAAGGTTCATGGTCTGCTGGGCTACAATATGCAAGCAACAATTGTCAATTCAAATAATGGTCTGTGTCTTGCCTTCTGTAGCCATGTCACTGGTCCTTCACAATGTTTTCACTACGATGGAATATGCATTTTATTTTTTAATTAAGTTGAAAACACCAAATAACTAGCAAAAAAATGTAGGAGCAGAAAGCTGTTTTACATTGTCATAGTAACAGAAATTTAACAGTAACCTTATTTGCCAGAAATTCATGAAACATTGCTCTGGGCAAATTTACATTGAACAAATTTCTAATTTTGTGTATAATTATTAAATAATGCCATTCAAATATACTGAATAATTCAATTCTCATTTATATTCACCAAGGACTTTACTTTTAATAATTCTCATCAGTCTGGACAGTTTGCTTTTTGGGGCAGACAAGTAGGAATTTATCTGAGATTTTTTTGAAGTGTTTACCTTCTGGAATTCAGGGAAAGGGAAAATAATGAGAGTCTATGTTATCATGGAAGTGACTAGCAGAAGCTTAGACAATAAAGTACATAATTCATAACCACAGTCTATTATTTAGGATGTAATGTCCCTCTCTAAAGCAAAGATAACAACAAATGCATTTAGCCATGAAAAAGTCAGACAGCTAGCATAAAGAGCCCTCTTGGTCCTATTTTCCACTGTGAAAAGAATCAGAATAAAATTCTGGTCCAAACAAATCCAGTGACTGTTTTGTTAAATAGGATTAAGATTGAGATTAGTGCTGTAACCTCAATTTCTGTCCGTAACATAGAAAGGCAGTTCTGGCCAAGTCAGAGATATCTAGCTATTCCAATCCTGCTGTTTACAGTCATGCTATCGCTCCCCTATCAAATCAGCTTTTCCACCTTTAAGGGCCTCTTCCTGTAGTGAGAACGTTTCATTTCCTCCTCTAGCTGCATTCTAATTTCCAGATAGCAATTTGTGTAGGACAGACAAAGATGTAAGATAGGATTCTGCCAAACAGAGGCACGTCGAGCATTTTTGAGCACGTTTTCTGAGTGCATTGCATGGATATAAGAAAACTCAAACATTTTCTTCCTCACAGATAAGAATGCTGAGCTTTTCTGGGTAAGAGAAAAGGAGAAAGGGAAGTAGATGAGCGTCGGATTTAGCTAGTGCACGATCTGTCAACAGAGGAGCTATGGAAAAACATGGCCACTTTCTTTCCACCCGCTCATTAAACATAGGGTGAGACTGCAAAGGGCTGAATTTCTTGTCCTTAATATGGAACTGAATCAGATGACCACGGGGCATGTGCAAAGAGTGTGGAGACCACACCTTATTCAAGAGAGGTTACAAGCTCAGAGGCACAGCCGTCCCCTGGAGTGACTCATGTGACAGGGGCGCGAGGGTTGACATACAAAGGGACGAAGTGCACTGGGCTGTGGCAAATCCTGGACCAGAGGCAAAAGAATCAGGAATACCATGCACAATGATATTGTGCATAAGTGAACCAGAGAAAGGCTGTTGTCTTCACCTGCTTTCCTGGGTGTAAATTTATCCACAGATATTAAAAAAATATTAAAGTGATTTCCACATCTACATACCTACCCACTATGGTGGGAACAGCTGGACATCAAGCATTTTTCAAAGAAACCTCTGGATCTACTTAGTGGATTTAAAAATACTTTTGTTTCTTATCCGCGGCTTATATTAATTTTCCTTGTCTACATTTCTTTTATAGAAAATCAATGGGCCTCAGCACATTACAAATATTGGAGCAGTTCCCCTTTAAGCTTGCAATATATTTCTTAATCATCCTTTCTATTAATAATCCTTGTACATATACAGTTATTCAATATTTAAAACTAAAACTGTAAATGCAAATAGTGCCTCACTTCAGCTTACAACTTGTACAAAACCAAAGTTTTTTTAAAAAAAACCATTCAGCACTTTCAGGATCCATTAAAAAGTATCATTTGTAGAAAACAGTAATTTTAAGCTTTATTATGGCTTAAATATTATCTTTCTTTACACTAAACTTTGGAAAAGCAAACCAGTAAAATAAAACACACTTTTGTTTTCCTCTTCTGTACTTCAGCTTTTATAAATGGAAGTAAGATACCCCCTTTATGATAACAAAAAAACCCACCCAAAACTTAAGACTGGAAAACTTTATCAGCATTTTTGTTAGCTAAACACATTTACTCCATGTATTTTAAGTGTATGATCTGGAGAAGGATGATTTTTCTTGTCTTTAAGAACTAGAGAGGAGGAAAATCTTGTCAGCTCTTCCCTAATTTTCAAGAGGTTGTTATCTTTATCCGACTGCTCTTCAAGTTTTGCCCTAGAAACCAGATGCTTGTGAATCTGTACATCAAAACTCCCTCCATAAGACTTCTGCTTTAGATATGGATAATTTTAGACTCTGACCTTTGAAGCTTTTGAAACAAATCATCACCTAGTGTCTAAGAGGGGCACTTTAAGAGAAGAGCTCTTTATGCAGAAGGGTACATCTTCTTTTACTCTTTATCCTAGCAAGTCACTACATGTCCCCATGCCTGACATTTAATTGCAGCTAAAGCAGGTGGAGAAGGGGTGTGTGTGGGGAGGCAGGAGGTGTTTCCATTGCAATAAATGGCTATGCTTCTTTTTCTACACTTAGTACTTTGAAAAACAAGGAAGCCTAATTGCCTTTGAAAGTGCTTAAAGTTATTTTTAAGCTAAATTTAAATATATTTGTTGAAATGTGTCACTCTGATGATCTGATTCCCTCTTTGGATTTTACACAGGTAGGGATTTTTTTTTTCATGGTGTTACCGTTTTAAAGGGAAAGAAAGCAGTTTAAAGCATTTTTTTTTATTCTGCAATATTTGAAGAATACTTTTTTGTGGCAAGTGGATATAACCTGTGTCCCAGCCCCAACTGAACCTAGCCTTCGAAAATCCAGAACTAGCTACAATTACATTAGATCTTCTCACATGTGTGAATCACAGTACAAATGGGTTAAATTTAAATAGGCTGACTTCCTTAAGATATAACATGTGTCACTGGCCTTGTGACATCTGTGAAAATTAGTAGCCAGAAACTCACTTATTTTGCTGCCTGACTCCTCATCTAATAGTGTTGGATTGTTGCTGCTCTAAGAGAAGGAACTGACAAATGGTGAAACATAAAGGGTGGCAAAAATTGTAATCATATTCTCACAGAATGTTCCAGGATGGAAAGAACATCTGGTCCAACATCTCTGCTCAGGTAGGGCCAGTTAGCCAGGATTGTGTCCAGACAGCTTTTGAATATCATGGAGGATGGATATTTCACAGCCTCGCTGGTCAACCTGTGCCAGTTCTTGGTTACTGTCACATTAAAAAGGTATTTCCTGGCACTCAGGAGAAACTTCCTGTGTTTCATTTTGTGCCATTGTTTCTGGCCATCCCTGAAAAAAGCCTGACTTCAGTCTTTATACACTCCTGTCATATATTTTCACACATTGATAAAACCTCCAAAGCATTCCCTTCTCCAAGCTGAGTTGTCCCACATCTCTCAGCCTTTCCTCATTTAAGAGGTGCTTCAGTCCCTTCACCATCTTTGCACAACTTCACTGGACTGTGTCCAGAAATCCCTGTCTCTCTCATACTGGGAACCCCAGAACTAGCCACAGTACTTCTGCTGTGGCCTTAAGAGCGGGGAAAGGAAACATCATACTGTACAGGGGAAGGAAAACATAATTTCTGAGGGGTTTAATGCCTAAATTGGATTAAAAGGAGGAACTCTCTTCACTTTTCAAGTTTCTATATAAAACCAAGGAACTATTTTTTTAATTTATTTGCCTTTTAACAATTGCAAGAGAGCTGTTGCTTTTTTTCTCAGTGAAAAGAATTTTTTTCATCACACTCCTTCTTAAGATCCACGATGAAAGAAAAAGGTCTTGTTCCTTAAAAGGAATATTTTCGAGAAGCTGAAGCACATCCTTTTTCCAAGACATTAACTTTAGGTGCCAACAACTTCTGCAAGCCAATCTCTATGCTCATGCAAATCTGCCCTGTGCTTTTGATGTCAGGAGCACAAAACTGGCCCATGCCAAATTTTTATTGCTGCATCTGCATGACTGATGTCCAAATTCTCTTGGAAAAAAAAAAAAAGAGAGACAAAGAGCACAGCAGAGAGCGAGGGTATTCACTCTGCTGCCTTCATGTGTCCATGCCTGCAGCCTCAGGCACCAGAAGAGTGTAAATTGTGCCGACACAGGGGGAGGCACTTCCAATGATTGTCTCAAACTCGTTGGCATTTCAGAGCCACCTTTTCTGGCTTGACAGGCACAGTTGAAGGAAACAACACTTTTGGTATTGATAACTTTTCAAAATCAAATGGTTTACCCACTGAATTTCTGCATGGTGTGGAGATTCATGGCGCCTTATCTCTTTATCGGTAGCAGTGCTTCAAAATATACTCTTTGCATATGGATATTCCCAGTCATCATCTTCCCTCCTTCTCTCCTTCATGTCATTCAGTAAATTTCCAGACATTTGATTCTGACCCCAAATCTGCACTTATCAGTGGATCATGTAACACCTGAGCTTTTCCTTTATTCCTCAAAGAATACAGCCAAGTAGGGAATAAATCAAAATTCCTGTTTTCCAGCTTAACCTGACCCGTGGCAGCAAACTGCGAAAGCAAACACTTCTGAGAGGGTTACTTTTGTTTGGTTTGCAGCTAAGCCACAGAGAAAGTAAAGCATTTCCATAAGATACCATGTGCTTATGAGTATCAGTGTGTTGGAATATTTTCCCTTGTCCACTCTTCCTGAGATAATGTCACTTGTGAAGATGGATATAAGATATAGCATGTTCCATGAAAAATATGAAAATATTTTCTAGCAGAGAAAATTTATTTCAGGGTAAGTTTCTCTAGGAGTTTTTATTAGGTCCCAGTGTTCACAGTGAAGTTAAGGCGGAACTAGCCTGACTTTACTAATCATCACTTCACAGTGGATTGCAGTGTTTCAGTTTTGTAACTGAATTGGCAGTTTAAAAAGAACATCTGAATGATGGTGCAGATAAACATTCCCAAGGGCAATTCCATGGTGTGGATAAACATTCCAGAGGGTAATTCCATATAATTCCCATCAATTTATGCCTCCTCTAATGAGTAACCAGAGCAACAACAAAAAAAAGCTCTTATATTCTCCACCTCTTGACTTTCCAGCATCCACACAGTCTACAAAATAAGATGTTTGTAAACAACCTATTTGTCTTCACATTAACAAAAAAAAAAAAAAAGCTTTTCTGTAAGATTTCTTTAAAAGTTTTTTGAATTTGGGGAACATTTAGGATTTAAAACCTTTTAAAACCTTTTTTTTTTTTTTTTTCCACAACAAAATTAAAATTATGCGTGATTTAAAAACCAAATAAAAATAAATAGCATTTGCAAGAAATCACCTGATACCCAGGTTCTGGACTTTAAGGTGGTGTGGCAGGGAGATATAACCTTTTTGCTTGAAACACATCCAAATTGCCAAAACCTCGTAAGATGGACCACTAGGTCAGGAACGGAAGAGATTCTCTTATTTGCAGGAGACTATCCACAAACAGAGAAATTTAAACTGCAAAGCAGAGTTTGCTTCTTTGCTTTTTTATTTGGCCACCAAACAAGAAAGAAAATGAAGAAGGAAAAAATCCACTGCTCACTGAGCTTGTCTCTGCATTTCTGAACTTCCCTTCATGGCCCCAGTATATTTACCACAGCATCCTGTCTCCTGCATGGGCTGTGGGTCAGCTGCAGCATGTGAATGGTAT
Source organism: Illadopsis cleaveri (assembly GCA_013399915.1). Lineage (NCBI taxonomy): Eukaryota > Metazoa > Chordata > Aves > Passeriformes > Timaliidae > Illadopsis > Illadopsis cleaveri. Next base: position 135,418 of record VXBB01016558.1, read on the forward strand.
ATGTGTTTGTCTTTTTCCTCAAGGTCAAGAGTAAGAGTAGTTTCAAAAGCAGGTTTACGATGCTGTTGTCCTTTCTGAAAAACAGAGCCATTTAATCTCCCTAATAATGACTCTAATTAAGGATGCAAATATTCAATTAATTTGGAAAACGCAATGGGCTTCGCAATTGAGTGAAATAATATGAATGAAGTAATTGGCCTGGGACCACAATTTATCTTTATACTCTCTCTATTTCACAAAGGCATTACTTTGCTAAGAATTATGTTTTATTCACACACTTGACTACCAAAGCCCTGGGGATCTGGGATATTTAATTACATCACAGCAGCACACACAATTGATACAACTCACAGGATATGTTTTCTATATTCCCAACCCTGTTAGCACACAACCCTCTGCTTCCTGTCCTGGGAAAGAGGTATATGGAGGGAAATGGCTTTGAGGAATGTGGATTTCTGAAGTGCTTAGGAGCTTGTATCTCAAAACAATCTTTTCGCTCGAGCAAGACTCTGAAAATCCTGTGTAGTAAAGAAATTATACAATGTGCCATGATGGAGAGAAGCAAACCAAGGAGGAACATTTCAATGGTGGGAAGATGCACAGCACCATGCAACAGGCCCAGACCTATTGACTGGGAGTGAGGGGATCTTAATTTGTGCTCTACTATGCTGTGTGAGCTGTTGGATGAATCTCCTATATATCTTGTAACTCTGCAGTCCCTTGGTGATTTTTGGAGCATTTTTCTTTCCCTCCCTAGCTCATTGATGCTAATGATGGGCTTTCTACTCATCATCTGGATGTTGCTTAGGGGTCACAGTGGAGACAACTCATTCTGGGTGTAACACAAAAAAACCACCTGACAACCAGAGCACCTCCTTCAACTTATCCCTACTCCGGCCACTACCACAGAGAAAGGCCTTGCAAAATATTCTCTGTCAAGGGAAAAGATTTTTGTATGGGACTAGTATTTTAGGAGTGTTTTTTCCCAAAAAATATACAGGCATCTTCAACTGGAATACCAGATAAACTCTCAGAGTACCCCGTCTCACTGCTTAGTGATGTGAGTTAAATGGAATGTCTTATCTCACAGCAGCTGCTCAGGTGAGCTGGTATCTTTTTCCAAACAAATAAAGGAAATACCTTGGGAGTTCTCAGTCAGAAATATGTTCAGTCTGTCTGGAACATAAAGCAAAAAATCTAGTATAATGCCCAGGAAGAGGCACATTCAGATGACTGGTAATTGCTAAATATCAAGTTCCAGGGCATCTATCACTACCTTATGTCCTTTCACCTCCAGTGAACTGTGAAGTCTTTATAAATGATAATGTTGTATGAACCCTGTCAAGTGATCCATCCCCTCATTTTCTCTTTACAGCAAGGCACAGATTCAGTATTCCAGACTCAGCATCAGAAATCAGAGGCTGGACATGAGTTATCAATATGTGCTCACAGCTCAGAAACCAAACCTGCCCTGGGCTGCATCCAAAGCAGTGTGGGCAGCAAGGCCAGGGAGGGAATTCTGCCCCTCTGCTCTACTCTGGTGAGACCCCACCTGCAGTGCTGCATCAGCTCTGGGCTCCAGCACAGGAAGGACGTGGAGCTGTTGGAGCGAGTCCAGAGGAGGCACCAAGATGATCAGAGGGATGGAGCACCTCTCCTGTGAGGAAAGGCTGAGAGAATCGGGGTTGTTCAGCCTGGAAAAGAGACCTGATCTGATTGCAGCCTTCCAGTACCTGAAGGGAGCTGACAAGAAAGATGGATTTTGTGTGCAGATATTTACTTTGTTAGTTTTTCTCAAAACTGTCTTAGCTGCAGAATTAAATTCAACTTTGATAAACCTGTCATAGGATTAGGGTTCCACTCTGTCACCTTGTCAGAGTAGCATCCTCTTATTTTATGTCTTAAGGCTGACCTAGGTATTGAAATACTTATGCTGTATTTTCTTATATTTTTTCCAACATGTTTTTCATAACTTCCCTTGCCCTCTGAAAATCCCTAGCCAAATTGTAGCCAGACGCTTGGCACTCGAGGAAATACTGCAACAGCAAGTAAATATGTGCTTAAAAAAAGCTGAGGCAAAATCGATTTCAATAATAAAACATATTTCATTTTCAAGTTCCTGAGATATTATTAAAAGAAGGAGCAGAACAAATAGGCAAGGAAACATGAAAGATATGTTGACAGAGTTCTAGCAAGCATTCAGCAGGAAATTTGAAGTTAAACTGATGCTCACATTATGGCTTTTGTAATGGCATCCATTAAGGATTCCCTGGGCAGGATTTCACTTCCTCCTGAAAGCTAAAGATTACTATAATCTTTATTTAATATGTGCTGTCTCTGGTTGTAATGTCTATTTAGAATGCAAAAAAATCTTACATATTTGGTGCCTTTTTTATTTAGCATTGCATCAAATGATTGAAAAAATAACACAAAAAATTGTTCTTAAAAAACATTAGGCTGGCAATATCAGGCTGTTACAAGGTGAAAACATCAGAACTTATTTTACCCCCATTATGTACTAGAGGATAATGACAATGCCCAGGTTCATCTGACTGCTTTCCCTCAGAAAGCCTCTCCGTTTCCTGCAGAGACAGAATCATCTCAGGAAGTGGTAGGACTGAGGAAATTTTTTGTTTTGGATCAGCTGGAATTGCATTTCAGATAACACTTCTCTCTTCATTTACCAGAGAGGCAGCCGAGGACAACTGCCCAGCTACCTTAGCCAGCTGAGGTAAGTCCTTGACATAAGGCCACATGAAGACTCTCCATATCTGAAGCAGTGGAATACAGCTGCAAAGTACACTTCTCGACAAAAAAATTTCAGAAGTTCTGTTTCCTGCTTTGCTTTGGCACTGAGTTTTTACAATAAACCCCAACATTCTGTTGGAGGCTCTGGTTAATCATTCCTCAATATTTTCTAAGCTGTAGGAGAAAGGAAGGTCAGTGGGCACAAGTTTTTATTTTGAATATTCCAAACCGGGTTGGAAAGGCAGCTCTGGTTATTTAATAATTTCTGTCTCTGAACGTGTCTTTTCTCCTCTGTAATTTCTTGCTTATTTTTAGTATCAATAATTCTATAGCAACAAGCAGTCTGTACTCCACATACCAATCAGGAATACTTTAAAATGCAAACACCAGCATTTTAACAAGCTAAACAAGGGACAGCATGCTAATTCTGTATAGGATTTTCAAGTGAGCTATCCTCAAAGGACCATATAATCATTAAGACAAAGAGGTTTGAAAATTGAAATTAATATCGCACTTGAGCATGTCAAAGAAAATTCTACCATGGCTTAATATATTTTTCCTAGCTCAAATAATCTTGCTCACTTTCCTATGAGTTTAACAACTGGGCTTCAACTTGTTATTTGTTGTTGTGGCTATTAGGTACTTTGATAATCACTTGATTTTGCTTTTATGCTTTGGAGGAAAGGGGAGCTCCAGACAAAGTATAAGGGTCAGAAAGGTCAAAGGAGAGAAAAAGGAGACAAGAATAGTAACACTGGGAAATCTTTAAATATAACTTCTGGTGTGAGGAACACCACCTTTTGAAACTGAAAAATTAGTGGATTTTGCAATTTCATTTATCATGAATATTTGGATGGGACAATGAAAAACCCCTGGGGGAATTAGATTCTGAAATCCCATTAAAAAAAAACAAACAACAAAACCACTAGGTTTTTTTAAAAAACCCTGTCTCTCAAGCTTAAAAAGAGATGTTTGTGTTTGGCTTTCCTCCTGCTAGGTCCTGCAAAATATTGTGTACAGAACATCATAACTAAATCATACAAAGGAAAAAAAAAAGCCAAAAATTAATAGAAGATCATTTATATCTTCTGGAAAGGCCTAAAGGGGACAGTTCTCCATCTCCAGTTTGCAGTGAACTGCAGTCACCAAAATGCAGCTAATCCAGTGGAATTTCTACCTTTTGTGTTCCAGAATTTCTGGATTTTTCAGCAGCTCCTTCAAGCTAGAAAATCCCAAGTAGTTCAACCTTCATATATTTAATGGTAACAGAGTACGGATGTTTCACTTGGAAAACAAAGGTATTGTTAGTGTTATTTCAATAGATGTTGCCTGAGGAATAAATTTAAAAGCTTGATTTTTTCAAAATTACTATGACTGAGAAATTAGTTTATGCAGAGATAATTAATTTTTGGAAAGACATCTTAAAAAATTTATTTGCCTGGTTGTCTGGACAGCAACATTTTCCAGACTCATGTGGAGAAATTTCTATGACCAGGCATTTAACAAAGGAAAGGGATAGCTGTTGGACAGCTCCTTAGGTGGTGCATTCAGTAATCTTTTGGAAACTTTTCATGTGCTGTCACCATTCTGAAATCAAAGAAGATGTCTGGAGCTATTTGCAGAATGCCAAGTGTTCAGTTCTAAACCTGACTGTTGCATTTGGAAGGAATCCAAGTGATGACTGTGCAGGCAAAGAAGGTTGAGATCTGAGTACTTGAGTTCCTGAGCCATCACTTGGGAAAAGTCCACTGATATTTTTAAATTTTGAGCAAGAACAACATTCAGGATGACCACAGGCCATTTACCAAAGGGGAGAATATTAAAAATGCCATATTATGCATCGTTCCCCCAGCTGAGTCTCATTTAAAAAAAGAAAAAAATCCATTGAAAAGCAATTCTGAAAAGAGCAGTCATTGCTCAAAACTTTTAACTTAATGTGAATCAGTTTACTACCAATGTCTTTGGCAGTGGGGGGCATGAGGTTATTTCTTATTAAATCCTCCAAAATTTACTGCCAGCTCTCAGAGAAGCTACAGATGCTATAGGCTTGCTGCATGTTTAAAAAGAACCCTCAACTCTCCTTGTCTTCCTTAATACATATATCTTTTGGGGCTACATGAAAAGGTAAAGAACCAGCAAAGTTTCTTTACACATTCAAATTTTGACTATCCCAGTCCAGTTATCACTTGCTCTGCCATCTAAACTTATTATTCTCTGAAACTTCATTATCTGTACTGCTTTACTATTTCTGATGCCCTGTATTTCATGCTTTGTATTCCTCTCTTTTTACCTCATGTAGTGTATCTATCTCCCTGCTGCATCCCTTTTCTGCAAGTCTTTCCTGAGTGTTTTTGCTGAACTAATATAGCCTAAGCGGTCCCATTTTCAGTGAGGGCAAGTTTTTAGCTTGTTAGAGCCAACAGGAGAGAGAAGGTATCCTTACCTAGGGGCACATTGCAAACAACAGCAATCTGACCACATGGTGTTGTGGCAACCATGAGCAAAGTGACTGATTTGGGGTGAAGTGGAAGAAAACCAGCTCAGAAGAGGGACGACAGAGCAGGCTTGTCTGCCATTTATTTGCAGCCCTTCTGCTTGCACACCTCCAGATGAACCAGGAGTTTGCCTCCTCAGCTGAAAGCACATCTATTTCTGGACACTTCTATTAGAGCTGGCAGCTTGTCATGCCAGTCCATCCTTCTGCTACAATGTATTACATGGCACTACACAGTAGTGTGATGAAATGAAATGTCAGAGCCACATCAGATATATTTAGAGTTATATGTGCCTGTGCCCAGTGGGGAAAAAACACTCTTAGATCACAGAGCCATTTCACCAGGTGGTACCTGTGGTTAGGAGTCACTTTTTTGCCTAGCTCAGCTACTGTTATCATAATAGGAAGCTCATCTTTGTCATTTACCTCTTCAGTGCCACAAAATCAACATAAAACAATTAGACAGTTTTAAATCTGTCCATCATTTCATCACCTGTAACATGGAAGTTGCATGGTGAATGCATGGATTGATCCAGACAGCAAATAAGATGGAATCCCAGTGTTCACAGCATTTTTATTAAGGATCGGCAAGAAGCTGAAGTGACGTTTTTATTAATAAATTATACCATTGACATCGTCTGGGTAGATTTCAGTCACAGGAGCACCAGAATGAATGAGAGCTGCACAGTCTAGCATGTAAGTCTGGTCTCAGGAAACTTGCTCTTTGTTTCTCATTCAGGTGGTGACCTGCCCTGAGCTCTAGAGGAGGGCACACAATTTTCTGAGAGGGAGATTCAGTTGCAATTGAAATTTTATCAGTATTTTTTAAAGGGATTTTTAGTCCATTTGAGAAACACAAACACATTTCTTGATGAGGATTTTTCTTATACATTTTCTTATTTTCAACAAAATGATATTTTCATGGGATTTCAATGTTTCCATTGGGATTTTTTATTTCCTACTCTTTTGTTTTCGAACAGAAGCAAAATTTTATTTTTCCAAGTATCTCTATTGTCCAGTATCGAGACTGCAAAGGAAGTTTTGCTTTTTATAACTCCATATGAGGATCAAGCATCAAGCCATTCTTCCAAACATTATTGTAATACTTAGAAGACCAGAGCACCCAATATCAAGAGTGGGGATGAGTGAGGAAAATGCATTTCCTAGGACAGTTGGACATGTGCCTTCATTCTCATCAATGGTTATAAAAGTAGAAAAAAAATTGCATCACTTATCCACTGTAAAAGTTCATTGAGGATACATCTGTGTGGCCTGGTTTATGAAGTTTATTTTTGCTTAGTTTTAATTTTCCAGGAGACAGCAGGAAGAGAGATGTGCTCCATCCTCTCTTTAAACTGTGGGGTTTATTTGACCTCCTAGGTTATACATCATCTGAAGATACCAGATTGTGTAAGAAGAAAAACATTAGTGTTGTAACATAACTCACTCATAGTAGCACATTCTTCAGAGTTGACATTACAGGGGGGCTCAAGTTACAGACTGAGCCAAAGAAAAGGGAATGGAAATAGCCTCACTGGGCCCCACAGATATTTTTGTACTCGCTCGTGCTGTCCTGAGAAACATGGATGTTTCACCTCTAATAAACACTTTCTTTTCTTCAGAGGGAGTGCTTGAAAGGTCCTTTTCTGCAGATATTCATCTTGACTTTGTAAAGGGAAATGATGGCTATTATAGAATAGCCAAAACCTGTATAAAAAGGATTAGACAAAAGTGTGTCTAAAAGTAAGCATATTCAGAGAAATGGAGCTACAGGATAGCAGAATTCCAGCATCTTAGAGTGCCTTAAATTCTAACATTTATTAGCTTTTCAACTTTGCAACCATTTTGGTGATAGATAAATAGATTGTTCTGTTCTCCCCTTCTCTTTCAGTTTTAGGTAAAAACAGCAGGATCACTCCTTCTAATCTTAAGATATAAGGGTTTAATATTTTAATCTCTTTTCCATAGAGTGTCTCTGATCATCGCATTAATGCTCCAAGGCATCTTGTGCAAGTGTATTTATATGTGGGCCCTGTTCTGAACTAAATTGAGTGCTTTGAAGACAACAAACTTGGGAAGCTGACCTGGGATATAATTGCAGAGATGTTTGTATAAAAAGTGTTATGAAACAATACAACTTTGTATATAAAAGAGAAAAAAAGGTGACTCACCTGATTCTCTTTCTTACACAGGTACGCTGCTTGCCTTTCCATTTTTTTCTCTTCAAGAGAAAACATATGACAACATTCAATTTTCTGTCATTTCTGCAGTCCTTATAAATGAGAAGCTTGCTAGGGTGTAATTTAATAGGGGGTGCATTTGTTCTCAAATTCTTAATTATATCAATAATGAAAGATTTCTTCTTGATCATGTTCTGTAAATATGCAGGTGTGAAATTTTACTGACTTAAATATAGTATCAGTATATATCAAATAATTGATGTTGCTATGCTTAAATGTTCACCAAAAAAAGTAATTTTTAAGGGTTTGTGAAATTTTCATTTATACCATCCTCATTACTCACATAAGCCACATAATTAAAGAATTTCATATGAAACCCCATGGCAGAAGTTATTAATCAACTGACTATTTGGAAATGATTAAACACCTGAATAATTTCAAAAACTGGTTTAAAATCCAAACCCCAAAGATATTCAAACATCTTTGGATATTATGATGATAATTAATAGATAAAATAATGGAAAACAAAATTTGCCCAAAACCGTGTTTGTTGGCAACTTATGGTTTCCTCAGCTCACAGCATGTAAATGGAATTTATTACCTGCTCTGAAATCAGAGTAGAAAGGTAATAAATACATGTTTATTTACCTTCATTAAACTCCCTTGTTCTTTTCAGTAAAATGTTTCCCTCTTAATACTTTCAAAGTAACATAAGGCAGTTAGTTGCAATTCCATTAGGTCCTTTTAAGTCATAGCATATCAAATAAATAGATATTAAATTCTCAGGTCTTGGTAGCTTATCTCAGTTCTGTAATTTCCCATTAAAAAGAAACAGAAATTGTTTTTAAAGGAACATGTCACCCTGAGTGCCACTGCACAGCTCATAAATCCAGTCCTTGTTTTAATTTAGTGTGTCAGAAAATGACTCATTTGTTCATTACGCCATTAATTCATTCAGAACAGTACTTTGTCAGGGAAGTGCAGCTACTATAAAACTAATCATCTCAGACTATCTACTCCCTGGAAAGACAAGGATACCTCCTTCTCAGGATGGGTGGAAGCATACCTGGACTCAAAAAAGGCTCATGCTTTAAATTGTATTTGGCTTAGTAACAAGTATTCTTAGAAACCAACAAACATCAGTGACAAGCATTCTTAGAATTACCCCAATTCATTAGGGTAGATTAGTTTAAAACAGCCTTACCAGAGTATTCACAGAATCACAGAATAGGTAAGGTTGGAACATTCATATCACTTCCAAATATTTCTAAATATAGAGAATGAGGAAACAATTTTTGTGAATATTGTCACTTCTTTGCCTTTGGTGGGGCAGAGGGTGCATTGCTCACTGTAGTAGCTGGTTACACTCTGCTGAAAAGCTCTGCTTTATGAGGACTCCAGCTCCAGTAGCTGCCCCTGTGCAGTGCAGTCAGCTGTGGAAACCAGAGCTCATGATACAGTAGTGCTGAAAATACTGAGTTCCCTTGGATCCTCCTGCTTGCTAAACATCCAGTTTCAGGGATCCCTTATTCTTCATCCTTTGTGATTGGATTGCCTGGTATGGGAACTTCACTGTCAGGGGAATCAGACCTGAATGGAGGTGACTGAAAGGACAGTCCCAGCTGTCAGAGTGAAGGATGGACAGGGCACAGAAATTAGTAACTTCCTAGGTTATGGATTCAATTTTGGATTTGCAGTTGCCTTTGATATTGCTAACACAGGCTGTTTATTTTTCTTAGAAAAGCATCTACACATCTCAGTTGGGATTAGAGCTTGTTGGTGATACACAGTGTACAGGAGATGTATTGTTGAAGCTGGTGATCAGCTGGCTCTGCTATACCGAGTCCACGTCATCATCTCCACAGCCATATTCTTCTACCTGGACCAAATGAGAAATATACCAATAACTTCTATTCTACCAGGAACCCTGAACAAAATGCAGTGTTTTCCTTCGAGAATTCTGTAAACAGCTTCATGAGTGTCTGCCAGCCCTTCTAACTTTCAGGAGTCATTTTTTCTGGTAGATGAGGAGAGGTTATCTTACTCTGCTTAAGGGTTAGAAAGGTTTATTGTTCTTATTGTTGTAACATGTTTGTATTTCCAATTTGCTTAATTTGCTTGGAGAGTTGTGAAAGACACTCTGCAAATCAGGCAAGGAAATAATGTGCTAAGATTTTTCTATTAATTAATCAAAGATTATGGCAAAGATTATTTTCCTCTTCTTCTCCCACATTGTTTCTCTCTGCTCACAGTACTACTCTTGTTCCACACACATTTGAAAAGCAAAAAGCTGCTTGGCTTGAAACAAAGAATAGGAGACTGCAACAGTTAGGGTGATGAAAGAAATGGATTTTGTCACTAAACAGGATTAAGCCACTAAGTAAAGGGATACATAGTTCAGGGATACATAGTTCAGACTCTGACAGTGTTTCATTAGGTGTGTAGCTGTTAAGGAGATAAATGCTTCAGCTGAGCTTTTATAGTAACAAACCTGAGGCTACTTTTCTACTTGTAATAAATGCAGTCATAATGCAGATTGTAGTTTATGTTGACAAAAGCTGAAATTAGGAGCAGTCACAGTAGTGTATCTTCCATTCTAGGGATTTTCAGGGCTTTCTTTCCAGGACAATAAGGTAACGTGCAGAGACAGAAAAGAGAGATGAAATTAATTTTTTTTTAAATGAGTGTTTCTAAGACTGTTCTGTATCCATTTAAAAAGTGATTTGTTTTTTATTATTATTCCTGATTGACTTTGATTGGCTTGTTTGTCAGTTCGATTGATTTAGGGGGGATTATCTTTTCTGCATCATTAATTTCTGTCCTTTCTGTTCTGTTCTGTGCTCTTTGAAATGTATTATCCAAGACTGTCTGCTTTTACTGGAGGCCAGTTATTTTCCTACAATTTCAGGGCAATGGCTTTCTAACCAGAAACAGACCCTAAAAGCTAAATCACAGATCCAGCCACTTCCTCTGTACTGTGGATATTTAGTATCTGAATATTCCTCTAGTAGATGAGCCTTCAATTTTCAGTGTATACATCAGCCTTGAAGGTGATTTTGAATGGAAAAACATATAAGTATGACATCTAATTGAAGTCAGTCCTTCAGAAAATTAACACCTACACTTGAGTGTTAAATGACCTGATACAATTTGTAGACATGATGTTTATTCTGCAGTAGTACCGATTGTAGTGAAATCACAGCAGAAGTGAATTTGCAAATAAGGGCTTTGTTTAATTCTCTGAGTTGATGGGATGTCAGATTTCAGTGGCATTAAATGGGCTGTAATGGAAAACATGTTTTCCTATTAGGAGAACTATATTCTGTACCTGTAGGAGACAGCAAAAAGGTGGTCTCTCATTGCCCCTTGCTACAGATAAATCCATGGTGTGTATTCACTGGAGTTTATTCACATTGATTTTTCATTTTATAAATCACTTTACCATTGCAGCACCTTGACAAGCTTACATGTTAAAGCACAATACATTAATATTTACTTGCTGCCTAAAAGCCACACACAGGCTTTTCTTGCTTTCTAATTATATTTGAGCATGAATGAAAAGAGCCTGAGAAAAGCAATCTCTGCAATTGGAATGCGTCTGATTTATACCCTAAAATGGGAAATTATTATAGTTGTAATAATATACTTTCACATAAGCTGTCACAAGTGGAGTGAAACTTGGCCAATAAATATCCATTTTCTGAAATGGAAGAAGTCAAATGATCGGTTCTTCAATGTCCAGCCAAAAGCAGTTATCAAAACTTGGAAAAATTTCCTCAAGACATCAGTAAGAGGAAAAGGAAGCTGCTTAAAGAGCACAGTGTTTCTTGTGCAGTCATGGAGAGGGAGTAGGGAAAGATCTTATTCCCTAATGTTTGCAGTAGATATGAGCTGTGTCTAAAATAACAGATGGAAGATTTATTTCCCTGGAGCTCGCACTTCTTGCACAACTGCAGATGGCACAGATGCAGTGGGTGTTGGGGCACTTAGGGAAGCCAGCCTGGAGGAATGAGGCTGGAAATGTTCTCCCATTGTCATCTGGAGGATGATCTGTCCCTCTTTTATCAGGGGCTGCAGGAGGTTGCTGTGGTTTTACTTGCTCCTTGGTAGGAAGGATTACACATTCCTTTCACCAAGTGGTTTTGGCCTGGTGAGTGGGGTGTTGTGGCCAGTTCCTTCCTCCCAAGGAGAGAAAGTTTGGCAAAAATGCTGCCTTTTGCATTGGGGCATAAGGTAAAGATGTCTGCTGGGCCCGGAGGCGTCTGTAGGGATTTCCAAAAAATTTTTTGAACATGCACCCAAACTATTCCCCAGCACCTTTGTATTTTAAAATTACTTGTGGATGGGAAAGGTTTATTTTGAAGTCTGTGTTAATGCTTCTGTGAAGTGAGTGCTTTGCTCTAGAATGATGTCTATGCTCTGGGGAAATTTACAAGTTTCTCTTTTTCATGTATGTAAGGGCTGCAAATTAAGCAATAGGATTGAGACACTGCTTTTATTTGGTGACTTCTAGCTATTTTAAAATTTGTCAAGAGTTCTGCTCCTTTGTTGCTGGGGTTTTTTGTCAATACTTTTCTCTCTTGGCTTCCTATGTATAAATGAATGAAAATTTAGTTTTAGTGAAATGGTGTGAATGGTACTACGGTTGAGATGACTGAAAAAGGCTTTGGTTAGACTGATAACAGTGGGCTCAGGTCTTTATAAGCCCATGGAGTACTGTTAAAAAGGGTAAAAAGTGGCTATCCAGAGTGCAAGCTAAATCAGAGACAGAGATGGGACTCTTTTACCCCCTTAACTGAGATTAACCCTACCTGAAGTTTGGCTGTCTTAGACTCCTTCTGCAGCTGACAAACTAGAACAAGTTCTGTCCAGAGTGCAACTCCTTCTAACCATGTCAAGAAGCTTGCTTTTTAGTAAATGAAGGAAGTCTAAAAGCAGAAGTTCAGGGACAGGAGGTTTATGCCACTGACTTGGAGAGAGCACTTTCGTGAAGCAGGAGAGTGGATGAAAAATCTGCTTAAGAACATGCCTTTCACTTAAAAGGTTCTTTCTTATCCATAAAAATAAAAGCACTGTTAAAAATCTGTGCTCTGTATTTTTTTTTTAACAGTCTATATATGCAGAGAGTTGTGAAGCAATTTGTACAAAAGCTGTGTTATAGTGAATAAAATCTTTCTATTAAATTGACAATCAAGCTCTTATTACCAGCGCCATCACAAATTTTTGGTATATCTTTGATGAGGTGTTTGGGGCCATGCTCCCTGGAAAGTATAATTCCCACCAAAGCATTTGAATGAAGAGATTGCTGCTCATTCACTGCACCCAGCAAGGATTTCTTTAGAAATATTCTCATCTTAGTCTGCTTCCTAAGAAGTAATAAAGTACTTGCTGACCTACAGCTTTTCTGTTTCTTCAGTCTCCCTGGGAAAAAAAATATCTCCTTGTTGGGGACACAGAGTTTTCAGGCTCTCATTTCTTCATGGATAGCCTGGTCCACAGGAAATATTCTTTTATGGAATAAATACATTTTTATATATAGGGGGTTTTTTGGGTTTTTTTAATTGCTGCAATTGCAAGACTTTAATTGTGGGTGCTGTCTGCACTTTTCATCCTTCCTAGATGTTAAAAATGCTCAGGTTTTTTGTCGCAAGTGTGATCCTGGTATTTTTCACCCTGAGAAAGAGGTCTTGTGCTCTGGAAACAAAGAAAAGTTCCTGCTGCCTGTATTATCTGTAGTTACCCCTTTGATCACTAGAGGTGGTTGTGTACATGCAGGCTTAAAAACTGCCTGCTCCTCGGAGATGGCATGGAAGAGGTAAGGAATTCAGGGAATTCGGGAGAAGAGGAAAGGGATTTTGTTCATACAGAATGGCAATCCTAGACTTGGGATCTGTAGTCAGTAATACACTCTGAATTTCGTGTTCTTATCCTGTAAGATTGAAAATTCAAGCTCCTCGCCTCTTTGTTAGCACATAACTGTACCAGAGCATAAATGCACAAGTTACAAACTCCAGATTAGCATTCTTTGCTCTAAAAGTCCCTAGATTTATAATAGCTTTGTGCATTTAAAGATTATTTTCTCTAGAATGGACCTTGAAGTATTGTGTTTCATTACACAAGACTGAAAATATTCTTTATTAGTCACAATTTCTTGTCCTTTTACTGGCCTCTTGTGGACTCTCCTGGATCAAGGGGAGAGATTGGATGGAAAAATGTCATTTCAGACAAAAAGGATAACTTTCTTCCTTAATGACCAATATATTGAACAGTAAATTCCAATTAGTATACGAAAAATAAAACAAAATCCTCCTCAAACCTGCATTCTCATCTCTCCACANAATGACCAATATATTGAACAGTAAATTCCAATTAGTATACAAAAAATAAAATCCCTCTCAAACCTGCATTCTCATCTCTCCACACGCACCCCCACGCACGCACTCATAGGCAGAATATAGACATATTACATGCCAACCTGTCATGTAAACCCAAAGGTCAAGTCTTGACAGGGGAGAGGCTTTCACCCATAAATGGAGAAAAGACAGATTTTGTTGTCATGAACTGGCATAGAACAAGCCATTTGCAGTGATGTGACAGGTTTAATCTACCCAACAGTCAGAGAGATCTACCTTCAATGTTGCTGGACTTGTCCATCCTTATATGTTTCCTCCCACCATAGGTTGGTGTTTTTTACTTAGGAAGAGTTAAGGAGCTCCTGAAGAAGCTGGAGTTAGAATGAGTGAAATCTGAGCTCCTGGCCAGAATTGGAATGTGGATGCATCTGATAGTCCCTGTGGTGTCCAAGTGGCTGTAAGTGGTGGCAGAGATATCACCCTGGCTCAGCAGGAAACCCCCATTACAGCTATCAAAGTGGGTGTCTCTTATCTACTATTGAGAATGGTTTTACTGAGAGCTCAGCTGCAGCCTCTCTGAAAGATTTTTATTAGATAATGGTTCTGATTTATGGTTTAATTTAACTAAGTTGGATCAACATCTAACATTCCTCTGATTTTTCTCTTTAAGTACAGCTGGGACAGTGTCTGTCCTGTCTCTTCTGAGGTGCCAGGAAGTGAATGCCTATTTTGCAATGCCAGAAAAGCACAAACCCAAACCAAACCAAAACCCCCCCAAAAATACACAAACAAACAAACAAAACAAACTTTTTGAAAAACTTAAGTCATGAGTAGTTCTTGCTTCCAAAGTCAATGACCCTTCAGGAAAAGATCTCCTGTATTTCAGAAGAGCTGTGCCTCTTTTCTGAAGAAGCACTTCTGTCTTGCTCAGGAAATAGACTAAATTTTAACCACTTTTGTGACTATCCGTGTTTCTAATTTTTATAAATGTTCATTGAAAGACCAAAGCCTTACCAACAGTCTGTCACTTCAAAGTGCTATCAAAATTGAAGGCCCTTCTTTTCCATGCTAAAAATACAGGTGTTGGGTAACAGAATGAAATGTGGAGCAAACCTGAAGCGAATGATGACTGAAGAATGCCCACAAAAATAAAATAAATGTGGGAGTGAAACAGGGACATAATTCATGTGGTCTTCCCTCTACTTGCCCTTGCTGAAGCTAAGAGGTAAAAAGAGGCCAGATTAGAGCTTTTGTTCAGCAATGGAACAGACTGCCATGTGTTATGATGTTATTTTGACCTTGCTCTGGCCAATTGAAAAGAAACACTGGGTAATGAATATCATGTGTCTGTATTTTAAAGCAATTTGCACACTTTAGCATCACTTTGGTTTTCCTTACAAAAACCCTCCTCATAGAGAAGAGTATATAAAGCATGATGTAACTTACATGAAAATGCACAATAGTATATGTGGAGAAGTGCTCTGTCTCTCAATCTGAATGGTAAATCATCCTTCTAAATCAACAGAACTTACAGTGGACTTAAACTGATGTAAAGGATTTTTCATTCTATTTTGTGTTCATTTTTATTGATGTTCTGCATAGTAAATGCCTTCTTTAAGTCTTTATGCTGTTAGCTTATACTTGTTTAACATTTTAAACTTCACAGGATTTTTTGTGAGTTTTGCTCCTTTAACTGTGAAGTAGTCAGGGGTTTATGTAATTATAAATCCCTGTGTTTCCTGAGAAAACTAGGACACAAGTTTCCCAGGAGGAATTAGCAAATAATTAAAATATTGAGGAAAAGAAAACAACAGTGAAGTGTCAGCCAACAGGGTTACAGATCTCTGATATTTGACAGCATTTTTATTTGGTTTGCTTTTAAGTGTTTCAGCTAAAGTATGTCCTGTGCTTGATTCTTGTGCTGCTGTGTTGAGGTGAAGGAAAATAAATGCAAGAATTGGACCCACTGAGTTCTGCCCTGCATCTGCCAAGGTTAATGCACATGCATCTGCTTCATAGTTTGTCATCTCTCTCCTATTCTATGTTGTTCTTTTGTCCTCCTTTTCCTTTGTCTCCTCTCTTTGTCCTCCCTTTTCCATTACTTTAGACAATCAGTATTCCTACCATTGTTTGATACCTCCCATGCCTCTGCCAGAGGCAGAATGGCAAATTTGTGCCAACTTTGGCTTTCCTTGTGCCCTTCTGTGTCTGTAATTCCACAAAACAAAGTTTAAGGTGACCTTTCTTCCTCCAGAGTTTGAGGTCTGACATCAGCCTCATGTCTCAGGGTGCATATATCTCCCCCAAAGCTGGGCTTCGTTTTTGGAATTATTTCCAAGGGAGAAGAGTGAGCAAAGACTGAAGAAGTAAGACCTCTGAACTACAGTTTCCACATGCATATAAACAAACTGATGCCTTAAAGGTTCAGATCTTGTAAAAAACTTATTGTCATTGTATATTTGTGAAGATTTCTTTTTTTTAACAGAAGCTCATTGATTTAATCTTTTTTTGCTAATCATATTATACTTGGTAGTGCTTAATTTGTGTAGAAGCAGAGGCAGTGGAGATCAATATTACAACACTTACACTTTGCTGAAGAGTACTTATTGACTGCCTTTTCACCTAATTACATGTGACCATCTAGTCTTTATCCTCTAAAAATAGAAAAAGGGTGTTCTTAATCCCATTTGGAGATGGCAAGAAAATATCTTCCCATGCTTTGCAATGGGCTTCATGTTACCTGTTAAACCACTGCACATCTGTGATGAGAAGCTATTTGAAAGGCAATTAAAGCTAAGGGGTCTGTATGTGTATTATGTATAAATCTCTGAAGTTAGCTTTTGTGCCAGGAGTACCTTTCTCCTCAAAGGAATTATCATTTCAGTGATCACAGTCTAAGAAGCAATAAACTGTTGAAGAACAAGCTCAATTAATGACCTTAATTTCTAAACTGAAGTGTCTGTTTAGGAGCATATGAGTGAATTATGCTCAGATTTAATTCTGAACTCAATATACTGTATTAACTTTTGGAAGCTAACCTGTCAAACACCAGCTGTGTATTTTACTGACAGGTTTTGATAGGAGCCAGTAGCCTTTCTGCTTTAACATATGAATTTATTGTTCACATCTTGGAAAAAAGGGAGTGTCCATTGCTGCAACATTCATATGAGAATGCTGCTGGTCTTCTACTTTACCTGTGAACATTTGTACCTGAAGGTGTATTACATCTTTTACTTGTCATTGTTTCTTGTACACTATTGAAATTCCTTGTTTCAATGGTTCTCATAATACCCCAAATAACCATTGTGAGGAAGTTGAATCAATTTTTTTCCTATATCCTAATAATATTTGAAATTCCCTCCACACTAAAGAAAATCCAGTTCATTTTGATTCGTCTCTGGATTATTATTCAAGCTGATGAAAGACAAAATGGCTCCAGCTTTCATGGAAAGCTGTAGGGATTCTGACATGTTATAAGCAGAGTAGAGAGAAATCTGCTTTAGGGGCCTGATGAAATGAATGCTGATTCACTGTTAACTTTGATCTCTGGCTGGTAAGGTTGGCTTATTCCTTACAAATATTCTTTTTCATCTCCTTTACGACTTCTTTTCTGAAAGTATGACTGTGAGTTCTCAACTGAACATAATTGAGTTATGGTGACTTTAAAAGTGCTGTCTTTGACTAAACCTTGGTAACCAGCTGTGTAATTATTCTGACTTAGCTTCAATTCTAGGGAAAAATAGTATTAGCTCTAATGACATCACTGTTTCTTGAGACAAATGCAGACTGAATGTAGACTATTGTAGACTTTTGTGAGTATGGATACCTACATGTATCCTGAGGATGTGTCTTATGTGACAGTAATTGTGCAGCCCAGGATGGAAAGAAAAGTCTACTGAACTGCAGAGAACTAAAAGAACACTACTGAGGATGCTTATGGGATGCTCAATCACACCCTGCATGAACATCTATTTTTTGATTACAGAAAACTTAAAGCATTCTTCACCCCACCTGTCTTTCCTTGACACCTGCTTTTCCCACAAGCTCGAGCAGTGAGATATGTGCCACCCCGAATTTGTTTTCCTCCTGTGCATGTCCTCCCTAGTCATATGCCACAAACTGCCATTCAGTTATGGGTGATCTCTATATATGAAGCTTCTCCAGGTGTGCTAGCCAAGTCCTGTCAGGAGTGGTAACAGGGTTTGGTCAATGTAGGGTTGATTTTTTTCTTTTTGTGTTGTGTCCTCTGATCTACCACTATGAGTTTGTCCCATGCTTCATGGAATATACATGGTCTTGGAATAACTCTCGAAGTTGTGTGCAATTAAGGACTGCCAGAATACCTGAATAACTAAAAGAACACCACCAGTGCCTAGGCCTCCAAACCAAATATCAGAAAAGGCAAAATATGTTAACTTATGTTCTTGCAAAACATCCAATTCAGGTTATTTGCTTGTTGGGTTGGTGGCTTCTGGAGGAAGAGTTTTGGTAGAAAACTTGGAGCTGTTGCCAACAAATATGACAGCACCTAGTAGATGCTGATGGGATATTGCACAGCTGTGGCTCCAGTGCATGATTTGGAGTCATCTATATTGAAAGATTTCTGTGTAATTAGGAGAGTGCAAGCCATTTAATGGAGTCTGCTGCTTGTGAGGTCCTGGGTAAGAATCTGAATGCTAGCAAGAGATGGAAATACCCTTCTCTATTAAAAAGCTGGTGAGTAATGGGAGAGGGTATTTCAGGGTAGTTATTGTTTCCAAAGGCATCAGTAGGGGTCCTATTTGTCTGTTCTGGATGAAGATACTTTTTAGACAATAGAATTCAGGTTTTCAGTTGGGGAATCCATTTGTGGAGACAACAAGGCCTCAAATGAGAAAGTCTTCCATCTTCAGGAAATGAATTTGTTTAGGTATTGTGCAGAGGAGAGTTATTTTTGAGGTCATTGCAATCCATAAGTTGGCAGGGAAACCTGCCATGCACCTGGTCTGTGATAGTCAAAAGAGATGGCGAAGGAGAAAAAGTTGTAGCAATTTCCTTTTCTACTTCTTCATCAGAAGACAGCACGATAAACCTCATCTTGCCAATCCTCTCACTCTCCAGAAGTTAGGTTAGTGTTTCCTTGGCTTTGGTGCTGTCTGGTGTAAAAAGTAGACACTAAGAGAGAGTAGACCTAAGGAAAATACCCCTACATCCCCAGTAGAGCTTTTGCAAAAAAAAATTTAAAATTTGATTGAAAAGTAAAAAATAAATCATCCTGAGGATGTGTTTTATGTGACAGTAATTGTGCAGCCCAGGATGGAAAGGGAGGTTCTTTCCAGAAACAGCTGATATTTGCTTTAATGCCCAGTATTGTATTTTCCTGTTCTTACCTCGTCCTGTGGTGAAGACCTTTCAGTGTGTCTAATATAATAATACTTCAGAATGGAAGCAGAAAGGGCAAAGAAAAATATGAAGAACAAGTCACCAAATTGTATTAAACTTTCTTAAATCTGTTAGAGACAAGAATAGTCAGGAGATTTTTTCATTGCTTCAGAGGCATCTGGATGAGCAGTTGCAGAAGAGGAGGGGGTGGTTGCTCTCAGCACCCAGAGAACTGAAAATCCAGTGGCTTGCCTTGAAGACAGGAAAATTTCAAGTTTTGCAGTATTGGTTTCAATTCTCCTTTTGAAGGAACTTTAATTTAATTGCCTTCATTTCAGTAGCATGGATTGAGCCTAATTACAAACACTAATGACCTGTTTAAGAAAATGTGTGGTTAAGTTCTGGGCATTGCAAAATGTATCATAGTCCTTCTGTTGGCACCATGCTGAGTTTCAGAATGGTGGCATTTTGGAAAGTTTCATTTCAAAGTCAGGCTTTCCATTTCATCTGAAAAAGAATTTCTAGGGGAATCCTTCAAGATGTCAAATCTGGACAATTTTAGGTCTATCTGCTCTGATTGGAACTGTTTTCTTCAGAACATTGACTGGAAGACCTCCTGAAGTCTGTTTCAAACAATGTGAATACAAACTGTATGATCATGTGGGTTATCTCCATTTATTTGTATTTTGGGATGGGAGGGAAAGCCTAGGGATAGCACCAAGGAATGAGATAAATGGTAGTAATAGCACAAGTGAGATATGATCTCCACAGATCTTGGCTGTTAGGAGCCAAGACATAAAGTTCTAGGAAACCTTGTAAGTCTCTGCTCCTGCCTTATTAATTCTGCAGGTAGAAAAGCTGAAATTCTCCTCTCAGGAGCCAGTTTTGATGGTGATTTGTGTACTGTTCAGACTTGTCTCTAACACTACTCTCAGGTGCAGTATGGCTTCAGATAACATCTTTTTTGGGGTTCAAAATTAAACAGTTTTGCATTACATCACATTGTTCTCTAAGTAGAGATTGTTTCTGAACTGAAGTACTCTTCACAAAGCGACAGAAAACCAGGCAAGGGATGTTATTCCTACTATGAACACATGTATTTGTTACATGCATAAAAGATTTATGGTCTTAAAAGGTCTTTAATTCTTGTGTATAATCTTGATTGTACCCCTTGTTGTGGCAGGCCAGATACATCACACTACCCTAAAAGAAAGAAGTTCTCCTTTAGACCTCCCTTTTTTTATTTTTTTTTTTCTGAAAGGAGGTTAAACTGTTCAAGAGCATTGAATGACAATCCTGCAGATTTCTAGATCAAGTGTTAGAAACGAGTGTATGATACGAAACCTTGAATTTATCTTTTCCCTTCTTCCCTTAAGCAAATAAATGACAGGATGGCAATAATGCAAAGCAAACCAGTTTCCTTATTTCTGTCCCAGGACTAGGAAAGTAGGAGATCATAATCAAAACTGACTTGTCATGTTTCCAATCCTTTGTGCACCTGAGCTACTACTGGTCTTGGTGCCCAGTGGGTATCTTTCCAACAGATGCAGATTTACACTTGTTTAGAGTTTAAAATATACAATTTGGGGTTCATAAACCATCAAGTCATCTATATTCAGCTGCCACATTCCTCACATTCTCAGACTGTCTTCTGCTTCTGTGACTTCCCTATTCTCCTCCCGTCCTAACTCCAGTTATGTTACATTTTGACCTTATTTGTTCTTTCTGAAAAAATAATATATATGGCTGTCTACCCAACCTTGTACTAAACTCCTGCTTTACCTTGAGGCAGATACTAATATGCATGTGTAATGCATTCCAGGGCTGAAGCTCCTGCATGGTTTATACTCACAGCCCAAGAGTGTTATGGAGCTCTATTTTACAGGGTGCCGACAACTTTACGAGTTTGCTTTAGTTTATATTCCAAAGCAGTTGCTTAAACTGTGAATTTGCCTTGTTTGCTTACAAATAAGCAATTTATTTTATAAATGAACTCTTTTTGGCACTTCACTGCTACTCCTCCAGTATGGCGTGTTTAACGTCTGTCATGTTTTCGTCTTGCTATCAGAAAATATCATAGAAAAGAGACCACTTCCTTAAAATAACAGACACCAAGACGGCCTTTTGCAGCCCCAGGTTTTCAGCACACTTCTACTTACATAAGTAATTTGATTTCAAAGGGGCTATGCATAAAAAAAAAGATAGTGCCCATATGCATGTTTACATGGTGCAGTATATGATTAGGTACCCCTGCAAGCAGTGTTATTTTTCCAGCTCCAGTTGCTAAAGCCATTAATTGCCCAATGAGATACACAGTTGTAGAGCAGACTTCCATCAAATATATCCTCCATGATATTATTGAAGTATTACATGTGTGAAAATCTATAATAATGAGAAAAAAATACATTATTTGTCCTCTCCTGAAATGTAACACACACTTTGAGACATCCGGTCTTCCTGATAATACAGAATAAAACCTTAAAATGCATAGATGTGTTTTCTTTCAATAACATCCTAAATGGGATTATCAAAATTGGAAACTTTTGGAAAAGTTCTTCTCCTGTATTAGGCACACTGTGCTTGGCATAAGAGCTATGCTGATACAGTGATTGTTTTTCTCTCTATTTCCTTATCAGTACTAAAGATTGAGGTGGAGGCAGGGGAATAACCCTTAACAAAATCACTATTCTGGGTAAAACTGGGGTCATGCTAGGATGGTGTTAAGACTCCCAAAACTTTGACAAAAATTCCCATCACTGACCTTTGATAAACTTACTGCTCTGAAAATGGTAAAAGGTTAATTTGCTGTTGCTGTATTAAGTCAAATACAATATTGCCTTTCCACACAACCTTACTTATCCTGAATTGGATTCTGTCTTATCTTTCAGCTAGAGTAAACTTTACATAAACTTTGAATTACTAGTTTGGCTAGCTAATGTCACCCTTGTGTTACATATATCAGATCTAAATCAAATGCATATTGGAAATGCACCTGTCAGAGGGCCACAATTACAAAGGGACAGCCCGGGAATGGAAAGGATGCAACTGTTCATTGGCAATATCAATCCTTTTTGAAATCAATAAGCAGGTGATGAAATGACTCAGAGATGTCTGACGATGGGTTTATGCCAGGCCCTAGAGGAGTTACTAAGCGCACAACTTAGAAGTCCTTGAATTAGTCCCATTCTGTCAAGGGACTGCCTCAGGCTGGGTGAAGTAGTTTTGTTTCATAACATTTCCGGAGTACTGAGCTCCAGAACTTGCTGATCTGCAAGTTGGTGAAGGAAATTAGAATAAACACACACAATTGCCTACATACTCCTGAATTACTGTGTGCTGCACTGAAGCCAGGAGATCTCCTTCTGCTCCTTCCCAGCCCCTTCGCTGTTTAACACTTTATCCTGTGTTTTCTTGCTTATACCAGCACAGCTGTATGTGCACCTGTAAGAAAAACTAGACTCAGGAAATTGGTCTCAGTGAAGTGGTGTGAGGAAAGCATCTGAGTGGGTGTGGGGTGTGCTGTTTGTGGGGTTGGTTTGTTTGTTTATTTTTAATGGCCCTGCTTTGACTAAATTCAGCAGAGTCTACAAAATGCACAAACGACTGAGAGCAGTTTTGCCAGCTGAGAGAACAAAAACCTGGAAGTCTTGAATGTTGATCAATCAACTGAAAGTTGGAAATGTCATATTCTCTCAGCTATAAACAGTTTTTTAAATGCATTTTCCTGCTGAAGAATTGAGGATTATTATTATTAGCTTAAAACCAGACAAGTGACCACGTATATTTTAATGTCAGTGAAGGTGATGTACAAAAATGCAGCCATTTATACAAAGTGTATAGGGGGTTATTCTAGCTTCCTTCTGTCCCTCACTATCAGGAGGTAATGGCAGCTGCTAGGAAATGAAAGGACCATTTAAAAGCAAGCTAAGTAACCTGCAGCTACCATGTACATAAAAAGAAAGCACTTTTTACTTTCTTATCACTTTTAAAAGCTCAGTATTTACTGAGGTGATTTTTGAATTCTGGAAGCCTGTTTAGTTTGATTTATTTGTGGCTTGAGAGTTCAGATGCAAAAGCATATTTGTCATTTAATTCTTGCTGCAAGGCTTGCCAAATACCCTGTGACTCTAATGAACCTGGAGGGAGGCTTTTTTACTTATGAACATGTTTTAAATTAAAAGCACCAACTGGCAGCTGAATTTTGAAGGTTGAGTGCACAACAGGGGGAAAGAGCAAATGGTAGAGCATTGCTCATATCCACAATTGAGGACATTTTTCCCCCTGGAAAGGTGTGCCCTTATGGAGATTTTGAACAGAGTTTTCTCCACCATGCTGCTCCTTGCCCTTTTTCCTGAATGCCAGAGTTAAAACTCGGCTTTATTGTTCCTCCATTTTTGCTGTATGCTGAGCACCTTAGGCAGTGTATGTTTGGTTGCCCATGCAATGGGAAGCAGAGAGAACTTTCTTTGGAAACAGCTGAAAAATAATAATAAAAAAAATATTGAGCTCTAGAAATCATCTTCTTTATAATGATATTGAAGCTTTGAAACATCTGCTTGGTGCCTCTTGCCTTGCTTTAGCATTTGGCAGGGAATTGCCACAGCACCAGCAGCAGTCAGGAGTATTTGCAGGCAGTGAGCCCTGTGCCCCAGCTGCTGCAGTGGGGCTTTCTTCCTTTTGTATTCTGGCTGGTCCTTCAACTTGCTGTGGATCCCAGTGTATGTGCAAATCCTTGTGAATGTACTTCAACCTCTTCTGCCTCCCAAGCAGGTGCACCGAGTTTCTCTCAGCACAGTATCTCACACACCCTCCCCACTCACACAGGAGTCAAATGGTCTTTCTGTGCTTCTTGAAAAGAAGCAGGAAAACATTGAATTTCAGCTGTTGTAGCTCAACAGCATAGTTAATATAGTAAATCTATGCTGAGGAGAAGAAAAAAAAAAAAAAGGATGGTGAAGAAAAAAATATCTAAGGACTGTTTGGACAATTCATAAAGCAGGGCTATCTTGATCTTTGTATAAATTTACCCCATGGTTTCAAGGCAGGGTTTTGGGAGTGTTTCTATGTTAGTGTGTTTGCTTATTTGTTTTATTCTTTTACTGAAATTGTTTGTAGGCTTAAATCACAATTTAGGCTGAAGTTTCTTCTTCCACTTTATTATAAGGAGCTATAAATGAAGATTAAGTGGCTGGTGAGCCGGTACACAAATGAGGTTAAAAATCTCAAATGTTCTGTGCTTCCTGGCTTAAACTGGAAGGAAGTGAAATGACAGGGGAAGCTCTGATATGGTTTTCATGACTGGAGAAAATTCAACACAACAAAAAGCTGAGCCCTTGGAACAGAGGAAAATGGGCTTAAGGTGCAGATATTTTGCCAGACCTGCATGCTTGTGGTTTAAATGAGGCTTTCATTCACAAAGGGATACAGTATTTATGCATTTTTCAGAAAGATATTTTGGCTTCAAATTGAATAAATCCCATAAATTTGAATGGGACAGTGGATTATGTAGACTGTATTTTCATATAAACTAGCATAAAGCAAATCCTAAGATCTCTAGATGTTATCATGTCGAGACAGATAAAACATATTATTGAGTGTGATAGTATCGATCCTTTATTAAATCTCTCTAAATTTTTAATTTGAGGCACAAGTGAAAAAGTGAAGACATTGAAGAGAAATCTTATTTTTTTGATGGTTGTTGTTTCTCAATAACAGCTAGGGTAGGATTAACTTGTACTCTGCTTGAAGTCAGGCATTCTAATGACCTTGAAATTTAGGGACATTCAGCTTCATCCTACTAAGCAGATTCATACTGCGCCTAGATGATGGGCTGACAAGCAGTGGGATGTGGCAAAGCAGTAAGGATGAAGGGGTGAGTTTTGCTGCACTTCTGTGAAGCATTTCCTTCTCCATTCAGGTACCCAGGTACTCCCAAGCAGCCAAGACCTGGCCAACAGGTGATCTGCAGAGTGAAGGTGTCAGTTTTATAACACTAAAGAACAGTGGTGAGGATGAGCACATTTTGCAGCTTTCACATAAACATTTAGACAACAAACTGAACTGTTAGTAGCCCCTCTGCACTTTCTGTTGTACAAGAGGCTGTCCTGTAAAAACAGACTAGGTTGCTACCTTTTTTTCCTCAAAGCTGGTGCCTGTTTGCCTTGATTTTTAACAGAACATCTAAAGGGTTGCATCAGTTCTGTCTGTGTGATTTGTTGACTGCACACAGTTGACAAATCCCACTTTTAAGGACAACAGGATCATCTGCAGACATTACTTTTCTGCCAATTTTCATCTGTTTTATTTCACTGTAGTTTCATTCATCCTCATGAAAAACAGTAATTCTGGGTTTTTACCATCAAATATCCCAGCATCCAAGCATCCAGATCAGACTGAAAGGCATAGCTGAAATCTCCAGTAAGCATTCTGTGGAAAAAATACAGACCCATTAAAGTCGCTCTAGGAAAACTGCCTTGTGTATAAATCTTTACCAGATGCAAAACTTCCCATTAAAGATACTTAAGGCTACAGTAGTTGCAGCTTCAAAGACAGGGAGACATGAGAGCTGAATTATCCATTTCCACGTGCTTCATCTGCAGTCTGCTTCCCTTTAACATGCTATATTACCATCTGGGCCTGCTAATTGTGCTTCATGAGTGCACATTGTAACTGACTTGCCAAAAGCCAAGGTATTAATCTCTCTAATCTTCCACTGAGGTTTATGTTCCCACAGTTGCACTGAATTGCAAATTGGCTGTTGTGTGGCCACAGTAAATGGTGGGGCAGAGACTCTCTGTGAACTTTCACAGTGATTAGTAAATATGGAAACGGATCTGTTGTCCGTGGAAACAACTACTAAACCAATTACTGCTTTACAACCTTTCTGAGGTTCTCATACAGTTGATCTTGGCCCATCAATCTGGCCTGTCCAGTTCCCTCTGCAGAACCTTCCTACCCTCTAGCAGACCAACGCAGCTACGCAGCTTGGTGCCATTTGTAAAATCACTGAGGTGCATTCAATACCCTCATCCAGATTATTGATAAAAATATAAGACAAAACTGGCCCCAGTACTCAGCCCTTTCAATGGAAGGTAACTGGTCATTCTAAAATCTATTTATAGAATCACTACAATATATAATTTTGTACCACTGACAACTTTTCCTCAAGGTGTGAATTAAGGAGTTTTGAAAACCAAGGTACTTCCTCTTACAAGCTGGACTCCATTTCTTTTTAAGGGGTCTTAAATATGGAGATCTGCCTCTGCCTTCGTAGAGGATGAGCAGAGCTGCAGCATCCACCAAGCTGTGGAGAAGCTCCTCCCCATCAAACTCCATAGGGCCTGTGGTTTCAGGGATACCACTGACGCCCTCTTCATAAATTCTTTCTTGCCTTGCAATATATTGGTGAGGTTCAGCATGAAATTTGTTTGCTTGTCACTTTTAATCTGGTGCTAACCTTGTTCTTCGACCCCACAGGATCCATCTATGAGAGGTCTCTCAATCAGATATGAACTTCCTCAGGACTGCCTTTTACCTTACTAATGTAGAAATCTGCACTACTAACAGGCAGGCAAAGAAGCTTATGCTGTTATGATCTCATCTGGTCAGTAAGAATTTAATTTCACTGCTGAATCTCACTTTAATCTGCTCTGAATTATTTATACATGAGAGCTCATGATAGAGATCTCCAACAAATCACAGACAGTAAGTATTGAGGACTGTTATGCCTATTTGTCATGCACCTCTATTTTATCAATTTATTTCTTCTGTACAGCGATATTTTACATCTCTATTTAGTTCAAGTTGTCGCTTCTCTGCCTCCTTTATGCACTCTCTATTTTATCCTATTTATTTTCTTGCCTACCCTAGAATCTTCTCTGTATAAGAAAATATATAGTATCCATGTGTCTAGTTGTTAGTTTCTGCAGCATAAAAGAAGGATTAAGATACTTGGGAACTATGTAGTATCTTCTTTTTTGTGCATGGATACAGCATCTTGTACTTTTCTTTTTTGAACTTGATTCAGTTCTCATGGTCTCACTACTCAAGTTTGTTCAGGTCCCTCTGGGTGGCATCCCATCCTTCTGTTGTGTCAATAGCACTGCTCAGTCTCATGTCATCAGCAAACATACTGAGGGTGCACTGGATCTCTATGTCAGTGACAAAGACATTAAGGAGCACTGGTGACACAACAGAGCCCTGAGGGACACCACTCATTACTGACCTCCAGCTGGACATTGAGCCGTGGAGCACATCCCTCCTTCCTTATCCTCTGAACAGCCCACTCTTCAATTCCATGTCTCTCCAATCAGATAAGCATGTAGAGTGAGACCATACTGAAGGCCTTACAGAAGTCTGAATGGGTGACATATGTTGCTCTTCCCTTGTCAGTTGTTACCATTACTCCATCATAGAAGGCCACCAGATTGGTCAGGCAGGATTTGCCCTTAGTGAAGGTGAGCTGGCTGTCTTGGAAAAATGGGAGAACTCCTTGGGAAAACACCTGAGCTGGTGCTGCTGGTGGGGTAACAACAGAGAAGAATTGAGGAGGAGGTTTTGCTTACCCTGGAAATGCTCCATTGTGATCAAACATCAGTCATGGCACCATGCACATATTTGTTATTAATTAGAACTGATTTTATACCACCAGTCAGCAGGAACTGCTTCATATAAAGAGATACAAACATCTGTGTTACTAATCCCCGTTCTCTGCTTTAAACTTTCTCAGCCAACATGGGTCAGGTGTGCCAAGGGTCTGGTGCTAGTACTAAGGATTATCATAAAATCCCATGAGAGAAAATGTATCACTTTGAAATATCTGCCAAGAATAGAGGTAAAATGATGTAATTAATGTATCTGGTTGTTTTATTTCATTTTAATCACTTCAGAAATCCAAGACCAAAAAAGCATCCAGAAGGCATCAAAACCTGTGTTTAGCAAAAGAGAATGAATAAGAACTAGCTGATTTTTGTAATCCAGGCTGGATTAGCAGTGGAGTTTAAACCAACAAAGCAGACAGAAGACATATGCTGTAACACACTTCTGCACAGTGGAAGAGGGAAAATTTATTTGGAAAACGCACTAAGGATTTAGACAAGAGAAGCTAATGTTAGAAACAGGATAATGGACAGCTAAGAGACTGAGGTTTTTTGACAGTCAAAGGAATTAATTCATATTTTGGAAAGCCAGTATTTAGGGTGGAAATTTTCAAGAAATCATATATAGACAGCATTAAAGCAAGCAATGTAATTTTTTCTGTGAATCTAAAGAATGGGAGGGAAACTGTGGAGCAGAGAAATGAATGGATGAAAGAGGTGAGGATTACAGATTAAGATTCTTTTACTTCTGAGGTTTTCCTGTGCTTCATACTTTGTCTTTACTGCTGAAAAATAAATGGCTGAGGTAGGAGTCAGCTGTGGAGACACAAGAAAAGTCTGAAGGACTTTCATATATTTCTATTTTTAATGGCTATTCCATATCCAAGGTCTGGCTACATGTTTTATGCAGCCTGGTGTGTTGTGATATGCACCCCACTAAAGGGAATAGCCACAACAGTAATCTGTATGAGCTGTGAATGATGTGTGTTGCTTGATGCTTAACTCATCCTGTATCAACCTCAGTAACTGGCTGAGATCCTTGCCCAGAAAGAGTTGGATATAGCAGGGCTAAAAGGAACAGCAGGCATGCAGCAGCTTGCTGTGCACTGTAGCCAGCTCCTTTCCTTGCAGTTGATGACAGCCAGCTGCAAAAAGCTCTAGGAAAAGTGGTGTGCATAGGATTCAAAACCAAGGGGCAACAGGCGTGGTGCCATCACAATGAAAATGCAGATGAAAACCATATCTGTATCTTTCACCATTTTGGTGAGGGTGGGGAACTAATAATTCCCTCATGTGCATGAGGCTGAGGATGATTAGAGGACTTTCCTCCCACCTGTCCTTTCAACCTAGGTACGCTTGAAAGAGGGACAAGTATGTTGATCCCTGGCAGGTGGGATTATCCGTGTGAGGACAGGTTTAGTAATTTGAATCTGGAATTTGGCTGCCAATTTGCCATTTTTGGAAGCAAGTAAATTGGATTACATTTATTCATTAGCATAAGATCTGGAAGTGCAGAAAGGAACTGGATTTTCTGTATATGTTATGAATTGTCACAACTAAAAGCAGAGCAGTTTGGAAGAGATGACAAGCCTGGAGTTTGAGTTTCTGTTTATTAACTATCAGCAAACAGAAACAGATGTATGTGACATCTAAATCCATTCACAGAGTAATCCAAACCTGTCCCCAGGAGGAAACCATACACAAAAAAAAAAAAAAAAAAACCAAAAATAACAACCAAAAAAGCCTGGACCAGGCATGTGCTTAAAGTTCAGGAACTCCAGCTTGGTGGATTAACCTGTCTGGGAGGAAATCCTTGACATTATGTTGAAAACTGAGGAATGGTGAATGTTTCTGTCCCTACTCATCTGGTTGTTTCAATCCTTTCTTACAGAGATTGGTTTGGTATTTAACTTCACCTGCATTGTGCTGTTGGTTGTCTTTTGAAGGAGGAAAGTTCTTTAGGCAAACAGATCAATATCAATGGTGATTGCTGATTGCCAATTTCTAATAACAGACACCTTCTTGTAATAATTTTTTCCAAGTTCAACTAAAGTATTGATAAAAAATGCTCAATTTCTGAGTTATTGAGGAGGGTGATGGTAGTTTTGATCCAAAACTGTACACCAGTTAAACACTTCTGAACTTTGAAGCATGAAGCAAGTCCCTTATGTAACTGGTTTCTGGTTTGCCTTACAGAAAATAATATTACAAAGGAATTATCAAATAATCTTGTACCTGAATATCACTGTATGCATTATGAAAATATAGATAACTCTGTAATTCTAAGGCACTCATCTTATTTTTTCCTGCAATTTTTCATTAACTCACAACTTGGAAAATTTATGTAATGAACTTCATGTAAATTCTTCAATAGTATTTATTGAGGAAGAATAGAAAGTTGGTAAATGGTTTTCCCCTCAAAGTGTTGGGGTTTTTAAATAAAAAGTGGATAAATTGGTTTAGTCTTCTTTCTGTACAAAACACCTCACAAACACCAGAATACGCTAAACTATTTTATCCCTCAGTAATCTGGAGCACATTTAACATTCCTCTTAATTCAAATGTAAACTTTCAGAGTACTGTACCATGCATGCTCCCCAGCATGTTTCTGTCACTGAATGGGCCAACTTTCCTACAGCTTTGCTAGTATGAATCATTTCTCCCTCCATAGTGGCAGATTTTTAGACAGTGGCATGTCTTTCTCCATGGAAGGTACAGCTTTAGGTCCTGGAGTGCACTTTGGGCACAGGTCAATCTGGACTTTGCTTGAGGGCTATTTTATTGTGCAAGTGCTGCTCTTCAGGTTTATACAGCCACTGCAGAATGGGTGAGAGATGCCAATGTGCAAGACAGTCAGCTAGCTCCTTTCCACTTGGTGCTCTCTCCCATGCAATAATGTAGAATTTATGGTTTTAATTAACTCACAGCAAATTCATTTCTTATCCGTCCTGTAAAAGCACAGTAAAAAGGTGCAGATGCGCATGCAGACAAGGCCTTGGATTTTTTCAGACGGCAGAGGAGTGTACATTGCAAATTTTGTAAGAACTGTGCATCCACCTGGCTGGCTTTCAGGAAAGTTTATTGCAATTTTAAGTCTTGCTCAGTGTTTTTTTCTCTAGAACCTGAGGGTTCTATGGAGTGCAAATGGCAAGATGTCAAGTCTGCAGCCATGCCTTGATGCTTTAATATGGACAAAACCTGGGATATTCTCCTTTATGATAGGAGCTCCATATTCATGTGTCAGATTTTTTTAAAACTTCATACCCTCCTACATGTCTGTCCATTATAAGTCATCTGATTAACTATTTTAATTAACTCTGATTTCTATGCAAAGGCGGTACAAGTGCATGGATTGTGGACTGGATGAGAGACCCACATGGAATGAGCACCTCTCGTGGGTGAGGATGATGTGGCATGGGCATTGCCCGGGGCAAGTTTTGTGTAGATTGCCCTATGAAACTCAGACGAATGAGGTAAGTCTTTTTGTGCAATGTATGACCTGGAAGAGGGGGAATGTTCATATCTGTGTGCATGGGGATGTATATTTGTAGAAACATCTCCATAGATAGGTACACATAGAAAATTAGTGGAAGAATCCATGCTACAGGCATTTATCAGTCCTGCAGCTTGTTAACACTTTCAAGATAATATAATACAATATAATACAATATAATACAATATAATATAATATAATATAATATAATATAATATAATATAATATAATATAATATAATATAATATAATATAATATAATATATAGTATCTGTACAAAAAGAGTTCAAATGAAGATTTCAGAGTGTTCAATAGGAATATTTAGATGAGTGTTGCATCCAAGACAATATGGATATGACAGATCACGAATTGCCTGTGAAAGGCCTGATAACACTGTGCATGTGTATATCCCTGGTAAACATTTGTCTCTTGGGCTATCAGAATCTATTCTGTCCTCTGTCCTCTCTTCAAACCAAAATAAGCAAGTGCATCAGGGATAGTACATATGATACTGTAATACGAAGAATAAAACTGAATCTGTGGCTTTGTCCTCCTTTGCTAAAGTATGGGCTTCAGAAAGAAATTAGAATTGGTTTCTTTAAATGTCTGTCAAGAGATGTGAATCTTGCATACATGGGTTTTGGATCTTTTTCTTGTAGCCCTTTTCCTCATCACAAACCAACACTGAAGTTTCTCCCAAATAACTTCAATAACTACGCTAAAGGCAATTCAGTAGGATCTATATTACTAAGGTATAATTTTTCCCAGCAGTGTAATTTTAACTTCATCTAAGGCACAAGACTGCCTCCTTGGGCTTGCTGAAAGCAAATATTGCTATAGTTTTCACTGTTAAAATAAAATTTAAAAAAAGAAAGAAAAAGAGGAGAAGAAAAAAGGAAAAAATCACAGTAAGAAACTTAACCCCTGCTTGTAGAGTTTTTGGCTAGGCAAATAGGGTGAATAAGTTTTATTGGGAGTAGCTGCAAAATGATTGTCAGAATTTCATGGGAAGTTAGAAGGATAAATTGAGGGAATGTGTGAGGAAGATGGTAAAGTAATATTCTTTTATCTCATGTAAGAGTAGTTGCTTCTGCATGGAGTTTGAAAGGGGAAGGAGGAGTCTTATGGAAGGGTGGAAGGCTGGGAAATTACAGCCTGGATGAAAATACTGAGGAGAGTGACTTGGGACAATGACGTGCAATGGCTGCATAGAGTAAAGAAGGAAGGATCCCTCTGCTCCAGCCCTGTAGGCAAGGGCCACTTGTGAATGAAATTGTCATCTCTACTACACTTGTATTGATGTGCAAGTGAAAATTTCATTAAGCTTTACAGTCTGATTTGGATGATTTTTTTTTTCCAGTGATAATGCCATTTCTATAGGGATTTTAACAATGTGCCTGTTTAGATTTTATTATGGTGAAGGTAGGCATTGTGCCTGTTTAGATTTTATTATGGTGAAGGTAGGCATTTGCATTAACCATTTAAAAAGCTGAGACAGACATAAAATGCCTTTGGAACATATATAGCAACATATCACTTATGTAAATGGTATAGGTTGTCCCAGTCATTAAAGTCATACCCCTATCAATGAGATGAGAACTTCTTGCAGTCAGTAATTTAACCACAATCTGTCACCTACAATGGCTGGCAAAGTTGCTTTAGCACATATTACTGTTTAGAGGTTAAAATATAAGTCAGCTGACAACTGGAGTAGCAAACACACTTCTATTCTACGGTAGTAGCAGCAAAATTATCATCTTGAAAGAGCCTCACAAGCAGGGATACTCATACTAGAACTTGTACAGTCATGCATTCCAGCACTGATTCTTACCTTCTCACCCTTTTCAGACAAACTCCAGAATAAATAAGATGCTAACTTTTAGACCTATTCTGAGGTCAGGTTTGAAGGATATTTTCTTTAGGAGAGCAGCAAGATCCCTGTCACATTGAAGTATCTCTCAGTCAGGCCTTGCTGTTGTGAGCCTGAGGGCTGTTAGCTTTAAATGCATCAGCAGCTGCTAATTGCTGCAGTACAGCAGGAGAGTCAGTCTCCAGAGCACTGCTGTAAGATAAATAGTAGTGCTGATTGTGGTGTGTGAAATAGCTAGATGCCAAATCAACACTAGGATTTACCTGCTTTGCAAGTGTTAAGAGGATGGAGTTTTTCAATAATTTGGTTTTGGGTTTTTTTGGCTATGATTCTGGCGTTAATTAGGAAAAGAAAAAGTTCACTGTGTTTAACCATGACTCTCTCAGCATAAGTAGATTTATGCAGATTTACTTGGAAAGTGGTGCTTGCAAAAAAACTTAATTCTGGAATTTAAGGTTTTATTTCCTCTAGGAATGCCTGTACTTGTTGATTTTTGGGTCATGGTAAGAGTTCACCTCTACCGTTATTATTCATTCATGGAGCAAATAAGGATAAGTCGTTTAAGTGTCTGCAAGTCCTAAATGAGCCTGGACTGATTTTTGTGCAAAATTCTGCAATTCCCCAACATGAGAAGGATGTGAACCTGTTAGAATGAGTCCAGCGTAGGACCACTGAGATCATCAGAGGGCTGGAGCACTTCTCCTATGAAGACAGGCTGAGAGATTTGGGGCTGTTGAGGCTGGAGATGAGAAGGCTCTGGGAACACCCTATAGCAGTGTTCTGGTACCTGAAGGGGGCCTACAAGAAAGCAGGACAGGGACTTCATACAAGGGTATGCAGTGATAGGACAAGGCTGATGGCTTTAAACTGAGAATAGAGATTTAATTTAGATATTAGGAAGAAATTCTTTACTGTGTGGGTGATGAGACACTGCAACAGCTTGCCCAGATGCCCATTCCTGGAAGTGTTCAAGACCAAGTCAGATGTGTCTTATTTTTGACAGAAAACTTTTGAAGTTACTCTACTGTATACAGATTTAAAAGCTTAACTTCATTGCTGTTTTACAGTCCTGACTTATGTTGTTTCTGAACTGCCTGGAGACAACATGATAAATATTTTTCATTACTATATCCAAGTACAGTCCTGAAGGATTTCTTTTGTCATTGAGTTGTTTCTAGGAATATTGCTGACTAAATTGTAAATTGTTAGGTTGATGCCATGGCTTTCTGCAATCAAATACTGTCTTGCTGAATAACTTGGGGTTAAAGTTAACTTTGAGAGTAAAAACATCCAATAAGTTGTAGATTTGGTTTGGTTTCTGCTTTGTCCCTATATTGTTGTTTGAATGAGTCCTGAAGCTCAGGCTGTAGTGTGTGGCAGATTGCTTCTGAAACAGCAACTTGAATAAAATCTACCTGGGCTTCTCTGAGTCAAAATGAGCCCTGGCCACTGGGGAAAGTTCTTCTCAGCAGGCTGGATAGAGTCATCTCACACTCTTCCTGGGAGGAATTAGGGAAGGAATTTAGATACCTTCCTATATCTAACAGTTTTCTTGTAGGTATTAAAAATTGCTTTACTTGTTACTGTTATCTCTTTAGAAAACACTTCCTGATACTTGCAACTTTGTCAGTGAATTCTCCAAATTTTTAAGGGCTGGATTCTCAGCTCTGCCTACATGCACTGCTAAATGAGCTATGTAGACAGTCTGGGAACACTCTTGTGTTTGGTGTTAAATCCCATGCTTGCTCCATTCATTGCTGCTCTAAGGGATCAATTAAAGAAGGTTTTACTTTAATCTACAGCTGACTCCAGCCGTTAGGAATGCATGCATTTGAGTATTCTTGGGCACATACAGGCTGTACCTAACCTAGCATATAGAGATCTGAGTATGAAGTAAAATGAATTTGCATTTCCAAATTTGTCGTCTTTGCTAATTAGCATAGCTGCAGGCAAACTCAGATAGGTCTTTAAGGAAACCGAGAGAAAAATCTCAGAAGGCATAGCCATTAGAGAGGCTGTGTCATTCCAGCTAATCAGGGTTTAATTTCCCTCCCCTCTACTTCCTAACCTATTAACTGAACTGTGCTTGTGGATAATGGTTTTAGAAGTCTGCCTGTAGTCAACTATATCTTGCCAAAAGAAATCCCACTCAGTGCACGAGAAATTCGGTTTGGGAGATCACATTTCTGGATATGTAGTCTTTGAAAGTGCAGCTATTTTATATTCAACAACCACTTACTGTTACCTGGCTGCAATGCCATAATACACTGACTCTGATTCTGCCTCTTTACATTGCCTGCCTACTTCAAAATCTGTTGTTTTAAGGCAGCACAGAACACCAATTGGTGTGAAAGTGATTTGGAGTCTTTATTGCTCAACTGGCACACAGGAAATGACCATAAATGTGTCATTCAAATTGGAACTTTTTGCCTTTTTTTTTTCCAGAAAGCTAAGCAATATGTGAGTGATTAATTAGCTTTGATGCACAATTTTTTAATGGAACAGCTGTCCATCACCACTAGTGTTAGTCAAAGCAGTTTTCTGCTAATGAAGCAATAGTATTTGCAGGATTCTCTGATGCTAAGTGACCTGTAAACCCACTGCACCTAGCACATGGACCATTAAACAGGAGTGGAGATGGTGCTTAACTTCAGTAAGATGTGTGCTGCTTTGTGAGCCGTCAGCCTACAGAAGAGAGCAAAACAAAATATGAAAAGAGCTGCTGAACAATGGGAAAAAAGTTCTCTGCATGTTCAACAAAACATGGGCACAAAAGGTGTTTCCAGATCCCTCCTTCCTGTTTGTCACCATATGAGATTTTCATGTTTAAGTGTCCCCATCATGACAGCTGAGGCCATGGGTTTCACTTCACAACATCTGTTCCAAGGGTCCATCTCCAGGTCTGAGATATGGGGAATGGGCTGCATCCTCCTACACTTGGTGTAGAAGAGGCAAAGCATTAAGACAACCATGTCACCACCCTGAAACAGGAGTTTCCTGCACCTTTTACTGCAGGAACAGCCAATGGACCTATGAGGAGAGGATCCCAAACACACTGACACTTGTGGCTGTGCCTCAGATGCAGAGTAGCTCTGCAGCACCAATAGCCAGGCATGTTTCTGTGTTGATTGTTGTATGTAACCCCTCCAGTGGCTCCTGCACATAGAGAGAAGTCTGGGAAAGCAGTCTAACTTTCTAGGTTTGACCCAAACTTCCTCTGTGGCCTCAGTGCTGTCTTTGAAATCCAGATATTCCAAAGTGTTGGAGAACTTAACGAGCTCAGTCTTCATTCACTCTTCATCCAAATGGCTCAGGATCAAAATTAGCTATTGTTTCCCTTTACCTCTCTTGGCATGAATATTATAATGCATGCTATTTCCAGTGGAAACTGTAAATTTTCACGGAGGAGGACTCACAGCATTTGCCACTCTCTTCTGCTTGCCAACAGACAGTAACCAATGCTTCTGGAGACTGTGATTTTTCCTGTTCCCTTTGATATCTACTCTGCCTGCACTCCTGCACCCTGCCTGCACTCCTGCAGTCTCCCCAAGGAGGACAACACACAAATTTGGATTTAACTCTGACTACTGTATGACAGGTTCAAGCAAATGTTCAGACTACTTGAGTAGTTTCAGATGCAGGGACTGTGTCCCGTTAAAATATATAATCTGCAAATGATCAGTGGGTTATGGAATTGACTGGGATGTCTCACTGGGCCACAATTAGAAAATAAAACAATACCTGCAGAAAGAGAAAAAAAAAATAGAGTTGTTTTGTGATTCTCTGCTGTTGTTCTTGCTGTGATCTCCTCTTCCCCACACTCCACTTGTCTGTCCTGAGCTGACTGCACAAACTATGACCTTCTATTTCTCTAAGCAGATTTCAAGACAACTGCATGAAAGGGCAGTGTGGGAGGTGCATGACATTCCTTTCTGTATGTTGACTCCAAGAATTAAAAAAAACCCAGACCCTTTTCAATACATCTTCAACTGATGGAAATTGGAAGAAAAATGCCCCAGTTTGCTGTGTCTGGTAATCTGGGGTGGAATATGAGCACTCTTTCATCCCAGCTACCCTGCTTATTCATTCCACACTGAAAAGTAGAATGGCCTCTCTTCTTTCACTGGAATGACTGCATGGAATTCCCAGTTCTGGCAAAAGCAGTGAACAGTTCTTTAAATGTCTGTAACTGTGTTTGATGATGGTGAGAATAATCCTGTTCTCCACAATTTACTTGTCAGCCATGTTCCTGTTGAGAGCAAAGGAGAGCAAAACTGTTTTGTGCTTCTCCCAAGCACACATTTTTGTGCTAAAGCAGTATCTGTGTATTGATTGTTGTTTACTGCTCTCTTTCTCTGTAATCATCAGGCCAGGCTGTATCTGTCCTTGCAATGTTGTAATATCAAATGATATAGGTTCATAAGGCTACTCAAGTGACCTCACTTGTTTGCCTGAAAAAAGACTTTTGATTTCTGTGGTCACTTTCTCCAATCCATGACAAAACCTATAGCTCAGCAAGAAATACCTACCCTACTACTCAGAGACAGGGAATGTTTTGCTTACCACGTCAACAGCCCTGCTAAATAGTTTCCAGCACAGCTGAAGCAACTGGCAACCTTGGTGGTTTGTGCTTACTCCTGGCACCTCTTGATAAGCAAGAAGATTTGCAATTTGGAAACCTGTAAAAGGTAGATGTGTATAAGTGTTATGACTGGACTGGCTCAGTGTTCATGGTGAGTGGTTGGACAAAATGTATAAAACATATAAATGGTACAAACATAATTTTATTCAAACCTAATCCTTTCCCTAAAGGAAAGATAGCTTTGAATCTTGTACTGTGAGCACCAGCATAACTATACAAAAGTGTTTTGATTTAAAATAACTTAATTGTGACTGTATTTCCAAAAAGTACCCCTCAGCTTTGTGGTTTAAAAAAACACAACACACACACAACACAAAATAAACCAAACCAAAAAACCCAACAATTTTTTTCCTAATAACTCCTTGTAAATGACTTGAAGAGGAAGTTGTAGACAGTCAGCCAGATTGTTAGCATTATGGGAATACACTTGTGTTCACATTGTTCTGCAAGTGACAGGACAGGCAAAATCCTCCCAGTGGATTACTGGGAGGCCTGGTAATATGTTTTTATTAGATATCCTAGATCTGAGTTGACATTTCATTCACCTTGGCTGAAGAGTGACACAACAGCACTAATTTAATATAAGATACATAGCTGTAAAATGCGAACAAAACAGTGATGATTCAGAGCTCTTATTCTAGCTAGTAAAAGTTGGTCTTTATAGTGAGATTTTGAGTTTTTGGTGTTTTGGAGGTTTTTTCAAACAAACACAAGAAATGAGCTCTTCCAGTTAGTCAAGGAACAAACAAAAAACATTGCATCAGGCTATAACTGGTCTGGAAAGAGTAAATGGTCACAGATTTGTACTCAGTAAATACAGATTGTACTAGTTTTATTAGGTTAGAAAAAGATGTCATTGAGGTGAAGCAACTCTGCTATGTGAGTGGTCTGAAATCAGTTTTGAATGTTATCTTGTGATTTTTTTGTCTTGAAAAAATGAATGTTTCCAAGCTGAATCCCAGTGCAGCAACAGACAGACCCCTTCAAGGGAACTGTCCATATTTTCTGTAGCATTGCAGGGGGCAGTCAGTGGCTGTTAGATCAATGAATCCATTTTGAAAATTTGCTGCTCTTGGGTGTCCCATGGGGAGGCATGGTGTAAAGTCAAATCTGTGTCCTGGCACATGTGGGAAGCGAGCAGGCTCTGTGGGGTTTAGCTGCCTTCTGGGGTGGCTGAACCATGACAAGCAGGTTTTAAGTTATGGAATGCTTCAGCAAGGTCTCACCTGCTTTTTGTTTCTCCCGCTGTCAGAAGTTACTCTTTATTCCAGCACTGATATTGATGTAGGTCGGAGCAGCCACAGGCCTGCACTGCGCTCCTTGGGCTGGTCTGCCTGAGGGGTGAGACACCTTTTCAGCATTTGGGATATATTTTGTGTATATCTCTTTTCAGGAATGGGTCCACCATGCACCCTTGTCTTATGTGGAATGAACTGTCTGCCTGGAGGTGGATGAAGGGACTGGGGATGGGATCCTTCAACTGTGTAGGGTTACCTGTCTAAACAACGCAGCTGGGTTGGCAGGGCCTGGTTTGCTTTCTAAATCTTCCCATCACTAATAACCCCATCTGATTTTCAACATCCAAAGATGAAAGCCTTCATAGTTTATTACAGTTCACAGGTCTATCCAGTCTACACAATTAATTTTGCTTTAGTGTTCATATTTACAGCCAAAATATCTGACACTTGAGGTTTTTTCAGTGTAAATTTATTGTGTATTGAAAAACATAGTCCAACATAGTAATGCTTAAACTATGTTGAATCTGGAGTCCTTTTGTAGTGCTACAGGAAATTCTCCCTGGCTGTGTCGCCGTTTGACTGGGGTTTTAAGTAGGTTCCCATAAGGCAATATCTGCTGGAGTCCTGTGAACTGGATTAGACTTTGTGTCTGAGATACAGCTCAGTAAGCTTCACACTGCATGGTACAGTTTAAACACCACTCCATGTGCTACCATGTTGCCTTGCATATTCATAAGTTTTAACACCTTTTGGGAGAGGCAGGGTTTTTTATGGAATTGGTGGCATCAAAGCTGTCCCAGGACTTGAAGTACTTGCTGATTTGAGGTGGTTCTGCAGTATTACCAGTACTGGTAACAAATTAAAACACTTTACTGTATGTGTACCATTGTTAAGAGGACTTAATTTACCTTCTTTCAATGACTTCCAACTGTGTTGCTCTCAGCATGCATTATCTATGTGCAACCTTGTAAATAGCTTCTGGTTCTTACAGCACTGATATAAATCAGAGGGCCATTTTCTCTAGGGGACTTCAGCCTTAAGCTCAACAGCTCGTTTTGAAATGAAAACCATGTTCAATTAAGGTGATTTGTATGCTGCACAAAGATTTAGGTATCTCATACTGCCATTTATAGAGAGGCAGAGCTGGGAGGATATAAACACAGTATGAGTATTTCTTGTGTTCTGCTTTCCACTTCCACCTGTCTCTTTTCCAGATACCTCCAGCTGAGATATAGTCTGCTGGAAGTGGGATGTGATGAGAGTGCCACCAACAGTGTAGGCTGTGAGATTATCTATTTATAGATGATTCTGTTCACAGAGGTGGAGAAAAGACTAGGGTGCATCTCACACACACTGGCTTAAAGTTAAGTTCCTAAATAAATAACCTTCTTTTCAAGACAGCTTGATAGATACAAACCAATGCAAAAATGGAACAGAAAAAAATGCTCCTGGACCAATATTCTTGGCCTTGAGGGGTGCCAAAATACATAAAATTGCTTTGAACCAAGATATTGTCTTGGGAGATTTTGTGTTCCATGCACAGAAGGAGTTAGAAAGATATCTGGCAAAACAAAGTTCAGAGTGCTCTGTGTTTTTGTATTCTCCTGGTCTCATATGGGTCCACCCATAAGGTTTCTGCAGGGACTGTCAGTGCCTTAGCTCGTTGCCCTGCTTTATGCAGCTCAGCCCCCTGCACTGGCCTTTCTCTATATACCCCTGCTAACTTCTGGCTCTCATTCTCATAAATCTGGTCAGGCTGTCACTACTTTATTTCCAGACATGGTCCCAATAACAACGCTGATTTTGCTGAAAAAAAGTTGAATTTCTCTTTCTGTGAAGAGGTCAGGAGGAAAGAAATGTTGCTCCCGCCACAGGGCATATCAGGCCTCTGACATGCTGTGGGACAGGGAGACAGATCTGACGTGTATCCCTGATATTTTTCTTTGCTACATGGGTGACTTTTCAGACAATACCATGAAGATTACCAGAATGGAATCCCACATAGTTTCACTCAGACCTTTTGACTTTCAGCAACCCTGAAAGTCAAATTCTTGGCTCTCTGTGTTCAAGCTTTTTGCTTCTCCTACTGCAGGTGAGCTTGGTTCTCTGTTGTCCTTGCCTCTGTTCATTTGTGCTATAGTGAAAGACTGCTCTATGGTAGGAAACAGGGAGTAGGACCAGGGTACCTTTCTGTACTAACCTGTCACAGGTGTGATCTCAGGGCCAGATCCTCAGGAGCTTAAGCAACAAACCCTGAAGGCTTTCACATCCCCATTACACACATCCTGTGAGATTTACTTCAGATTACATTTTGTTAGGTCCCAAACTTCCTAACTCAACATGTTCTTTGGAGCTCTCTTAAGGAAAACCATTCCATGAGACTTTACTTGCTCTACCACAGGACACAGTTTGAGATGTTCTCTCAAGTGCCATATGAAGATACCCTAGGGTGGATGAGAGTATCACTTGAGTGCACACATCCATATCCCTGCTGACAGTCCCCATGCTGAATTTGGACAGCATCTGTTGTCATATGTCTTGAAGGGGAAAGTAAAAGACTTAATCCCAAAATTGCATCAGCTCATCCAGAATAGGCAAGGAATGATAAGGAAAAAAGAGCTGAGAGGGCAGAGAGAGAGCCTAGTAAAGTAAAAGGGAGAGAAAAATCAGATCAAGACCCTGCCATGGAATGGTGAAGTGGCCTGAAGACCCAATTGCAAGGAGGGAATTATGCATGAGGAGGCTGTGAAATGCCTGCATAGCAAATGACTCTTTCAGCAACTGGTGTAGAGAGGTTATGGTGTAACAGAAATGAAGGCTGAACAGATATGGGGTGAGGGGAAGAGGGAAAGGCAAGGAAATCTCTGGACTGCAAATTTCTCAGAGTGGGTGGTGTACCTTGAGAAAGTATTCCTACACACTTTTCTTGTTCTCGAGCTTTTCCACTCATTCACTGTTGGCCCCATCAAAGATGTTTTCCCTCCTCTTGAGGAAGTGGTTATAACATGGCATATACAGAGGTAGCATTTAAATATACACGCATAAGATGGGAAAGGGGATGACTGGATCATGTATCAGCAGAGAAATGAGGACTATTAAGATGTGAAAATGGTGTTGCTGGAGGTGGAAAGTACAGAAGTGAATGGTAGGATACAGAAGAGAAGCACACATGATGGTCAAATGTATGGACAAGTTTCTGTATGCTGGGAGCAGTGTAGCTGTAATATTCAGGTCACTGTTGCAGTCCTGGCTTTTGCTCCTCCTGCTGTCTCCATTTGCTTTATGTCTTTGAATTTTTTTGCTCACAAAAGCAGCCAGCCTGCATCTAGGGGGAAAGGGAAACGCAGCAAACTGACCTTTACAGTCAGGGATGCTCTCGGGTGCTTCTTGTACTTTTATCCAATTGTGCAGCACTCTTTAGCTGACAACAAAACAGAATCATAGCAAAATTAATTGCTGATACAGTGCAAGGGAACACATGTAATTTAAACACTGAAGGTTTTTGCAGAGGAAGGAGAAAAGCAGTGGTGCGCACAGGTCTGTGTCTGTAGAGCTGTTCCAATACTGTTACAGCCTGTGTTGCTCCAAATCCTTTGGGTACATTTTCAGCTTTTTCACAGTCGTGCACACACTTGATTACTGTGTTTGTGCAAATCTCCAGTTGAGAGAGAGAGTCAGTAATTCTGGCAAGGTAGGACAAAACTGGTTAACTGTGGAAGTCTTGACAAGGCCATTTGTTGTCATTGTCTCAGGAGGATGCTTGTGGTCTGAGACTGAAAGGGTTCAGGGGAAGGAGTGGAGGTAGAGAAGGAAAATGTGAAGAGTTTATTGGGGAAATGCACAGATGGATAAGAAGCTGGCTTATAACTAATCTATAGAATTACTATAGAATTACTGGCTATTGTGTGTTAAAAGGAAGATAATTAGAATCCTGTAATTAAATATGTATTGCACATATGGAACTAGTATTTTATCTTTCTGTAGATATAATAGATTTGAGTTTAATTAATATGTTTCTGTAAAATTTCTCTGTCTAGATGAGTCACGGTGTTTATGTACATGTGTATGTATGTTGTCTGTGTCTGTGTTGGTAATCTCTTTGGATTTACGTGATCAAAACTTCCAAACTCAGTCAGGGACTGGAGGAAAATCTGTAGGGTACTAGAGCGAGTTTGTAGAGAGCTGAAGGGGGTTTCCATACAGTCTAAAACTCCCTGCCCCAGTGGAGGTACCTGGGCATTCCCACCTGAACCTGAGAGTATCTTAACCCATTGAAGACAATGTTTTGTGGGCCTCCCTTATTCCCGAGGGACCAAGACTCTGACCATCAATTTGACCAATAGACATCAAAATTGTAACAAACAAGTCTTCTCAGGGAATACACAGGTGGTCACTTCATTCTTTCCTACTCTTATCCTTTGTTTCTCTTTTTTTCTTTTCTGTTATACTTTTTCTTAGGTGGTGTTTTTATGCTTTTATGCTGTCGCATTCCTAATCAAAATGGCTACATTTTCAAATTTGCCAAGTTCCTTATTCAACATTAATGTTCTAAAGTGTTCAAGCAAAAGTTTATCAAAGCTTCTGAGAATTTTGTTGTTTCTTCTGCACACTGGCCAGAGTAAATCAAACAACCTTCCCCTAACCCAACAATGGGTTGGGCATAACTATGCGGACCTGGGCATAACAATAGTAGCACTTCTATATTGATGCATATTCTCCCTTAAAAAAGTATTGCTGCCTTCAGCTTTTGACAATTGCCTCTAAAACCTGAAACATTTGAGAAGGAATTTCTAAGGGAAGGAAAATCCACTGTCCATCTTCAAGTTTGCTATACAGTGTGCTTATTTTCAAGATTTGGAGAAAG
The DNA here is from genome assembly GCA_013399915.1 of Illadopsis cleaveri. Taxonomy (NCBI): domain Eukaryota; kingdom Metazoa; phylum Chordata; class Aves; order Passeriformes; family Timaliidae; genus Illadopsis; species Illadopsis cleaveri. The sequence continues at coordinate 179,257 of VXBB01016558.1, forward strand.
GAAAATGACAGAAAACAAGAGATTTTCATTACATATTGGTGCCTAGAATCAAATTATGCTCTGTACTGTACTTTTCTTACCCTGCTGGTTTTACTGGAATGTCAGCTGTAACTGCACAGCAGAATTTGGTTTACCTCTCTGAAGAGTAACTTAAAAACCAAAGGTCTGTAGCACATTTTTGCATTAAAATGTAGTACATCTTCACATATATGTCTATGAATACACACATTCCTAGATCCACACTTTCTGCTTGATTTTATAAATGTAGTTCTAGAATAATCTCACTCATTGACCAAGATAATTGCCACAACACCCAAGGGCTGGTTCAGCTTCTTCTGTAGCGATGCTTGCTTTGAGCAACTTGACCTTTAGGTGCAGAGTATAACCCTCTGACAGAGGAAAGGAAGATAAATTATACAGAAGCACTGCTGGCTTTCAGCACAAACCATTTAAGTTCTAACATTTTAAGCACATAACTTAAATGCTGCTGTCCAAAGAGAAAATAACTTGGTCATGTCTCACATTTCATGTCACATTCATAACTTAAAAGGCAGCTGTTTCCTAATGCTGATGAGAGCACAGCCAAGTTTTGTACAACCCCTGTGCATAAGCAGCTCTTGTCAGCTGTTCCATAGCAGGTGTCAAAACATTTGGTGACATCCTTTGCAAAGGGTAAGTGGAGTCTGAACAAGAGTCCCTGCTCTGAATCTGGCCAAAGCAAGCCAAGGAGTGGATGAGAAGGCCAGCCCAGGGCAGTGCAGGTAGTTGGCAGCTCTGTGCTGACAGCCTGAAGTAGCTAATGAGAACTGCTTTGGAAGAACTTGGTGTGGTCCAAAGAAGGCATAAACATCCCTGCACAGGAACGTTTCTGGAACGTTTAATGACATTATTCTACAGGATCCTTCTAAGATAAAACAAACCAGTTTAGGTGGGCTGCCAGAAAATTAACATAACATTTCTGCTTCCTTTATACAACAGTGACCAAGGGGATACCAGGGGTGCCTATAAGGCTGTGGGGTCATTTGATGTCAAGTCCCATAGTTATGAGCTTTTTCTGTAGATTATCACTCACTCTGATTCCAAGGCTGCCATAATTTAGAGGGGGATAGTCCATTTCTACACCACAGATGGCTTAATGTCCTGCCAGCTATTTTGTCATTGATTTGTGGTTTGTTTTCTTTCTGAGAGATGACGGATGGCAGGATGTGGACTGGGTACAAGGTGATTCCTACAATTAGCAAAAATCAGGTTCATGACCACCTGAGGAACCTGAATATACATGAGTCAAGCCAGAGTGCTGAGGGAATTGGCTAATGTAGCTGCCAAGCCACTCTCTATGATATTTGAAAATCCATGGTGCTCAGGTAAAGTCCCAGATAATTGGAAAAAGGGGAACTTTGTACCCATTTTTAGAAAGGTTTGAAAGGAGGATCCTGGGGAACTACTGAGCTGTCAGCCTCACCTCTATACCTGGGAAAGTCATGGAACAGATCCTCCTAAGGCATATGAGGAGAAGGAGATGATACAAGTCCTGCCTGGCCAACCCAGCAGCCTTCTGGGATGAAGTGATTCCATCAGTGGACAAAGAAGGGGCTACAGATGTATTTTATTTGGACTTCCGTAAAGTCTTTGACAGGGTCCCCAACAACACCCTTTTCTTTAAATGTTGTTCTTCTACTGGTGGACCTCACTTTAAACCAGAAAATTATGCCAAAACTAAGAAAACCAAGAATCTTCCTTTTATTAAATTATAAAACAAACTGTACTGAACAAATATTTCTTTTAAAATAAAAGGTACCCTCTTCATTGCATTTTCCTGGTAGAACTGACTTCATTAGTTTTATTGTACCATTTTTACTCATTAAAATTTAATAACATTTGTTGATGAAACAAGGGAAGCTAAATACATTTTAAAATAATTCAGCACTAACTTACTCCCACCAATATCTGAAGATGTTACATTGCTTTCTGGAATATTTTGAGCTTAATTCCTAAAAGGCATTTCAAGATTTTAGTGGGTTCTCTTGAATTCATTTAGGTAGGAGTTTTTATCCTCCCTGTAGTCCTCACTTTGTGGCTGGAAGGGTCTTCTGCGGGAAAGGAAAATGGAAAACCTTATTGTTCTGTTCCTGTTATCACCCAGACTGCAAATGAGATCAGGGATCTTTCTGTATTGGTTAAGTGGAGAAAAAGAGTCATATTCCATTTTCATGTACCATTGAGGGGATGTTTATTTTTTGTGGTCCACATACTAAAATATTTACAGTGGAATTGCTAGAGGAGGATACCAGGATATCCTGAATAAAACAAAAAGGTCTAATATCACCAAAATTCTCCTACTTTCCTGCAGCATGTAGAAAGAAAATAGGGTTTTGGAAAAGAGCAACGTTCTTTTCCAGTCAGACTATCTGAAACTACTTTTGGCCTCCTTGATTTTCAGAGTTAGTTCTTAAATAAGGTCTTTACTGAAAGTCAGTATAACATGTAGGTTATGAAACAGTACTTGTGTGTTAAGGGAAACTAGGGTTTTATAGATACCTGGCTTACAGATGTGTAGCAGGAGCTTCTATTTCAACTCAATTCACTTTGCAGAAGAAAAAAAGAGTCTACACTAAAAATGTTTCTTTGAACCTGTTTTCTCAGTTGAACCAGTGTTTTCACTAAGAAAACTTGTCACACATGCTTTTGTTTGAAACAGACCTATGTTCATAGTTTCAAGAAGGTTAATAACATTGTGACTTCTAGAGAATAAATAATAACACAGTTCATTTTCTCTCCTAGGTGTCGGATGATGCAAATATAGCTTGGCATTGTGCAATGATTTTCCAATAAATAGTTTCTCTGTATACCAGCTTTTTAGACAATTACAGGATCAGTCTAAATTTATACTATCCTTAAGTGTAGTTGGTTATTTCAGCTGATGCTTGTATTTTACTGTATAAAGTATTCTTTTAAATTAAACAAAGAGCTGCTTGGGAATTTGTATTTATCTTCTAATTCTTTAAAGGATTTCATTAAAATATGTGGTTTCTCTAACAAACACCTCCAAATCAGAGATTGTGCACAAATATGCCGTGTTGGTTAAAAAAAGGGCAATGTAAAATGTTTTCAAAAAGACCTACTTACTAATTAACTCTCCTGTGCTATTAATATTCTGTTGTGCTGCTTGTTTACAGAACTTGGGTTCCAGTATGGCAGGATTTGCAGAGCCAGAAGTGTACATTTTCACTTTATGTGAAGCAAATAGGGATGCAAATTGAGGTAACAACATGAGGTTGTAATGTTAACTGGCAAAACTGAGTCAATTTGCTGGGCCTGAATTTAGTTCCTTGGAGTCTGAAAAAACTTCTAAATTAAAGAAAATGTAATGTAAATTATAAGAATTTAGAGGGACTCAAAGGCATTCTGCTTATACTATTTAAAGCCAGTGGCAACTTATCAATTGTCCTTCTGGCATCTGGGACAAGTGCTGGGTTAGTTCTAAATGTTGTATTCTAGAATATAAATAATTTGGTAATTTTAACAAATGACTTAGTTTCCATACAGGTAGTGTTAGGTTCCATCAGTGCTTTGAAGCATGCTCTTTATTTTCTTTTTGTTTAGACAAATCCAAAGTTTTGTGCACTAGAGATCTGGTATCCTCTGAGCGTGTTGAAGTGACATTTTCACTTCTGTGAATGCAAGATGTGGAAAAGAGTCTATAGGTGGCATACTCTTGCAGCCTAGAAGGGTCCTCCACAATAATTCTTCAATGAAATATAAAACATTAACAGAGTTGTGATGTTGACATGGCTGTGACACCATAAAAACTGAAAAATTAAGTCATAAAATCTATGGCTCTCACCTCAGGCTTTTCATTTTCATTATGAGGAGACCTCTTGAATTAAAATAGTTTGAAATGAACCTCTGCTGTGTCCAGAAGAGTAGATCATCTGGAACTAATGACTACTAGTCTACTGGATATTGCTACTGCCAAACCTTTCAGGCTGAGCTCTGGGTCTCTTCAGAATGTATTTTCCAGCTGACTGCTAATACAGCCACTGCTTTGTCAAGGGCCCAGATCCAGGGCTTTCTATGGAAATGTCCAAACACCCTCATAAAGGGCCTGAAAATGCATTTGGTGATGATTTTTCTGAGCATAGCAGCAACTTTATTTATTTTGTCTTGATATTGCAGGCAGGTTTTATTTGGCATTACTAAAGAAAACTGGTATTTTATTGGATTTTCCTCTGTTTTCCTTTTGGTTAAGAGAGAAAATTTTTATACTTTTGAATCAGGAATTAAAGATCTCATCTGCAAAGACCTGTGCCTCTGCCAAATGGCTGAAACCTGGCACAACAAAATCAAAGCCTAAAACTATTTTTTTTCCTAGCATAGCATGGTAAATATCTGTCACACAATTTGAAGGAAAACTTTCCACAAAGTGATGTTGTCTTACTACTGCTAATCCAATAATATAATTATACAGGCCCCTGCTTCAGAGAAAGTGATAAATTGCAGCTTATGTGTCTGAAAACTTTGACAATTAATCTAACATTTGATTGAAGCTGAATATTAATATTTTTAGCCAGATGTTTAAGTGCATAGTGATAAAATAACTGGGTGCCTGGGTACAAAGCAGATAAAAAATAAGTTTCTTTTTCATGGATCTTAACAGATATTGAGTGCTGCTGAATATGTGGCTCAATTGGGGATAGTAAAAGGCATTTACCATCTGGCCCATGAAGATATACAGAGTGCCCTGGGAGGCTGGGAAGATCAGATTTTTCTTTCTGTGTTAGGCTTTGGGTAAGTACCTGCATTGCTTGTTAATGTGCTTCCCACCTGCAGTGCCAGGGCAGGGAGAGGAAAATGGCCATTCATCCTCCTGGTGATGCTGGGGAGGGGACAGTGGTCTTGATCTCCTGGTGTGGTGGTGCTATGCACAAACTGACCTAGGATGAGAGGCTGCTTCTTTCATCTGTAGTGGGTTGTGTGTGTTTTCTCCAGAGAGGTGACGTCCTGCAGAGGCAGATTTAAGCATGTTTGAGGTGTGCTGAATGATGACTTCACATGTTCTGTACACTCAACTCAAATTTTACTCAGTCTACTGGTTGCACTAGAGATGGACAACAAAGCAACTATGGCATTTAGGCTCATTTGAGATGGGAATTTATAAAAAAAGTCAAAAATAGTGAGGCAAGGTAGCATGTACAGCTCGTCTGTCAGAAAGGAACTCTGTCAGAAGATAAGTGTATCTGTCAATGCTTCAAATCATACAATAATGAAGAAGATATAAGTGATGAACATTGGACATTGCTGTACCATAACAAACTGTTGGTTTTGATTTGGGAAGTGCTAGGGGCCTAAGCAGTGCTGCACCGGCTTATGTGAAAGGTAGTTTAGTAAAGCAAGGCCACTATTGGCAGATGTGCCCTGCAGTGATTTACATCTCCACTGGAGAAATCCTGTGATCTGCAAATGGTTGAAGATCAGGGCTGCAGTAGGCACAAGTCAGCTTAGGATGAGTCTCTGCCAGGGTTTGAGACGTGACTGACTTTGTGTCTCCACTTCAGGCCTCCTGCCTGAGAACTGCACAAGATATAGCACCCACGTTTTGAAAACCTGGCTCTGTGGTCCTTGCCACCTCACAGTATCTTCCTGTTCAGAGCATTCCTGGGATTAATATTCCCACACTGTGCTGCTTCACACCCCCTCCACAAGATTTGCTTCACTGTCAACTCACTCACTGCCCGTCTGTAGTGAAAAGTTCCTTGGATGACAACAAGGAATGTCATCAAAAATACACGGAAAGCACTGCAAATGGCTCAAGATATAACAGTTTTCTCATGGATTATTTATGTCATCCTCCACAGTTCAGGCTGCAGTTAGATACCTTTACTTTTATTTTCTAGTATTCATTCAGACTTTTGTCTGGTGAACATTCTTATGACATCCATCTGCCCTTTCATCACAGCATCCTTGGAAGATCCAATACACAGGAAGGGTAATCCAGCTTGGTGGGAAATATTTTATATGGACAGAAGACATATGAAAGAAGGGGACACACAGCTGATACCAAATATGTGTCCTTTAGTTGGTCCAGGTACTTGGGTCATGTTTGTCTGAAAACAGTTTTCACTTGAAATACTGAATGGACTGGGGAGGTGGGGGGGAATGGGTTGTAAGCTATTGCAAAATTGTTTACACTTTTGAAAATTCTTTCTGAGATGAATTGGAATTGTAATTTTGGGAGGTTTTGTGTATGTTTTACAATATGCTTACATTGGCTGTCCAAGAAATAAGTATTTCACCCAAATGTAGTATGTTTCCTGGGAGCTATGGTTCTATGTTCCCCATCTCTTTTTCCTGATTCAGGCTTTTTCATGAGATCAATTTTTCTGTGCCTGTCTTTGATGCAAATGTCCTGTTGCTATGACTGGAATTCTGCCTGCAAAAGTCAACAGCAAACGACACTCAAGCCATCTTGGTTCATCAGATGCCATGTGGCAGCTTTCTGAAATGACTGCTTCAATTTTCAAACTAATTGGGGGTTCAAACTGTCACTGGAAAGGAGAGATTTCTGTTCTGTACATGGAGAAGCAATTATTATTTTTGCCAAATGGTTTTAGTGGCATGAAAGCTGTACAAGTCATTTGGATTGTGACAGCTATAATTCTTAGGGAACCCATTAGCTCTTATTTTGAGACACCTCTCCTCTTTTTTTTTTTTTTTTGGTTGTTTTTTTTTTCTCCTTTTAGAAGATGTCCATAACAGTTTGTGGCAGTCTGGCAGAACCAGACTTATCTCTAAGTGAAAGTGTTAGCAGGCATTTTTCAAAGGCTTTTTTTTCCTGAGAATGTGACCTTTAACACAGGCTCCTCATTAACTGCAGTCATTTAACACAAAATGCCAGTAGCAGGGTATTTTTTCTAGTTACCATAGCAATATCGTAGGATATCAGATGGTGTCAATAAAAAAAAACTCCACTGAAACATTATCATTTTTGAGCCACCTCTATTAAGACAGTTTAGTTTATCTAAGATCAGGTGATAATGAGTTCAGCTTGTATTTTTGTACCTTCATGTGACATTTGGTTGGTTTGTGCGTGTGTAGCCCTTACATTGCTTGCCTACATATCCTCCTACTCCCCTCAAGGCCTGCTGTGCTAAAGTGGGTTTGTAAAAATTCATCACTCCCCCTGCCTTTTGGCCACCTGCAATCTCTGCAGTTCTCTTGCCTGATGGCAGGGAGTGTTGTGGTGAGGGGATATACATTTTATATGCCTTTTATTTCCCTCTGCCACTTAGAATTTTATAAGTTCTTTTAACCTAATGAAAAAGGAGCTGTCCGTGCATTCTTCCAGCCCTCATATCTCACCAGGCCTCCAGGATTCTTTACCCTTATTGTGACTATACTTGTCTGTTTTGGTGTTTATTTTTGTGCAAGACCACAGACCTGCTTTTCCTTCTGGCATATTGAAGAACAAAGATAAAAATACCTATATGGTTCTCCATATAATTTTCTCCTTCCAGCTCCGGTGAATTACATCTGGAAGAAGTGAATGGAAGAGGGTTATACCTTTTTTCTTGAAAGGGTTTGAGCCAACACATCCTTGGCATAGGCCATCTGACAGTGTCAGTTCTTATATTGGAAAAACTGCGCAAACATTTACAAAAGTGACCTAACTTGTTTTATGAATACTTTCCTTGCCCATTGACTGCATCTCATGATACTTAGGGTCTCACAGAAACAGAACAAATCAAACAACACTCACAAAACCCAGTGTAAATCTCACATTTCAATGCCAGTATCCAGTATGTGGATGAAAAACCACAAACAGAATTTAGACTACTACAAAGAAACAGGGGTATTTAATTTTAATTTTCTCATGTGCATGATGCTTGGGAAAAAAAAGTCACTGAATAACTAAAACCGATACATGGATTCTTTATAAACACTAGATGTTCTTTAGGGAAAAGTGTTTTCCTCCCACTGTTATAAGGCAATACCATGCTCAGAAATCCTAATTAGTGATGGGCCATGAGGCAATCGCGGTATAATTTTGTGTCCACCTACTCCCAGAAAACAACTAGTTCAGTTGCAAAATCGTGATGCTGAGATCATTTTTCACCAGTAGTCCAAAACATTAGAATTGTGTACAGCTGCACCTTATTACCCATGTTCCTACCATTTTCCTACCTGATCCACTTCATTTTCTGTATTCTAGATGTCACATTTTCAGCTCATGGGAAAGGTATAGCCGCTTTTTTCGACTACTTTGCGTGTGCCTCTTGAATATATGGCACAGTATCACCTCTGAGACTGGGTTTATTTACCAGCTTTTGTTTCCTTACAATCAAAAATTTTAGTTTAAGAATTTTTAATCTATTGAAGTACTACCTGAATGGGAAAGTTTTGTCCATTTTCCAAAAAAAAAAAAAAAAAAAAAGCTTCAATTTTGTATTCCAGAAGTTCGTCTCATTGTGCACCACTATAAACAGGGAAGAACTTAAAGTGTGCTTGTTCAGAAGTGTGCACAACTGTAATACAATGGGGCACAGCACACAGCAATTTGAATTAAATCCTCACACTACAGCCAGAAATAAATTCTAGAAGTTATTGTTATTAGAACTAGGGGTTGGAAATAAAAAAAAAAGCCCATTTTCCAGGTTAGTCTCTAGATCCCCCATGTGTATTTCTTGCCTGCAGATATATGTATAAACACAAGCATCAATAACAAGCAAATTGCCATACAGATAAAGTGTAGTCAAAACACCCTGTTACTTTATAATTTGATCCAGAGAAATATTTTGAATTCAATTCAAGTGGTCACAAGCAGTTTGTGTTTCTGCAAAGAAGTACAACATTAAGACTTGAGAAAGCCTCCCTACTGAAACGCTTAATAAATTCATAGTCTGAACTCAAGCTGGATGAAATACTAAACAAATTGTTCTTTCTACAGACAGACTAGAATTTTTAGTCCGCCCTTCTGCAAGCAAATTTGCAAAAGGGAGCTCCTTTTTTTTAAAATATCTGCTTAACTGAAGAAGAAATAAGTTGCACTTGAAATTTTAGAGTCATGGAGTCATCCAGGGCAGGACTGAAAACTGATTTTCAGTTGTAGTTGACTGAGTTAATTGAGACTGTCATTTATTGAATGAAGTAATTTGGAATCAGTGTCACATAAATGTTTCAACAATTTGCCACTACCAGCCTTATACAAGTGCAAAGTTTTCTATCAGGATTATTTCTTCCAAGAGCAGTTAGTGTTTGGTGAGGATGGTCTTTTCTTGGCACATAGAGAGACTTATAGCAGCAATCATAAAACAATGCATTCATGGTAATTTTTTGTGTTCGTAGTATATAGTTTTGAGGAAATACAAGAAATTCCTTTTTTAAAAAAAATTATCTGCTCTTTCATTACACTGTTTGTTACATTTTTAGTTCACTGAATATGTCCCCCAAATAAAGAGCTAAGAGAAGTACAATTCACTTTCTCTAAAACATTCATGGGCAACAACCACTTTTTATGCTTCTACCTCTCTTCTCTTGTTGCTTTAGTTCTTTCATGTGAAAGAGTCCCCATATGACCTTCTTATGATTTAATCCCTCTTTTCAGAACCTCTTTCATCTCTGTCTCTTCTTTTTTTTCCCCCCTCCCTGTAGATAACCAGAATTGAATGGGATTTCCTCTAAGAATACAATCTTCATGTTGTCTCAATGCATTAAATAATTTCACTATAATTTTCTGTACCTGGTCTCTTCTCCCTTCAATAGTCTTGCATTAAACTGTTCTGCCAGTTCATCCCACCTCCACCTAATTTTTCAGGCTGCTTCTAGAACTCGACAACTTTCTCTCATGACTAATCTGAATATACTGCTCCCATCTGTTTCTGTGATATGGCATGACTATGATAAGCAATAACATTTCTATACAGTGTTTTGGTGTTAATTTTCCTTTCAGAAGACGTGATCTAATGCTACTGTATGACATGACAGCTGATGTGAGGCCACAAGGGCTGTGGCCAGCAGATTGAGGGAGGTGACTCACTCTGCCCTTGTGTGATCCCGCCTGGAGTACTGTGGAGTACTGTATTGGAGCCTCCAGCATGAGAAAGTTGGGGTTCTGTTACAGCAGGTCCAGAAGAGGCCATGGAGATGATCAGAAGGCTGGAGCACCCCTCCTACAAAGACAGGCTGAGAGAGTTGGGGCTGTTCAGCACAGAAAAGGGAAGGCTCTGTGGGACCTCTTTGTAGTTTTCCAGTTCTACAAGGGAAATTTGTGAAAAAGAGGCTGGACTTAGATGGTATTAAAGGTCCCTTCCAACCAAAGCCATTTCATTATTCCATGATGTGGAGACAGAAGATAGGGAGAAGTTGTTCATTCTTTCAAAATAAAAAGGGAAAGGCTAAAAGTCTTGTAAGAAATTGCTACATACAGTGAGTTTAAGATGAAGGAAAGGGAACAGTTTTCCCTGCACAATATAGAGTTAACTTGTAAAACTCTTTAAAGAACAGCTTAAGAATAAATTGGTTCAGAGAGATGTAGGCCATATCCAGTGTCCATGAGCATGATGACCTGAATCTCTGTCTCAGGATGACAATATAAGTGGTTTTTAGGACATGAGATTGCACAGGTGAGGAGGCATCAGCTATGCTTATCTTAAAGACACAGCACTGGCTTGGACTAATCCTTGATTTCAACAATCAGAGCTACTCTTGTGTTTTCTTATACTGAACATGGACGTTTTCATTATTTTTCTGTACTTTTGCCACTGTCTTTAAAACAGAGGAATGATGTCATGAAAATTCCCTTAAAATCTTGCAGTTGAGATGTGAACACAAAGGCAGTGTAGACAGCTATATACTGCTGTATATAACAAAACAAAGAAAAGAGCCACGAGAATTAGATGTGCAAATTGACAACTTATTTCCTGCCTTGCACATAATGTTTTAGAGAATCCTCTGAGTCATAAAGATGCCACCAAATCTGTAGCTTTACAGATTGCTTAGGATGTGCCACCTGTCCTCAGATCTGTAAACATGAAGGACTACGGAGGAGCTTTGCAATAGCATAAAGACAACAGAAAAAATCTTTACATGATAGAGAACTTTTCTGCATTGCCATAAGGATTGTACATTCAGATATGAACATTCACTGAAGGAAACAGGCTGTATAGAGTTTTCATATAAGAATAGCTTTCATATATTCTGCTATCCTATAGACCACATCCAACTGACTGTATCACTTTATGCTGAGGAAAGTTTCAGCACATGCATATCTCTTCCTATCTTCTTTCCCCAAAGAAATCAATTTAGATGGATACTGAAATGAATCATTTCATTGGGGAAATCATTGTAACTGCTGGAAATTAATCTAGATAGACCTATAATTTAATTCTTAGAGTGACAGTGAATCTAGTTACACTATTTATTGTAAACTAATAGTTAATTGTAACCATAGGGATAGAATGGGATAACAATGACTATCATACAAGTAACTATTACAGTCTGTGTGCCTAAATCAATGCAACCTATTCTTTGCTAAAGCTATAAAGCTGTACAATTATAATATACCAGAGATATGAGGTAGAGAGGAGGCAGAGATTTTCAGGTGCAAGATGTGGGAAGGAACACTAGGGGTGCCCTCTACCCAATAAATGCATTCAGTAGAAAATTAAAATATTACATTCCATTTTCTTTTGTAGGCACCCTTTTACTGGTGAAGGTAATAAAGGAGGCATTTTGGCATTCAAGTAAAGTAAAGTGGAGTAAAGTATTTTCCATCAGCAGATGTCTAAACTGTTCTTGAAACTTTACCATGGAACCTGATTAAATGAGGTGGGACTTCTGCTGCTGTTCATGATGTCGTATTTAGAATTCAATGACTGTTTTTTATTTTTCATGCTACATGGGCATGATCATCATACACACCTTGACTTGGCCATGCCTTTGCTCATGCTTCACGATTCTGTATTGTATGATTAAATAAAATCCTTTTGCTATGTTATCATGAAGACACAGGTTTTGTGGGCAAGTTCTTTCTCTCTTGATTTTTTGGCTAACATCTGTCCAGATGTTCTTCTGTGGTATATGTGAGAGTATTCCAATAGATAAGCTAAAGGTGAATTTTAAGAGCTAGAAATGTGCTCACTGAAAGCTCTAGGTTCTGGTAGACCAGACATCATGGCATGAACCAAGAAAAGAACTTTTTGGCCCAGAAGAATCTGATTCACTGTAAGAAGCTCTGAGTCTGAATGGAGGTGCCTGCCCTGCCTAAAGCCACTAAACTCTGCCACACAGTGTAGTTCATAAACAAGCAAACAAAAGAGAGCTCTGCAAGAAGTAGCTATAGGTGCTGTTAAATGTCAATGATTGCTGCACCTAATAGGGCACTTTGTTCTGAATACTTCTGTGTCTGCTTGGGCTTTGAGTCCAGGCATCTCTAAACTGAGTTATTTTCTTAATATTTATGAAGCTGGACTGTGATAATTAATTGCTGTACAGTTTGGAAAAAACAGGCTGAGCAATTTAGCTAAGATCAAAGTAGGGCAATGGCAGGGAGAAAGGGCAAAGATTCAAACCCACATCTCAAACATTAAGCCACAGCTTAAATCGTACAGATTTTTCTTTTTCCGTATTAAGAGATATCACTTCCCTCCTCCATTTAGGACAGTCTGAATTTTATGTTACATTTAAAATTAAGCTTGACCTTTCACATTACACTGGAAAAACATGCATTCTCCTCAGTTCACAGCACTTATTTTCTCAGGGTGGAATGAACTTCTTTTAGAATTTACAAGTAAGCCATAAATTAGTTTAGGACTGAAAATTCATTTTAAGTTGTGTCTTTTAAGAAATTTAGCATCTGTGTCACTGGGTTTTTTTGTCCTGAAGGTTCTTAGTTCTCTTAAAGAGTAACCAAATTTCTTCAAGCTATTCACACCATTAAAAATAATTGAAAGTGTGTGTAGAAGTTATATTTAAGGAGGAAATTAGCTCGCAATTAAGTGAAATTATTGATGATAATTTCTTGACTCTGTAATGATAGGTTTTAGGAAATACATAATGTCTCAGTAATGTTTTATTTTTTACCCTTAAGTTAGTGTCAGCCTTAAAACCATCTTAGCTTTATTTGTGTGGTAATTGGCACTCCGGGGGAATTTGGAGCGCATCATCCAGTTGGATTTTCTCCAGGCCTTTCTCTCTCTCCCAGAAATGATCACAGTACTTATTTTGGGGTTTGGAGTAAAGGTGGACATCAGCATAATACTCCCTCCTGTCCTTTCTTCCCCTAAGCAGCTCCGGGATGCAAAGTCCCAGGTTCTGCTAGACGGAAACATGGGCTGGATTTATTTCAAGTACCTTAACAAAATGTTCTGCTCCTTTGTAAGCATAATCTTGGGTGGATTGCTTCTATGTCAGGGTCCACGCTCAGTGTGCTGACAGTTCTCCCTTGTCCTGCCCTACGACCTTGGATTTGCTGCATAAAGGGCTCAGAATCTGACACTGAGCTTGCACTCAAGGTTCTGTGCCTTAAAGCAAGTGACTGTCACACAGCCAAACCCTTCAGGAGGCTGAGTCCATTTGGCCTCCTGGCACACAGTGCAAGCCAGGACTTTTCAGCCTGCCATGCTGAAATGAGGGTGATCTGTCACGGGTAACCATGGAGGACCTGCCCTAGACAAAGAGCATGTTTACTGCTGTGTGCTTCACAAACACTTCACTGGATAACATGAGAAACAGGATTAGGATGTGGATGAGTCTGGCTGCTCCCACTGAAAAGCTGGAATGAGTAAGGAGCCTTTTACCATCTAGGAGGTACAGGCTGAGGGAAAGCAGAAGTTGCTGTTCTCTTGCTTCCTTCAACACCACAGAAATATTTTCTCAGAACATGGGGGCTATTAAGTGCACAAATTTTCTTTGAGATTAGGAGTTTCGGTTGGCATGACTGATGCACAGTACTGACAACTATTTCCAATATTGCATCATTACCGTTCCCTTCTTACCCACAACACCTTCAACCGGGTCAAGAGAAGGTGACCTCTAACAGAAATTTGAAATTAGGGGTTTTTTACATTTCACATACTTTAAATGCTCCAGTGGCATAGCTCACCTCCCTGTTAAAGGTGAATAAAAGCCAAGGCCCACATTGTTCGCAGCACAGACATGTTTTTCAAGACCCACATCTCCTTGCAGCTGTGCTGTGTGTCACAAAATGTCAAATACAGCCTCTCTGACTGTTAGATGCATTATCCTTATTGCAGTGGAGTACTTAAGAAGCCACTGTGAAAAGCATCTCCCAAACTTTCATGGATCATTGTGTCCATGAGGATGGAGCACTGACTGATAGAGCACTGAAAATGGAGATAATTTGTGTCTTTACCCCAAAATGCTGTGCCAGTGAAAATAATACCTTTTGGAGATTTATAGTAGAGCTGAACTGTTCTCTGCAAGAGCACAACTTTGCATCAGAAGGTTTTGGGCTAAGGGAAGACTTCTCCCAAGTCAGAAAGTACTCTTTTTTCCAATAAAATAAAACAATAGTAACAGGTGGAGTGGCTATTCTTTGAGGGTGGGACAAAGATTAAGGGTAGTTTAATTGTGACAAGCAGACCAAGCAATTTTGCCTCAGTTCTCTCTAAAGACCGTGATGAAAGCTCATTATGAGAGGAAAAAGAGAACACAAAGACCAGGGAAATAGAAATTGATATATTCAGAATGTATAGGAAGCACTAAAGTTCCAATGATTGTATGAGGTGCTCAGATGTTCACCATCTCACATCACACACTTCTCTTCCACTGCTCATCCCTGCAACTCTCAAGAGCTGAAGGTCCCTGGAGGACCCCGAGGCAGATTGTGACAACACCAGTGAAATACAACCTAATTCTGACTCTAATTCTGCTATTTCCTCACCACCCTTTGGAGCTGGCTGCCCCACCATGTAAACACAGGCAGAGGAATATGCACTCCCTTATTTTTTTATACATAGTTATGAACACCTGTTTGTGGCTAACTCTGCAGGGGCAGTGCACAGGGGAAGGACTCTAATTCAGCCTTAAACTGAGGTGTGCTTTGACTTGTGGCTTTCACTGGGACTACATAAAGCAATCTGTCTCCAGACAAAAGGTGACAGATTCTGAATTTAGGGAGTTAATCTGTGGTGTGCTGACATGAGATATACAGAGAAATAACAGATTAATGGAGAAACTCACTTGAGACTAAATGTAGGATGGATGGTTGCATCAAGTATATCATACAGTGTCTTATCTAGATTCCTGTCACACCTGAGAGCACAGTATTTGAACAAGGCTGTAATTGATAGCTTAAAACTACAAGCATTCTGTCAGCTTGAAGCTTCCTTATGCATATCCAGTACTAAGGAAGGAATTTTCTAGAGTTTCAATTTATTTCAAACCAGTAAAATAGTCAGGTTTTACATATATATATACAAGTGCCCATACCAAAATGATGAGGAAACAAGCCAGTTGAAAGTGATATGTAAAATGAATTCCAAAATTAGGATTCAACTTTAGTGAAAAGTTGTCAAAATGATCTGAAATTGATCTTGGGTGATGCAGTCCTATCTCCCCAAAATCTGAATTACTTTTCAGTGAGCAAAACCAATTTCTAATGAATCCAATGAAAAACTTCTGACAGGCTGTCTCCCCAGAACCATATAATTTCATGCTATATCCTTGATCCAAAAACAGCAACACATTTGAACTTATGACATTGGATAAAAAGCACCACTTTCAGCCAGTGAAAAATCTTCGGGCATTGTGTAGTATTTTTACATGTCTTCTGTGTTAACACTAAGGATTCCTCTTTGCAAGAAGGCTAAAAGTATACATTTGAAATAAATAAAGAAGCCTGACAAACAGAGAAATCTGAAAGGCTGTCTGAGAGGCTTTTTGAGCATTCAGAAAAACTATAAACATTGCTAGGCTGCAACTGAACTGCGATAGTTAACACTGGTTGAGCTTTTTCACTTTTGGTGGTATGATATCCAATGTCCTTAGCACCTGTTCTGTCTGACACATGATATTTTTTGCCACAAAAAGGCCATGTTGTGAAAGTCCACCATCTAACCCTTAAATGTGAATTAGTTCAGAGTTTAGAGCTAGTTATCATGATCTAAATCTACCTCAGGAAGATGGCAAAAACAACACTGGTTTAGAAGAACAGAGCAAAAAGCAAAGGAGGCCACTCACAAGGCTGTCAGTACAGCTGAACTCACATTTCACTTGCCCTCACTGTTTGGTACAAAGCTAAATAGACTCAGTTCTGGTTTTACACAGCTGAATCTGATGACAGCTTACAAAAGCCAGCAGGACCTAAGCATCCTCCATTATCAATATGGCAAAAACAACATGAAGGCAAAATAAATTCTAGTATTAGAAACAGACATTTTGTCTTTTCTGTCCTTTCTAACTCACGTGGGATATTCCTAACAAAAGCTTGGGAGATATCTTAGTTGTGTGTAGGGGTTTTCACTCGTATCAGGCTGTTTTCTCACCTGGAATAAATCAGTCTCGTTGCCCAAACTTCATCATTACATGCAGACATAGAAAAGGGTCCTGTGATTCTTCATAACAGGACATAAAACTTTCTGTTTATGCTGGAGTGTAAACATTTGATTGTATGGAAATGAGGGAGTATATACTGCAAAAATAAATGTACTCTAGGCCCACAAAGAATCACAGGCAGTGTCAGCAACAGCTGATGTTCAATTTGGCATCTTCAAGTAATCTAGAGATGTATGTATCTGGCCTTAGGTGTGCTTCTGGCCAAAAAACACCTCAGATCACTGTTTTGGATAGGAGGGACAGAAGATTGCTTAAAATTTTCTCAGAAAACTCAACAGAAAAGAATAAATCCTGCAGAAAAGAAGTGGATAGCTACTTCCTTTTCCCATTATTGCAGACCTCAGACCAATGAAACAACATCTCTTTTTCTTGGCTGGATTTGTGGTTTTCTGGCAGAGCAGTCTGCATATCACAATCTGCAGTTGGCAAAAGAAGCATCAATATACAGGAAATTTTCTACATATGGATAGATATTTAACTCAGTGTCAGCTTTAAGAATAACGTTGGTTCTACTACACCAAGTGGCTTCACAGTAATGCAAACTGCAATAAGTTAATGCAAAAATATTATAAGCCATTGGCACTGGTGGTGAAAAGAATAAATTTAGATACCCAAGTAAATATTTCTCCTTTCTGAGCTGTGAGATGCAAGTTTTAGATTTAACTGATAAACAGCACCAGTAGGAGTGTTACTATTTTTTGGAGATGTTAAATTTGGTTCAAAGCACTAAGTGCAAGAGTTGGGTTAGTAATTGATGCATGTAGAAAACGTTCATCTTGTAAATCTTTCAGTGACAATAATGATGAACAGCAGTTTGTACTCATCATGAGGCCTCCCTAGGAAGGTCTCAAGGATCCCCAACAATCAATAATTAAGTCTAGTAGCAGTCTCTGTGCTGTTTAAGAATTTTACTAGCTTTGAGAGAAGGAAACTGAGATAATGACAACTTTCTTCCCAAACTTCTCACTATCCATCCCATCTCTCCTGCCATGTTGTAAGGACAGTAGAGAGGGTCATATGGTCAGGAGGTACTATGAATATTAATTTGAAGGAGTAGCACTCTCTGATAGGACAGAGAATTTTTCCAATGTGACCAGATGGAGATTTGTGTGTATGATCTGATTACCCAGACTTTGTACTGGAGAAAGGCGCTACTTGTGCTATACTGGTTCTGGCTGGAATATACTTAATTTTCTTCCTAGTAGGTGATAAATTGTGTGGTTTGGATTTAGTATGAGAATAATGTTGATAACACAGAGATGTTTTTCATTGATGCTAAACTATGTTTCTACCAGAGTCAAGGACCTCTCACCTTCTCATGCCCTGCCAGTGAGGAGGCTGGAGGGCACAAGATGTTGGGAGGGGACACAGCCAGGACATCTGACCCAGACTGGTCAAAGGGATATTCTATGCCATATGACATCCCTCTCAGTATACAAACATGGGGAAACTGGCTAGAGATCAGTGCTTATTTATCTCAACCCAATTGGTCAGTGAGCAGGGAGCAATTGCATGGTTCATCACTTGTTTTGCATATTCTACTTCTTTCACCACTATTATTAGCAGTATTAAAATTTCTTCCTTTTCCATCCCATTAAACTGTCTTTATCTCAACCCATAAGTTTTCTCACTTTTCAAATTCTCTCCCTCATCCTGGTGGGGTCAGGGCAGTGAGAGAGTGGCTGTGGGGCTTTGTTGCTGGCTAAGCCAGCAAGCCCATTATATAAACTCACCAGAAATGAGACATTTGAAATAGGCCAGATGAATGAAATGCTAGAAGTGAATGTCCTTCCTCACTGACAACTAATATATCTAGATCAAAACCACAGATATCTAACTTTTACACACATCACATAAAGCAACACAACTTCCACATACTAAACTCCTTCTGTCTTGAAAGTCACTGGTGTTGTCTATAGGTTTAAGTGGATCTCAAAGCAATCCCATCTGACATTATTAGAGAAGAAGATGATGAAAAAAATACTGAAACATGGACTAGAGCTTTTTAAGAATGCATTGCTGGGAACTTTTTCTTGGTCCCACTGACCCCATAGGAAGTTCTGACACTGACCTTGCTGGGGTCATTAATTCTCAGTGTCTCTGGAGACAGAGTGGGTGCCCAGCCCAATTTAATCCAGATGTACCTAATCTAGCACAGTCTAGCATGGCATATGGCCATCTATCCATTGCCAAAGGGAAGTTCCATTATACATAGAACAGAGATGCAAATTTTATTTTTCACCTGAAATTTATTAGACAGAAATATCTTCAACACCAGTTCAGGTCCCCTCCCAACTCTGACACTGCGTGTTATTATCAATCCTTTCCATATTTTCTGGCACTCTGTTTACCTGCCCCTGCTGAACTGTAATTAAGTCAGAAGAAAAATTGTATTTAAAACTTTTAATAATTTTAAACTAGATTTTTTTTCAGGTCACATAAAGCTTATAGGGGATTGGACGAACAAAAATCCATCAAGGCCTGTCAAACTCTGCTTGACTCAAGAGTGTCAATATGGTTTTCATAGGTCATCTCTCAAGTCCAACAAATCTAGTATTTTGGCATGGCCAGTCATTAATATTTCATTGTAGTCTCTAAAAGCTGGGAAAGGGCTTATCCTCTGATTCGTGATGGTTTTAATGCCTTGCATGTTCAGGGTTTTTTTCTAACACTTGACCTCACTTTCACCATTTTTTTCCTTTCTTGGTCACATTCTACATGGCAGTTCAGGGAGTTGCTGTCATCCTTGTTTTGCAAGTGGAGACTTTGAAATGCAGTTATCAAAAAGAGAGCAGTGGCACTGAGCATAGGCACAGACTTCCCAACAACTTCCATTCCCAGTTAGTCCAATAACCCACCAAAATATGCAGAGGATACTTAAATTAAGTTTACAAAAATTGAGCACCTCACAAAAAAAGGAAGTACCTAATTGACATGGGAGAATTTACTAAACTTTTTTTTTTTTAATATCTAATAGCATTTAGAGGCTATAGGATACTAATATCTCAAAACATCTGATATTTTCTTTCATTCATTTGCCTCTCTGATGCTGATTTGAAGCAATAATACTAATTTTAAAAGAGACACATCCTTAAGGATAAAAAAAGCAGAGAAAACATCAACGTTATTGTAAAAAATAACATTGCCTTCTAGTTTTAGTCTTGAGCAGGAAGAAAGGGAAAGGAGTCATTGCAGATATCAGGACAGGGAGTAAAGAGAATGCTCAGACCTCCCACCTGTGATGTCAAAACTAAGGGGAGAATTAAGACAGCAAATGGCAAGCTACATATGGCTATGCTTTCAATAAATGAGAAGGGGAGCAAGAAATAAGCTCTCTGCAAAGTATCAATTCTGCTGAAGGAGAGGGGAAAGCAAGAAATGTTTTGTGGAGGCTGATGAATGAGATAAACTATCTGCAAAGTATTAATTCCCCTATTGCTGAGTGGATGGAGACATGACAGACCTCTCTTACCTGGGCAGGATTGTCAGATTTTGCCACTCTACCAACGAATTTTTAGCAAAAAGCGATGCTGTTTTTCCTGTTCTCTTGACTTCAATGACCGTGTTGCCATTTCAGAGAAAACTGTGTGGAAAGAATAGTATTGATTTCTTACAATTTAGCAAACCTGGGAGTTTTTAAAAGGAGTCTGATCACTCAGGTCATCTGTTGAACGTAACAAGCAGAAAGGGAAGGAAGAAAGTGATGGGAGAAAGAAAAAAGAAACAGAGGGAAGAATAAAGGTAAGAAGAAGAATAAAAAGAGAACGTCAAGACTGAGGCTGGCAATGGACAATGCTTTTGGGAGCTTGGGAGACAGGGTTTTCTAAAGAAGAGCAGTGGAAGTTTCCTGTTTTGATACCTTTTTATTTACAATGATACTTTGAATGAAAACACGCTGGAGGTGTGTGTATAAACAACCTGCAGCAAGAGAAAAATGGAGTATGGTTGTCAAGGTATGGATTACCAGTGTCATGAGAGATTGTTGCAAACCCTTCAGTGGGGAAATATCTACCAAGTTTAAAAGCTTAGAGGCTGTGGTCAAGATCTGCAGCCCAGACAGCCCACCCAGTCCTACTCCCAGTACACAAGTGCTGAATGTGCCAGAGGGTTAAGAACCACAGCTCAGGGGTACTGTGTGCTCTTCATCTCCCTGGGACATCAGAACGGGGGCTTACCAGCAACAGCAGCCAGGAGGGTTTAAATTCATTTGAAATAAACCTGAAAGCTTTCCCCTGAGATATTTAGGTATTCTACCCAAAGAAAAACAGCTTTTACAAAAAGCTCATTGTTCCTCTCAATACTTCTGCAAAGAATGATCCCTTTCTTGGGGGAGAGGGAGAGAAAGTTGAATGAAAACATGTTTTATGGCCAAAACAAAAGCAATTTTTCTAAGCTTGTCTGGCCAGAAAGGCTTTTATGGGTGTTTACCTTCTTGGCAGCTGGTAAATACACTGAACAGCTTTATGAGAAATTAAATTCTAAATGTCTACAGATTTAATATTTCTGCTGCTGTTATCAAACTATGATTTCAGGCCAGCTTAATGGAAACTTGATGTGATAAGAGATTTTTACTTCAAAAAGAGTATTGTTGTATTGTTTGTGGGGGGTTCTTTTTCGACTCCTATTAGCCAAGAATATAATGTTGAGGAAATTTAAATTAAGAGGCAACATACTTGCACAGGGATTAAGATGGGGAGGTGTGGGGGGGGAAATGTTGGGGAGAAATAAATTAATAACTACATCTATATTAGTGTTTGTGACTGCAGTCTAAAGTTACATTTCCCAGCTCTACAAAAAAAAGAAAAGGAAAAAAATAAGAAAGAAATATTGGCAATAAGGCAATGACAGAGCAAGAAAGCAAGATAAACACAAGGAGGTACAAGTACAATTTCTTTAAAGTAGACTGCCGATTTAGATAATTTGCAGGCATCTGGGCATTGTGGCTATCAACACAAATATCTTAATTGCTTTCCCATAGGTCTTACACTGTAGTGCTTCTTCTTTATCTATTTTTTCTTGAAGGCATCTTGCTGAACCTTTCCTAGCCAATTTTCTTTCTACCAGTTTGGAATTTTTTTGCACTTTTAAAAGTTACTAAGCTTCCTATAATCGCTTAATCCAGTAAGTATTTTGTTTTTCATTCGGTTGCTACCGGCAGGGGAGAGGCTCAAGTTTGTGTGGTCCATTCATTAGTCTGAATAAATGGGAATGAATTTTCTACAGGTAATGTGTTTGCAATTATTATTTTCTCTGCCTGAAGTTGTGAAAACATCACAGAAAGAATCAGATCACGTTGATCATGGAACCTTATTTCTTCTACTGAATAAAGAGCTGAACAGAGAAAAATTTGTTAGTTGTAACAAACGCCCACGGAAGAAATATAACACTCCAGTGGAGAAGTGCACACATGAAATGTGACTGAAACCTATTCTGTTTCCTTAAGTGCTCTTTGGGTTTTGGACCTTGACTGCTGTGTGCTGTGTTTGTCTAAAAAATCCAGCTACTCTACTGAGATGAATAAATATGGAAAGATTTCAAAGGGACGTTGGAAATTTTGTCCTGTTTCCATTCCTGTTTTTCTCTTTGCATAACCATGCAGTGCAATGCTAAAATTTTTGTGTTCAGTAATGCTGGCTCAAGAAGATTATTTGTTAATTATTTGTTAGTTTTTCATATGTATATGTATAGTTTTGTATATGTGTATGTCTGTGAAGAAAGTGTGGTTTATACTTGAAAAAAAATATACCAGATTAAATCCTCTTTCTTTCATTTGGTGCACTTTTTGTGTGGAAAAAAACAAGAAAGTGAACATAGGGCAATGAAATTTGTCTCATATTTGAAAAACAGAAGAAATTAATCAAAATTGTTAGTAGAAATATTCTTCAAAGTCTCTACACTAATAGAAACATTCAGTAAAATTAAGCCTTCCCGTCTTAGCCCAACATGACGGAAAAAAGATAATTAAACTGTTGAGAAATGTCACAGCATTGCTGCCTGTGTGTTTGCATAGGCAGGGAAATACAAGGATCTTCTAAAGGGTTCTTGCATATAAATGTTGAATCAGAAAATATGTGGCCTTACAGTGAAACCATCAGACAAGGCAGAGGCAGGGGCTGGCTGAGATAACAGGATTTCTGTTCTGTGAACAAGTGCCTCCGTGCTTGTTAAGAGACAGGGATGGCAGATGTTAGAATACTGAAAATGGTGTTTTGGCAATGACAGAGTTAGGTTTCCTGCTGGTTGGTACTAACCTAGAAAGGACAGTTCTGCTTCAGCATTTCAAATGAGCTGCATTGCCACTACTGCCACCCCCTCCTCTTCTCTGAAGCAAGCTGACTATTCTCTCTCATAGGAATACTCCCATGTCCAACCTTTTCTCATGCAGACCAAGTAAATAGAATTTGTGTCGAAATGTCAATTTTGGTCAGTATTTTCTACTTTCATATTTATCTGTTACTCTTTCTTGATACTTTTTGTCAATTTGCATTTGTCGTCTGTGTAAAAATAATTCTAAAAATCTGTTAATTGAAGAAAATAAAAGGCGGAGAATGATTTTTAAGTGAACATAATGGGTTTTTTTTTTCCAATTATTGAGAAGACCATAATAGAAAGCCTGATCTTCTTGCCAACAATTTAACTGTGGGTACAAAACTGTGTTTGCAGTGGAGTGGTGTTGTGTAGTGCAGCAGAGTAGTTCTTATCCAAGGGGATGATATAACAGCAAAAGAGTGTTTCCATCAAATGATATGTTGCCATAAAATTCAGTGCTATCTGTACAAGCAGCAGTTCACAATAAAAAGTAATGAGTGTATAAAGTATTTAAAACACGTTTTGATTTTGAAATGGGTCATGAACAAATATATGGGAAGGTATGTTCAGCTTCACAGCAGTTCTATAACATGAAATGGGATTAATTTAGTGGCACATAAAGCCACATCGCCAGGACAGGAAATGAAGAACACCATGTTCATCTGATATTTAGGTTCCCAGTTGCGGTTCCCAGGGATTCCCAAGATAGATTGGGTAGTGCTTTTAGTGCAAGTCAGCTCTCTTAACCTTTGCAGCTTTATTTTAGCCAAGTGGATGCAAATCCTTTTTTAGCTGTCCTTAATCTGGTGGGCTTGAGTTGGATGCCATAGACCTCTCTTTCTTCCCAGGAAAACTGACCAGTTTAGGCATGTGGAGTGCAAACTCAGAGCATCAAGATCTGACCCAGGATTTTTCACGTGAAAATAGGCTTATGAGAGACCCAGAGATACCTAAACAGAAGGAGCAAAATTAGCACCTCTGTTCTGGAAACAGGGTCCTTAAGAGTAATGTTTTCTGTATGAACAAGGTATTAGAAAAATAACATAGCTGGCAATGCCAGTTGTTGTCTAAATTACTTAATAGCAAACTTCCAGACTTGCAATGCTTCACTCATCTTTCTTTTAGACAGATTTTTTGCTGCTTTGAAACAGCTCATAGTCATATTAAAAGGTTGTTTAATTTTTTCAAGAATTGTTACTGGATTCAAATATTTTTGAACCACTTTATGGAAAAGTGGAATTATTTTGGTCCCAAACCATGGCAGAGACCAGATGTGCTCCCTTGAGATTTTTTTGCCAAACTCTAAACAGACAAATCAATCCCTCAAAATCCAAGAGTTTCCAGTGTTGAATGACTCTCTCTTTCACTTGGTCTCACTAAAAGAAGGCCTACAGTTTCAGGGGAGGGGGAGAGGGGGGTATCCCTCCATTTTTGATTTACTCTGCACTTGGCACATCCAGTTCTGCAAAACATTTTGCTACTTTCAGGCCACTTAGAGGTGTAGTGCACACCTCCTTGAATGCACTCAGCTAATGCACCATTAGCCACTGGCATAACTACTGAGCAGCTGCTGAAGTGCTCTGAGAATACTATATCCTACAATATTTGCTCTGCCAAGGCTTTTGCCGATTCAGTTTGTGCCTTTCAAGCCGCTCAGCAAAGGGAAAGAAACCACCCCCTGTTACATGAAGAACTCTTTAAGTGTCGGAGGGCAGAAGTGACTCTGGCTCTCAAGGGACCCATTCTGTCAAACACACACACCATCACTACCTGTTTGATATCACTGCTATGGTGCTGATTAGAGATTTTAAGCAACTCTGGTGGTTTCAGCATCTGTGACAGGGAATTTAATTGGTGCAGTAGTGCTGTGTTAAGCAGCTGAAGTGTCCACAAGGGACTGCCAGGCTCCCAGCTCTCTGTGAAGACAGGAGAAGATCCTCAACAGCTTTTCCAGGGTAGCAGATGATCTTATCCCTTATGTTCATGTTTTGCCAAGGCTTATTGCTGTGGGCAAACATGATGTTTCAGCTTCAGCTGTGCTTTGTGAACAGGGTACTTCCTTGAGCTAGTCATGTCTGAAGGAAAGCTTGTGAAAGGTTTAGCTAAGGACTAAAGTACAGGCCAGAAAATACAGAGCCAGGAATACAGCAGCCACATGACAAAAATGCACTAATCCAGTTCAAATAGCTCAGCCCTGAAAGCACAGCTGTATTGTCAGATCAGGTCCCATCAGCTGAAGGGGAGCAGTGTGGTGCTGCTGCATGACCTAGCAAGATCCTGCCTGTATTCCAAGGACTTTGTGTCAGGAGTAAGGCTGCGATTCCAAATCTGTTGCTGGCTGCATGGTTCATACATTACTGTAAATTTAAAATAAGTACAGAAATCACTTTAAAAGAGAAAAGGAAAAAAAAATCAGGTCATTCAGTAGAATGTTTCTGCTCATATTTATTCCATTCTAATTTTTCTGAAACCATTCAAAAGGGATTTTTCCCAGCCATGAAAAGGTTTTGCTTTAGATCACCTGCTTTTTTCACATCTTTGGCTTTACAAAATCATCAGGTCTTGATGGCATTGCCCTGTGAGAACTGCTAAAGGGGGAAGGTGAGCTCGTACACACCATAGAAAGCTCAAGACCAATTCCCAGGTAAATAACAGTTGCTGACAATTTCCCATTAATACACTTTTTCACCACAGGGGTTTTATGTGAATTTTCTCTAACTGTGCAATCAAGTAAAACCAGTCTTGAGCACTTGGTTAATATTGTCTCTTTGGCATATCATATAGATAAATAAAAATTTTAAGTAAATTTTTTTGCAGTAAAGTTCATGTTCCAGCATTATCCTCTCACTTATGAAAGTGTTTGTAATGTGCCTCTTAAGCAATTGCTGTTCAGTTGAGGAGCTCAAGATAAATTACAGCTTTCTGCGTCTTACAGTTTTTCTTTAAATTTTGTTTCCACAAAAAATAAGAGGGCTGAATAATCTTTTCAGAGTCCTAGCTCAGCTCCTATTGCTCTTTTTTCTAACCAAGTATTTCAACAAATACTATAATCAAGAAAACATAGGTGGTTTGCACGGTGCAACCCCTTTTATTATCACATCTCCTGTATGGATAATAAATGCTGACAAGGCCTACAGGCTGTTAGACTCCCAGCTATTTCTGTGCCCTGGCTTTTTAAGTGCTGTTGGTGCTGAATGCATACCCTTTCCTGACATGAGATGTGTTCTCTTCTCCAGCAAACTGAACCACACAGAGGAAAGAGTGTCTCCTGATGTGGTTCTTCATTGCATCTTTCTTTGTTGTTTTACTGTAGTGATACATACAGTGAAGCAAGCATCTCAAAGATGGCAAGGAATTCAAATGAGAGACTTCTTCAGACTGAAAAATCAAGGTTGCAATGAAAAAAAAATCAAAATATTTTCTCTCATCAAAGGGAAAATTTTTTGCTCTGCATTTTTTTTTCAGAAATGCTATGCTCAAAGCCTTTCTGTCTTATGTTTGAATTTCCAGATAAAGAGGCAATTTGGAAAGCTGTAATGTTTAAATATGATTCTGAACAACTTGACAAACTGAACCTCAAAAACCATGAAATAAAACAAGATCCTGGGAGGTTTCTTTTGTCCTTTTATTTTTTTTTTCCAATTCAAGATGGCCAAGGATTTGTGATAGCCTGGCTTTTGATAGCCTGGCCTCTCTCCTCCAGTAATCCAGTAATTTTCTTCATGCCATAATTATCCTTGTGTGGAACTACTATTTTAATATGTGATGAACACATAAGCTTCAGTACTGATCACCAAGACCTGAAATGTCTCACTACAAATCGTTCCAGCTGTCTCTGCCAGCAGTGAAGCCACACAGTCCTTTTGTCTCTCTTGCTGAAGCAGAAATAGTGCACTTCACAAAATGGTACTCAACTCACCCTGGCTCAGGAGTAGAACAACATGACTTCAATCAAGGGACTCTCTAAATCATCCTGCAGCTGAAGACAAAGTTCTTGTAGTTCCAGTTTTGTGTCTGAAGTCTAATCACCACACTCTTTGGCAGATCTTTGACAGGTCTTTGGCAGATTGGCTTGCAGGCTAAATATGCTGTGTCCCCGCTTCCCTCATGGCATATCTTGTCCTCCTGCCTGGGACTACTCCAGGGAGACCTTTTCACTCCCTACAACTTCCCGAAAGGAGTTTGTAGCCAGGTGGGGGTTGGCCTCTTCTCCCAGGACAAGAGAACACAGCCTCAAGGTGCACCAGTGAAGGGTCAGGTTAGACACCAGGAAGAATTTCTTTACCGAAAGCAGAATCAAGCATTGGAAGGGCTGCTCAGGGAAGTGGCAGAGTCACAGTCTCCGGAATTATTCAAGAAATGATTTGATGAGGAACTTGCTTCTGTGGGTGGTCGAAGGTTGGACTCAAAGGTTCTCTGAGTCTATGATACTTGTCTTTGTGCCACGCTTCCCATCCTATTGCTCCCACTTCATAGGCCAGGGTGTGTTCAGCCCCCACAGCATGAGGCACCATAATAGATATGTGAGATCAGGGCAGGATCAATGGGTGAGAAAATTTGCCCTGCACTGGTTCTTCCAACCTCTGTCTGAAGGATCTGCTGTTGGCTGCTCTTTAAAAGGGATGAGCTAGATAAATGCAGCCTGACATATCCTGTGTTCACAGAATACATTGTTTGTTAATTAACAAAGCTGGATCTGATGTTTGTTCACTTTTCACCATGATTTATCATTTGGGGATGCATTTTTCATGGAGAATAAAAAAATTTGAAAACACCTGAGGCATTTAGACAGGCTCAAAGCTCCAAAGAAGCTAGGTTAGGTGTTCTACTAGCTGAATTAAATAGAGTGATAGAGGTAATAGATATCAATTCATACCACAGGGTGTCCATGCCAAGTTGCCTCCAGGTATTAAGGGAAAAACACAAAATTCAGTAAAATCCAGGTTCACTTGTTTGGAGGCAATCTATATACCAGAATTCTGCAGATAACAAATCAAAAGTAAAAGGAAAGAGCTGATGGTGGTTAAAGAGGGCAGTTTTTGCTGCATACTTGCAGCATGTTTGAGGGTGTCGTGATGGGAGTGCCATTTAACTTTAGAAAGAAGAATTTATCTTTTTCTGACTTTTTGTGAGGCTTCAGCACTGTTTACATTTCGCTGAATCAGGTGCCTGCTATATGGATCTGGTACATGCTGTTGCCGGTGCTCCTTCTGGAAAGAGAGGGTGGTGATACTTCTTCTGAAGGATGAGCTAGTGCCCAGAGAAGCTGATCATTAAGTCTGGAGGAGGTTGGCTGCTTTTCAGTGCAGGGACAGTGTACTAATCCTACTGGTATTCCTCTGCTCCAAAATCCTCTCTTCTGTTCCACTGCAATTTATCCCAAGCTGGTTTGTCCCCATGTCAGGCACTCAAGGAAAGGATGTGCAACCCAGGTTGCACCCTGAATGTGATGAGCAGAATTTGGCAAAGTCATCATCACATCAAAAGTCACCCTGCAAACTGGATTTGTCATCAGTTTCTTTTGTATCCTGGAGGCTCAGGTCAAAATCACTGAAGTTCCAAAGTGCTTTAAGGAATCCTGAGTTGGTTTGGAAACAGTGCAGGATCCATATCCTTGTGGAGCGTCAATCTGATGTTGGGTTAGAGGGTTTGCTTTGAGTTTTGCTGTTCCAAGAGAGTTTGGGAACTGTTTGAAATACAGTGTGTGCACTATAAGAGCAAATATCAACAGATCTGTACAAGGGAAAAAAAAAGATGATTTTTACTACATGAAATTGCTTCCAGCAGTAGGACACTGGAGATGCAGATATAAGCAGTGCTGTATTTTGGACATGACTGCATGAGGAAAAGGGAGAGCAAGAACATAAAGGCACAATGTTTTAGGACTGGGACAGCTGACACAAATTGAAAAAGAAATACTTCATACCATATGACATCAGCTCAGATAAAAAAACCCAAGAAAATGACAATGGCATCCCTTCTTCAAATGTGTCATCTTTACCTCTCTGTTTGGTATTGTCAACAAACTCTCTGAGGGTGCATAAAAGAATGTGAAAAATCAAAATATTATGTCAACATTGTTTAAATACAACTTTTTGAGTTTAAATAGAATTTCATCCCAACGATGCAGAAAAAACCAGCCAAATCAGTTAAACCAGTGGCACATAACCATTCACATGAAAATGGGAACCCAGCTGCTGATTCTACTTAACCATGACTCTTCTTTGGAGAAACTGGGAGATCTGGATACCATAAAAGGATTCCAGGAGGGCTGCTAATAGAGCTATGCATGGAGACACAAACAGCTTAAGAAAACATGCCTAGTCGGAAAGCATTTGGTTCAACTTAAGCTCATCAGCAGAAGAATTTTGGCTCACTAGAGAGTTATGAGAAAATGTGAGGAAAAGGGACTGACTGATCCTGGGAGAAAGTGAATGCACATCTATCCTTTTCAGGGAGGACTGTCTTTCTCCTTCTCTCTCTTACTAGCTAGGTGATAGTTAAAATACATCTATGCAGAAGACAACTTCTATCTCCCTGAATAAGAGAAGCCTTGAAGTCCTGGGAATTCTTGAAAATGTTAAACAACCTTAACATGACACAAAACAATTTTTAACTTGTCAGTGCCTATGGAAGGAATAAAGCTTGAGAACTTATTTTGGATTTCCTCAAAATTAGTATATCCTTGCAGTTATTCAGAGCTCACAAAAGGATGAGAACCAAAGGTAAGGATGATCAAAAGTTGAATGTCCTGAAGCAATGACTAGGGATGCTACAAGTGTGTTTAGGGATGGTGATTTCTTGGCAGTGGAAATAACAGTAGGAGATGTCTTAGCTGGCACATAGAGTGTTCTGTGCTGTGACAAAAGCTTGTGGGGCCAGCCTCAACTGAGAGCCATATAACAGCTGCCACTCTGCATGTCAGGCTGACTGGCTTTCTCAAGACTGAATTAAACAGCCCTTGGCCTGTGCTTTCATTTCTAAGCAGCACAGATATTTATGTGGCAGCTTTCAGACTCATATCCTGCAGCAGGGGTAGCCTGTATGCAGGTTTACTGTCATAGGGGAGTGCTCTTCATCCCAGCAGCAGCTCCTGTACCAGAAGGAAAACAGCCCCCACGCTCAGGATACCGCACTGAGGCAAGGTAAAATGCAAGACTTTCAGTCTTGCCAGTTGTGGTAACCCCTCAGCATGTTTGTTCCTATTGACCTGCCAGTGCATTCCAACAGCAGTTTCCTAAGCCAGATGTTAACTCAGGATTTCAGGTGGTTGACCTGCAGGTCATAACCCAGATGTGTGTGTTTTTCAGAAATATCTTTCCTACACCTGTTTGGTAGGCTGGCAGACTGTCTTTTATTACTACAAGTTGCTTTTATGGTGTTTTGTTTCAGCTATTCTGTCATACCAGGAAGTTTTTCTCACCTGGCTCAGGAGAGACGGGTACTCTGTTTGAAACAATCTGTGACAAACATGCAAATAACCTCATCCAGACTTGGATGTGAATTTCCATTTCTCAAAAAGGCAATCTTCTTTCAAACTGGGGCTTTTGTTCTGTCCTTGAAAGAGACAGGAGCTAGTTGCAGAATGCAGATCCGTAGGAAAGTTTTCAACATCCTGCTGTGTGATGGCCTATACCTTGGATTTAATTTCAGGTCACTTTCTAGCACTGGGTATTTAATTTCTCATCTGTCCTATGAGTCCTACTTTACTTTACAATTGTTGATGCCTCTGAAAGCTCCTGCCAACAGTTTGCCATCTGTTTTAAACTAAAACCATTTAGTTTCTCTTGATGTGAGACAAAACCATCTGATACAAAAATATGAACAGTAGGTGGCCAGCTTATCACTTTTTAATGTACATGAAAACTCACAAACAGTATGCAGGGGCTTTGGTAATGTTCACCATCCATAGATCCTTCCACAGAGTCTCATTCAAGGCTAAGTGCAGCCATCTCCTAGATGTGCAGAATTATGACTCCTCTTCAGCTCAAGAGATTGTTCTTTCATCATCACCACTGTTCTTTTAAAATATGTGTGAAACTGTGAGAAAACTTTGCTTTCTTGTTTGAAAGTATTCTAACTTTTCTTAATTTATGAGTCTTTAAAATGTTTGTGCTTTGTGCCCCTGGTGAGAGTGGAGAGGGAAATAACTGCTCATTATGTCTCTTATGAGAGAAATGAGGACTCTCAGGTGAAAATAGCAGGAGATGGTAAAAGAAGTAGTTCTTGTGTGTGGCACTGCTGGCCAAAGCTTGGCTGCAAATAGGTTAGGGAGTTCAAGGGGAGACAGGAAAAGTTAATGAAGAGAACTACAGTGTGAGGCTTTCTTAGATGTAAAAATGACATCCATCTCAGGAAGCTGGAGGCTGGAAAGCACACGACAGAAATGTTGCTGTATGTTTGACTTCTGATTTTCCTCCCTAGAATATCTCTTCTGGCCACTCTCAGACCCAGAGGTCTTTGGCCAGCAGTAGCACAGACTAGAGACTTGGGGTGGGATGTTGGAGACACAGACTGTGGTATACCTTTGCTATCATCAGGGGGAAGAAAGTTTTCCTTCTGATGAACTGACAGTGACTGCCATGTGACAACGAAATCCTCTCCAAGCCTGCTTAGACTGAAAGCAGCCTTGGTTTTCAAGAGTGTCTTTCATTACTTCAGGCCATTTTCTCAAATTACAGATCTAAAGTGGAGGCTCCAGTGAATTACTTTATAACAAAAATACACATTTCAGTTGAGATGAATCAACATGAAGCAACAGAGAAATCAATAATGATGCATCATAAGAGCCAAAATCTGTAGGAACTCTGTTTTGTAATGGTGCTGGTTTTTAGCTGAAATAGTGGCTCACCATTTGAACCCTCCAGCTTTTGGGGAAAAGACCTCAAAACAGGTCTCGAATTAATTTTGCTGTACCTCTTATGTAGGACTACCTGCTGGTACAGCTGGAACAAGAGGCGGAACCAAAGTAGAATGTGAGGAGGGCACTAAGGCAGCTGTGGATGGATGAGGGGAAGTTAGGAAGCAGTGGCAGGACCTGGGATGGAAGATAAGGAAGGAAGAGGAGCAATTGCCTAGAAATTCACAGAGAAACAGAAAGGTTTCCAGACACTATGCTCTTCCAGAAAAAGAATATATCCTGGAAAAGTAGCTGTATAAGAGAAGAGGCAGATGAGTCTGTAGCCTCTTGCATTGTGCTGAAATGGAAAGGCCACAGTTTGCAAGCTCTGGTCATTTAGGAACCAGGTCAGACCCATGTTTCAGCAAGATACCGACATCTATGTTTCTACTGTACTTTTTAAAGTGATCTAATGACTTAAGGGAATATTTTTCAAGAGTTATCATGGGGGGGATTTAGGAGTACATAGCTCAGTTACTCTCAAAGGCTCTTATGCTCCCAAATTAGGCTCTCTTGAAATCTCCCTAGTAACTATTATTTATAATGCAGCCCAATTCCAGCAGTTGTATCTTACTTTTTCCCTTTCATTTATGAAATATTAGTGATCATTTTAGCTGCTTGAAAGATAAAGGACAATGGTACAAATTGTATTTCTTCCAACTTGCTTTTTTATAATTAGTTCCCAGCCAGCCTTTTTCATCGTTCCTGAAATGTAACTGAACCAGTGATAGAGAGAAGAAGGAAACAAAGGAAAATCAAAGCTGTGTTTGATCAGTATTGGAGTAGGTATCAATCCTAAACCAAAGGCTTCTGGCAGCTCCCAATAAAAGGAATACAAAGAAAGAAATTGTATAAGAGAGAGTCATCTGCAGATCACTGTTAACAATAATTAATAGTACAAAACAAAGGTTTCTCATGGGAATATGCATCTTCCAAAGATAAGGTAATGATGTTGCAGCTCTAAGTGATTACATGAATTGATGCCTTGATCACAGCCCTTCAGATAAGGCACTGACAAATCAGTGCTGCCACTGGCACTTAGGAGAAAGAGGAGCAATTGGTGCAGTTTCTGGGACCATTCTCAGTGTACAGATTCTGCACAGATGTGATGTCAATAAAAAGATTTCTAATCCAGCCCAAAACACACTGGGGGGGAATGAGAGTGCCTATGCAGGGACCTTGCCTTGTTTTATTGGAGCTTCCACCCAGAAAAACTGAGAACCAAATTGGACCAGACAACACTGCGACTATATCTGCAAGTTTTTAGTTTAAGAACAGTATATAGACTCTAAAAGAAGTGACAAGCACTTTCCAAAGGAGTCTGGGTGGCATTAGAGGTCAGGATTGAAAATGTTTTAACTTAAAACCTTGAATACTACCCTACTAGGAAACAAAGGGATGCTATTCTGTACACTAAGGGAAACTTTTTTTTAAAGGGAAATTTTGCTTTAAAACAGAAACTTTTTACTAGATTTGGGACTCCAAATTTATTGTATTTTTCCAAGACATAATATTTAAGTTAGCCTGGTGGTTGCACCTTACTTTCCTGGGTTTCCCATTTGGAATGAGGATTTATCCTTACATCTATGCACAACAGGCCAGACTCTCAGTTGTCTGAAGCACATCACATGTCCTTCAGTCTGGTTATCCCTGTTCATTCCAAATGAAGTTCAGGTCTAGCACAACCCTATGCAATCCCTATAGAGAGACTCACATATGAAATTTTGTGAGTGGAAACACAGACTGATTCAATATAAATATGGCCCATAAAATTCATATTGATAAGCACTTTAATGCGAGCTAGATTATTGGCTCTATATGTAAATTGAAAGAGCCAGTTCTGTAGTACCTTTTCATTCATTCTCCTATAGTAGATGAAAAATATCTGATGACTGCAGTGTGAAAGACTCCTTTTCCAGTAGGCTTTACATGTAATCTCTCCAGATGGTCACTCTGTTAGCAAAGGGGAATAAAGTAGGACCCCCCTCAGGATGTAAAGTTCAGCTGTTTGCCAGCTGGATTTTCAAAGCACAGGCTGATCCCAAGATCACCCACCTTTGCCTTGACACATTTGGTGCTGCACCTCTAAAGCTTGTCATCCACAACTGCCATGCCTGACCTCACTGTATATCCAGTATGGAAACAACTTCCTAGAAAACACAGGAGTGAAAAAAACCACCCAAATTTTCTCATCATAAGGATATTTCAAATGAACAGTTTTGCTGTGGGGATTTGATGAAAACTTCACTCTTAAACTCATGCAACTATTCCTCCCTTCTCAACACTGAGCTCAAACTGAAGACTATTTTAAAATTGCTTTAAACATTAAGCAAAAGAAAAGCATGAAAATATGAAGTATAAGGCCATAAGCCTTAGCTGTGCTTTCTTGTTCACATGCATGACACAAGTTTTACAGAAAGGCAGAGAGGCAGTGTGTGGTGCAGGATATTCCACCTAAGCAAAATCAGGACACTTCTGAAAGATTTCCATTTGGTAGTTATGAACCGAATTGCAAGTAGTAATTAGCCAGGAAAAAAAATCGAAATTCAGGCGGCTGCTTCTAGTCAGATGAAAGTTAAGCACATGCTCAGATTTAATGGGATACCTTGAAAAACCCACTTGTGTCAGCATGAATGCTTATATCATGCATATATTTACATTTAAGAATATATTTACTGTGGAATAGAAAACTTCAAGAAGTTCTTTTAAGTAAATTGTGATCCCATGAAGAAAGAAAATTTCTCCATGTGATAAAAGTGGTAAAACCTCCATGTGTTTAGATTTGCTTCTAAGGCAGAAAACTGTCTGTCTGCAGTGTCACCACTACAATGAATGTTAAAAATACCACGTAATCACCCTAATTTTCAAAATGTCTGCGAAAACATCATAGTGAAGACGTGGGAGGAAAGATCTGGTCAGATGAACACTCAGTTTTCACTTTACACAGAATTTGAAGCTAAACACTTTTTGGAGGTATGCAGCACAAGGGTAAGAAACAGTGCTTTACAGACTGCAGCACAGGCTAAGAGTTAATGGATGTAACAAAAAAGGGTCCTTGCAGTGGGAGCAGCCATGAACGGGAGCAAGCTGTGGCATCTCCATCCTTGGATAATTTTCAAACTAATCTCTGCCAGAGAAGACAAGACTCTGCAAAATCTCATTTGATGGAGCTGTGCTTTGAAAAATTTTGAAACCAAGGCCTCCAGAGAGCCCATTCCAACCTGAGTTATTTGGTGATTGAGATGTTAACATCAAGCAAGTAAGAGAGAAGCAAGTGAAGGAATGTAAGACAATGCAGTTGGAGTGAGTAAAATAGAGGATGAGTTGCTGTGAAGATGGTGGATTGATGGCCACAGACTTCATTATTGAGAAGAGCATGAAATACCTGAAATTATCCCCTTTGTGAAGACTTTGGGTTCCTGAAACTGTGCAGTATGTGCCAGGTGGGATTTTCTGAAGTGCTTAGATGTCTTTTGTTGGTATTCATGCCAAGAGGCCCTTCTGCCTCTGGGTTTTTCAAATGTCTTAAATGTATTTGGAACTCATTATTCATGTGGAGACTGCTGGAATATACCTTGCCCTTAGGCTCAGGTACTGGTAAAGCATAACTTGAAGTGTAGAAGTAAACTCAAGATTGCTGACTTTCGTTCTCCACCATGTGGTCACACACAACTAAAAGTGGTCTTAAGGATGAGTCCAGAACAAACTTTCACCACCTATAGAGATGTTTCCCAGGATCATTCTGAAATGCTTTTAGGAATGGCCCAAAACTGAATGAAGTAAAAAAAAAAAGAAAAAAAAAGAAAAAAAAAAAGTTTTACAGTAAACAGTAAGATGTTGATGTTAATGGTAGGAAATAAGTTTAAGAATTTCACTTGAAGCTTCTATTTTGGGATCAATTGCTACTGGTGAATGAATGTAGAAAAATATTGAGAGTATTTACAAAAACTGAGAATAAAATTTTGCTCTGACCTTATTCATGTCTTTTGATCTACTTAGTCATAGATCAAATCTCTACAGGTGTCCATGAAAATCTGGTTCTTAAATAAATTCATCAAATAAACAATCCCAACATGAGCATAATTAATCAGTATTGCATCATCCAGTTGGGGAAACAGAAGCTGAACTGTGTTACCATGGTAACTGTTTTCTGTTTGACTACACACTTGGGAGTATCTCATTTTGAAAAAGACTATTTGCATCATTTTTGGCCCAAACAATCCTCTCTTTTCCTGTTTTAAAAAGGAAAAAGTCCTTATATCTAATGCAAATAAGTCAAGAGAAAAGCTGATGCTGCCCTTCTAAAGTGTCCTCAATATCACATTGGGTAGGCTTGGACGTAATTAATTGCAAGTGGAATGGGAAGGAATGGCATGCCAAAAATCTTTAAGGTAATTTCTAATCATGCCTTATGCCGATCTCTCAGTCCTGCCAGTGTAAGCTAATGATCCTAGGGATGGGATTTGATGTACTCTGGCACCTGAAAGAAACTGTCAGTAGTTTTTGGAAATAAAAATGTGAGGATTCTTAATAGAATTTACCAACTCCAAGAGGAAGTTCACTTGTGGAAGGCTGTTTGACAACAAAAATCAGTGTGTGCTCCAGGAGAGAATGCTAGCCTTACCCAGAGAGGAGACAAAACATCCAATTCCCAGACATATCCCCACCAGTGTTTAACTGTGAGCAAACTTTCCTCCTTTTATTTTTCTCTCTCTTACAGCAGTCCATCCTCTTCCTCACTTGACCAGCTGAATGGTCAGATTCCTACCAAAACTGTGTGCCTGGATGAGATAGTCATGGCCTGAACCATGTAGACAGGTTATTGAATCTGAAAATCTGCTCATTCAAGTGGAGATGCCAGGTAGCAGAGAGCAGCAAAGCTGCTTTGAAGTCAGGATCAGAACTAACTTCTCTGGAGATCTAATCCTGGCACTGCACAGTCCTGGGAGACAGGTTAGGATTCAAACATCCTGTTCAAAAATGGGAGTTGGTGTTACTGAAGGGGAAGCCATGTGTGTATTCAAAACCACATTTAACTCCTTTTTGCTTAATACTGGGGCTCTGTGTTTACTCCAGCAGTGATGACATATCCCAACATTTGAGCATCTGGGAAGCCCTGGAAGGACCCAAGTATCACTTTGCCAGAAGAACACCCTGAGTTTGAAGTGACTCAAGACTGCACACAAAGATAACATGGACACTAGGTATGTTTGTCTTGCAAGCCATCAACTTCTTTTCAGTGTAGCTGTAGCCACTATGTGCCCCAGAAAAAGTTAGTAATTCTCATCAGTTGCATATGAGTTCTACAAGGTTGTCTTACTCTGGTTTCTCCCCTGGTCTCTGTCACAAGCACACTGGCTCCACATTTTGCGTGCTAACTCCTAAACTTTAGCTCCAACTCTAGTGGTGACAGCTCCTGGGGAAATGGGAGCCACTGTCACAGTGGTAAGCCAGCACCAGGAGGGATAGGTACCCCCTCCACTGCCATGGCAACTCTGGGAGACTCCAATAAACTACATTTCCTCTAACCCTACCTCCCATCTTGTCTATGTTAGACACTAAATTGGGAAGCTCTCCCCAGTTAAAAAAGCATAAACATTTCATGTCCCAGGGCTATCAATGTACATGCTAGCATCTAATAAAATTGCAAAGGAAGAGGTGAGTTGATGCACAGCTGATAAAAACAAGAACTGGAACAGAGCACTATAGTGAGAAGAGCCATATCTGGTTCAGCTTCCAAAGCTTAAAGAATTCTGAGTATATCAAACCGCGGGACATCACCTGGCTTATCCTTGGTAACACCAGCAGGATACCCAGAGAGTTCACCTTGTTGCCTAATTGGCCAGACTGGTGAAAATAGATGTCCAGGTTTCTATACCTGAATATGTGTGGCTATATTTGCTCCTGGTGTTCAGCCAGCCTGAAACCTTTCCTCACTGAGCACCACCTGGTCCCTCGAGCACAGGCTACCATCTGCACCCTGAGGAACCACTGCTATGTGCTCCCTACTGACCCAGTCACTTATACCCCTAACCCAACTGTCCTGACAGCAATTAAGCTCTGAAGCAGGAATTTCTGTGAAGAGCTCGCGGTGAAAACTGAAAAGGAATATGAGTGCTGGTTCTTGCCTCTGTTCCCTTGCTGTGGGCATCCTTGCTGTCTTCTGGCTTCTTGCCATCTTGATGACTGCTGTGTCCAGGCTTCCTATGCAACCACAATGTAGCCTGACTGCCCCTCACACTGCTGGGGAACTAGAAAAAAGAGTGTATTTTAGGCATTCAGATAACCAGGAGGTGTCTGATTCCTTACTCAGCTACAGTGTTGCCTCTTTGTGTGTGACTTTCAGCATTGCAGCTTCTTGACTTCCATTCAGCAGAGCATTTAAAAACTAGGTCTGCATTTGGTTTCGCAGCTAAGCTAGTTTTTTTTTTTTTAATTCCTTTTTTTAAAAAACCCAAAGATCTATTTGACAATACAGAAAAAATTTCCAAATATTTTCTCAGGTTTATTGAATCATTCCTGTAAAAATACAGTAGAAAAACCTTTTTAACCAACTTTTATTTTGTCATTTTTAAGTGTAAAATGCTGATTTTTCTGTTTAGAAGAATTTTGTCTGATAGAATAAGAGGAAAAAGTCTAGTGGAATGTCCTGCATGGAGCATCAGGAGGTAGCTGTCCCCAAACAAGGAAAAGAGCAAGCCTGACTAACTCTGAGGCAGCCCCAAAATGACATTTTTGCAGCATTTTTTTCCACGATGATAAAAACATACAAGAGCATGTCACCCTATCACCTGGTAGGATATTGAAAAGTCCTGAAAAATATTACAGGTCAATTTTTTTCAAAGCACTTTCTTCCAAGTGTATCTGACAAAAACTTTTTTACATCTGGCTGTTTTCTAGGGCACATAAAAGTATTCTTTAGAAAATCTCTCCTTCAGCCCTAAAAGAAAGAAGTAGCCACTCAGCCAGTATCAGAGCTACTTGTACACAGCAAAAGAACACTAAATTAACCATTTGCTATTTTGAGATCAGGAGTAACAGCCTTACCAAGACTTCTTAGGCTTGATAAAAATTTTATTTTCACTTTAAATTGCATCTCTGCTCATTATCTCATTTCTCCTCATTGTCACTGTGCAACAGATATTTTGTCTGTTGAGGCAAATCCATCAACTCCTGGTGCTGCTCATCTTCACCCTCATTCACCAGGCTCACGGTGACTCAGTACTGAGTTACCCTGAATGTAAACAAAGTGCCTTCCATCCTGTATGTTGATGAATTTCTCTGATATGCTGATGATGTGTTATCTTTCTAGTCACTGTGGCAAGCCACGTGATTTTATGTGCTGTGTCTATAATACCAGTCTGTTCCCACAAGCATTGATGACAGCCAGGAACAGGGAACCTGTTTGCATTAAATCAGGAGTGTGTTGAAGTTGAAGTCTGTCACTTCAAGTGACTCTGACTCTTCGTACTCTCTTCTTCATTGAGTATCTCTTTGAAAAATGATTGGTCTTGCTACCCATTGATATGGCAGATGTTACACCATGATACATCAATGAAGGGATTCCAGTTCTGCTGGTTTTACCATATGACAGTTTTCTGTCACAAAAAATTTTTGGAGGGAAGTTCCTTGCCTTCAAAGTAGCTGTTAACCACAATGGCCCACGTACAATTTTTATTTTTGAGAAAAGTTTGTCCTGCATGGCTATAATTTTGATGAACAGATAAGAAAAGATCAAGCAAGCAGGAACACCAGGTGAGGATGTTAGCCTAGGAGGGATGAAGCCTAGACTCAATCCTTGTTACATGAAAATTTTTTTGCAATTTAAATAAAAGACATTGAATCAACTGCAGAACAGGAAGGATCCTTCTCTCTTTAATTTCAGGGTCTCTTTTGGTATGGCTCCAGGTCTGGTCCAGATAATATTCTCTAGTGCAGCATCACCCTGTGGGAGACCTAAATTCTGCATGCAGACAGAAGCCAAGAGGACTGAGCACGAGATGGATGAGGGGACAATTATCGACAGCTACAGAGAAGTCTGAAATTTGTTTCTGGTCACATTTGTTTCTGTATGTAGGAAGTAGGTGAGTATTAGAGGCAAATAAATCAGAAGTTATAGAAATGTTGTTCCTGTTTTTTTAAATCTTGACCTTATTACTATCTTCCAATTATTTTGATTTTCCGCAGCTGTAATTCTTGGGCATATTTGTTATACTGTAGAAAGCGTCTCTGTGCTGCTTCAGGTAGTTAGACCATGTTGTGCCCTGGCCTCCTGCATGCTCTGAAGTTGTTAGTTGTCATGCTGAGCTTGCGGTTTGTAGACTCTGTATCAGATTGCCTTTATACACTCTAGATGCAGTACATGAATGAGCTAAAAAGGACAGGGAAAATGGTTTTTTACATTCTAACAGGCTGTGAAATCCAAATCTAGCATGAGAGAAACCACGAAGACTGAAAGCTTGCAAAAAACATGGTTCCTTGAAACATCTCATCACTTCATCTTCAAAAAAATATTCCATACCATTCCAGAAGAAATTGTCATCAGATATATGACAACAGATTAACTTTTGCTGACTTCAGTCACAAAGCACTGTGTTCCCCTGAGCCCAGTCTTGCTTTCTTGGCTTCCCTCAGTCTGTAGGAATTGTTTGAGACGAATGCATTTATCTGACTTTTCCCAGCCAGACCATGAGAGTGTGTATTAACAGAGGGTGTCATGTTAATCCTCATGTAGTCTTTCCTTGGCTAGTGATAGCTCCAAATCAGATTATTGTGCACAAATGTAGTGCTTTGAAATGCTTCTCTACATGGCTTATGTTAATTCCATTATAATGGACCACAATCACGCAATTGTGATGGTAATATTTTTCACTGCTGTTGAAAATAACTTGGCACAGGCCCCGAAAAAAATGCTTCTCCAGACACAAACAGATATCAGCTCTTACATTCTTGATAAGAATAAACATTCTACACCGTTTCACAAAAATGTAGCAGTGAAAGATTATTGAGACAAACATTAGTAATTGCTGTAGGTTTGGGGAGGGGGAGAGGGGTTTGGTTGTATTTTTTTATATATGCAACACATCTTAATGATGACTAAGGAGTATTGAGTAAGGATTGCTTTCATAGGTATATGAGGGGAAGAAGTCCAGATGTGAATGAAAATTCTCTTTATGCTGATAGAGAATGAGAAGACCAAAATAACTCATATGGTATCTAATTAGGCTGAAACAATGTCAAGGGATTGTCAAGAGTCATGAATACCACCTTAGCAAGGGACAGAATCCAACTTATTGTCAGATACACAGAACTTCCATGAGACAGTGAATTAACATTGTGTGCAGAAAATAACACAGTGTATTAAATTAAATGGAGATAAAAATACACAACCTGCTTTTATGTTAATGTATGATAATATGTCACTTTATACACTTAATTATTTTGTGACACCAGTGTCTTGTTTTCAAAGCCTTTTCAAAATGAGGAAACTGAGGCAAAGTGAAAATGAGATGACTTGCCCACATTTGTCAGTTGATAATTTCAGGTCCCAGGCCACGGTTGGGACAATAAGCTTTCTTCTAAAAAAACCCAGGGTATTGCTTTGAAGGACTGTCACAATTTTTATTAAGCTCAAACATTAAAGGAAAGCATGCACGTATTGAGGGCACAAGCTCAGGAAAGTCCATGGGTGACGGGAGAGATGAGCAGAGGTTGTGGTTTGGGTCTTTCAATTAATTGCTCAAGCAAGGCATAGAAGAGTTGCATTACACCAAAGGGCACAAGCAGAAGAGAACAGATGTATGAGAGATTTAGAATTAATTGAGCTGAGGTCTATGATGACTAAATTATTCTCAGTCTAAAGATGGAAGTATCTCCTAACCTTCTGTTTGTGACTGCTTACTAGCACACTTGAAATATGTTAGAGAGAAAGCTGACCTCTTGGCATTGATTTAATCATCTGCCTAGCCTTACAGGTCCCCAACAATTTGCAAAATAAGAGTTTTCATATCATAACTTCTTTAGTCTTTTGCACATTGTCTCATTTTGGTTTATCTTTCAAGGATATTCCATGCTTGATTTGATTAAATCAGTGCAAGGATAATATAACAGGAAGAGCTTAATTATTATTTTTCTACAGGAAGGCTAGACAATCAGCCTGATAAATCCAGGAGAACCTTTGGAATAGCACAAGAGCAACTAAGGTTATCCATATTAAAGTCCATGGCTACCTGTCTGCTGTCTGGTGTGTGTGAAAGCCAAGAATGCTGTGC
Source organism: Illadopsis cleaveri (assembly GCA_013399915.1). NCBI lineage: Eukaryota > Metazoa > Chordata > Aves > Passeriformes > Timaliidae > Illadopsis > Illadopsis cleaveri. Next base: position 221,308 of record VXBB01016558.1, read on the forward strand.
AGACCCTGTAGGTAGGGTTTGAGACCAGACTGGGCTGTGACAGTCACAAGTCAAGTTGCATGTATGTTCCATCAGCTCCTGGTGGAAGGAGTAAGAAATCTTGCTTCCTGTAACTTTGCAGTCACACAACTTTACAGTGAAGATTCAGGAAATACGTGGTGGTGTATGGTTATTTGTCTTGGACATAGCACACTCACCATGTCTATGCCACAGCTGAATTTTTGTGTTTCAGTCTGTGCAAAGGGGTAGCAGATTTCTAATTACTCCTTTCATGCTATGAAGTTTTTATCTTGCCTTCACTGCTGCACAGTCAAGTTTAGGGATAAGTAACATCACAGGAGTAGAGATATTATCTTAACCTCTTTGTCCTTCAGTCCTTCTAAAAATGCAGGCCTGGAGGGGTAGGGGAAGAAAAGTGTGATTTGATCCAAAAGATGATGTAAGACATGCATATATTTCCCTTAGGTCAATAGATGACAGCTTTTTTTAGACTATATACATTACAACTGAAATGGAGAGAGGTAACAACAACAAAAAAAAAGGGGAACATTTTCTTTCTTGTGCTGTAATTTCATAGCATTTTGCCTGAAACACTGGATTTTGTGTTACTGTGATCAGGTATTGTATAACTGTACAGCTCTACAAAAGCTTCCACCAGTTGCCAGTGGCATCCACAGGAAAATAGTTAAGAACACGTTTTCAGGGCTTTTTTGTTTTTTTATTATTATATTCGTTAATCTGGTAATCAGAGAGGAAAGCCAGGCCATCTTCCTGCTTGGGCAGATTGGGAATGCTCTAAGTATCCTGCAGACACATTGGTATTCATCCTGTCTGGAGTCTGTAAGTAAATGTATGTTTCTGAACCTAACAGTAACAGAGAATAGATGCAGTCTGCACCTGAAAATGCCACTGGGACCCTGGGCCAGGGCTGAGGGAGGTGGTCAAGACAATGGATCTGTTATACAGCAGTAGTGGGAGGAAGGAGGGGGAAAGAACTTGGAGCTGTTTTCCCTATTATGTAAGTCCAAGCACGTTGGAGACTTTTCTCCTTGTGGCAGAACGGCTGCTGGGAAAGGCAGACCTCCTCTGGCGAGCAGTCAGTGCTAGAAACAGTCTTTTCCTTGTTGATTTTCTCTCAAAACTATGTTTCCTCGCTCTCTAAGAACAAGCACCTTGTGAAGCCTTTAGGAAATGGAAGCAGAAGAAAACCTCAGTTCAGCACTGAACTGAGAAATTTTGGGTAGACAAAATTAAATTGCTGAAGTGAGGCTGCAGCAGACAGAAGGCAGCTCCAAGCGCCGTAGCAGACAGACCAAGCCGGGGAACACGCTGCTGAAGGGACAAAATAGTGTTGCGTTTAGCTCTGGAGAGAGAAAAAGACCATCTGGGATACACCCTAGTGGTGGGATACTGAATACTTCCCTCCAGACTGCCGGAGGACCTGCACACATTTATCTTTTGCTGACAGTCTGCGTTTCAAGATTTACCTATATAAAGACAAAGACCATGTACATACAGAACACCTTACTGGTAAAGGACTCTGTGAAATAAAGGAAAATCTTCATAGTCATTAATTTCTTTTGAAACTGTACTTAACACTGTTTCCAGCAGCAAAACTGTGACTATATTTACTTGAGGAAACCAACACTGTAAGAAAAAGTAGACCTGTATCATTCAGTAATTAAAACAATTTTCAAAACCTTGAGAATATGGCTCTCAGAAGGTCAAATACTTCTTCCAATGATTGTAATTACAGAGTAAAGATTTTATGTTACTATTTTTTATTATTATTTTTAAATGGTCATTGCTTTTCAGGGTACAAATTTTAAAAAAATTAAAAGCCACAAGGAATCAAATCTTCTTCTATGACATAGAATCATCCTTATGCCTGAAATGGGATAGAAATTTAGATATTTCAAATATTCTGACAAGTCAATTTACAAATCTTTTCCAACTAAGTCTTCTCATAATTAATCCCTAATTTTTATCTCAAATTGCAAAGAAAATGTCTTTTTTTCTTTTTGTGAAGAAAACAATCTGAAGAAATGTTGGTTAAGGAATTTAAAAAACTATTAAGTATCTTTTTTTCTCTTTGAAAGATTGAAAAATCGCAGCAGTACAAGATAGGTGAGGAGTGTGGATTGTTTTCCCTTTGCTTTTTTTAGCAAAGTCCCTTTAAAAGAAGTTATACTTATGGCTCCATTTGTAACACTGAACAAGTATTCATATTTCAAAGTCTTGGTGGCTTTTGAATGTATCCACCCTTTGTTAAAATTACAGCTTAGTGAGCATTGGTTCACAGTTTAGGTCTTTGTAAAATAATCCCCTTCTCTTAAATTATAATCCCTCTATTCTTTCATGGCTTCTTTCAGGCATAAGGGGTGAAGAGAGAAACTTAATCTCATAAGTTTTGGTGACAGTGAACTTTCAAGTTGTATCTAAGAGAGAGATTGATCAGAAGCAGTTAAGCAGTTCAGGAAAAAACTCAACCAAAGAAACAGAAAAACCTGCACCCAGATACTCCCCTTCCACTTCTGGTGAGCTGAGGAGTCTTTCTTGCTGGTTGCTTTAATGTATTTTGCAGACCTCTGTCTTCCTGTGGGGAGAGTATTTATCATGCATTAGTGTTCTAGTGAGGTATTTTCCTTGAATTGCACTGATTCTCATGACTATAATTTTTGAATGAGCTTCTGAATTTTTTTTAGTTACTTTTGATTTTTTAACCAGAGAAAGAATGCAGGAATCAATCCAGCTAAACCTAAAAGTCCTTCACTTAATTTCTGATTTGCAAAGAATGTGAGATAGGAATCAGTGGATCAAGAAAAACAACACACCCCCACCCAAACCAAACCCTTTGTGATGGATTTTACAATGTCCTCACTGAGTATTCTTGGTGAAACTGAGAGAAGGATTTACTGATTCAGAATCTGACCCCAAAAAGAGAAGTAAAGAGCAGCTCAAGTAATTCTGACATTAAAGGATGTCTCCTTGCATTTCCTGGAGGTTCTTTAGATGATACAGCAGATTAAATTGCAATGTATGTTCCCATAGTAACCACATTTTTCGTAGTCAGTTTTGTTACTGAATACATTTATAAACTTTTTGAATTTAAATGCAATAATAATGAAATATGTCATATCATTCAAGCCTAACTGAGGGAGAGGATAAAAAATAATTTTTAAAATGTTATAAAAACAAAGGGAGGAGAGGGAAAACAAGAAGGCAATTTTAGGGATGGGCAGCTTAGACAGAAAGCGTTAAACATATAAACATATGTCATAAAATGTTGTGGACCTCCCACTAAGCATTTTTGACCTGCAAAATTGACAAAGGATAGCGTGGGAGCAGGACAAATCATTGAATTTAGGAATGATGGGATTTCTTACTATACATTTTGTATGTAAATAGTAGCAAAGCATTAATGGCTGTGCTTTTGGACTTGGTAGGTCTAGTAAAAAGAATAATTCATTTATAGTTCAGAGGAAAAACTAATGCTAGGCTTTTGCATTGTCCTTTTGGTATCTGTAGAGCTTGGTATCATTTTCAGTGCTTTATATTGTCTAATAGCTGTAATACAAGAGAAAGAGACAAGTTCCTTCCACTCAGTAGCCCCTAAGTAACATTGCAGGTCACTACTATAAAGCTGTTTTTCAGTTATTTATCTTTCCTTAACCTGTGGGATTTAATAGTGCTAGAAAAAATGTTTAAATAACTGTTAAAAACATTTTGCTTTTGTTTTGTTTTTCACTTTCCCTTTGTATTCTGAGTTTCCAAAAGCTTTTACATTTTCCTACATGTCAAAACCAAAATGTAAAAATGAAACATGTTTTCTCTCAGAAATCAGCAAATCTGAGACCGTTGCTTTTTTTGCATTGAATTTACTAACATTCTATATTTCTTTAAGCATTTCTCTGTTCAGTTGCAAGGGAGCACAATGCAGAAGCTATGCCAGAATGCTTTGCTAAAGTATGAAAAACAAGGCAGTGACTTACAAATATTGACAAAATGGTACCCCATGTCTCCAAGCTCATAAACAACACAACTTTCTTTAAAATTTACATATAAATCGGAAAATAAATCTACATTTACCTGATGCAACAATCTATGAAATTAATCAGGTGAAGAATGATTCATGCAGATTAGTGTGCCCTTCCCCACAGAAGATGCAAAATTAAACATAAGAGATATTTAAATCCCATGTATTTGCTAGTGGAACACTGCTCTATGATGTTTCACTAGGATAAGACACAAGTATCAGTCACTTACGTTGCCCTAAATGGTATCTAACATTTTGTTTGTTATTTTTTTCTTCTCAGTGTTCATAACAACACATTCTAACATCATGTGAGTTTGAGGACATGACCTAGAACCACTCCACCTAAACCTCACTCGTCTGAAATTCTTGTTAGATACAGGGTGCAGCAGGGCTGTCAACTTTCCACACAGTCGCCCAGGAATTAGCAAGTGATGCTTGGGACCAGGGAGATTAGGACATGGGTAGGGTCACAGGGAATTGTCCCCCCTTGTCCTGGCTGGCAGATTGGCCTTGTGTGACGTGCTGCAAAATATTCCCAATAGCAGCACTGAAAATGGAAAGTTCCAGGCTCTCAGGGACAGAGAAGCAGTTTTGAGCTCCTCTGGGGCAGACCAAATTCCTGCTACCTGGTTTTCTGTCATCATTTCAGTTACTTAAGTAAATATCTGTGTATGGCATTCTAAATCTTTGGGTTCTGTTATACTTGTGTGTCTTTACATATATATATATGTGTTTGTGTGTCTTTATATCCATAAAAATGGTTGCTCAGCCCTTCTGTGTTTAGTAATGTCACAGACGAAATTACTGTGGCAGAATGTTGTACTATAAAAGAGTGTGGAAACACTTACAAATATGTAAATATACATTGGGGAAAAAATAACCTTGAGACATTCTCATTTGTATTTAAGTTTTAAGAATAAGTGCTGAGAAACTCACAGTCTCCCCTAATGTTTCAAGGCACCCCATCTAGATTTAGCTGAATTTAGGCTTTTATTCCTATTGATTTTCAATCTTTATTAGTAACACACAGGCAAGTGGTGTTGCCACATTGCTCACAGTACTAAAAATGAGTCATTTCATGTCAGTGGTTTTGTTCTAACCAAGCACCTGTTTCTAGACAAGAAACAAATCAGCTTACCTACAAAATCTGGTGCAATGAGTTCCCTAAATTAGACAGACATATGTATGCATGGCCAGGCCTCCAGACTTTTTCAAAAGCTCACATCATCCACTCAGCTTCCTGTGAGTTGAAAGGCACTTTACAAAAGCACTTGCACCCCTGGGACTGACATTGAATCAAAAGGCCAGAGAGTTGGCACACAGCTTTAAAGGTATTAGGCAGGATGCTCTACAGAGCAGAGAGTCAAGGCAGAAAAATTCTGCCTTCAGCTGAAGGGAAAACCTCCTAGAAACTCATCCTCTTCTGTACTCCTCAGGACACTCACTTTTTACCAGGTAAATTGTGACACTAATCCAGTGCCCCTGAGACTGTAGCTTCACTCCTGCAGCTTATGGTTTGCTACTGTAGCAGAGGGATCAGGCACTTTATCATCACTTTTGCATAGCTATAACATGACATGTAGGTAGAGGAAAAGATGGGGTATCTTCTTCCTGCTTAGCATATTCAAACACTAAGGTACATCTCTGCAAAACCTTTTTCTGATTTCTTTTTATTTTTAGTGTTTCAAATTGCATTCTCAGAAGAATGCAAAAAACCAGAAAGCTGCTTCCCTGCCCATAGCAGATAATTGTTTCCAGACCAAAGGTGGTTATACTGTAATTACAATCTCTCCGTCAATGAAAGTTTCATATCCTCTAATGAGTAGGTAGACCTGTACACAGTTATGATCCCTGCATAAATACGAGCATTCCTATCCTGCCACAAAACAGGCCAATTAGTTTTGCTGTTGTTTTCTTCTCAGCATATATGTCTGTTTTAATTATGAAGCAGGAAATCCCTCATTTCCTTCATAATTTTATCTATCGAATGCATCTTTGGTATTGCTCGGCTGTAAAACTCAAACCTTTATCCTGCTGTTGATGCTTTTTTTTTTTTTTTTAATTCTGTATTCTGATAGTGCCTGCCACGGCAGTGCCACGGATCATGATCGTGTAGCATGTACTGCCTTAGCAAGAGACCAGTGGGAAAGACATGAAGCCTGTGGTCCAAGCAGATGGAAGCAGTGCTGCAAAGTGCCCTTCTAAGGCCCACAGAAACCATTTCTGTCCATTTTCATGGGGTACAGGTGTTTGAGCACAGCCCAAGGATAGCACTTTTTCCTTCAATTGGACAACAATTAATAATAAACTGTTAATAGCACAACTTCAATGTTGTTTTCAGGTGGGCAGATTTAGGTAGAGGTAGATTTAGAGCAGAGGAGAGATTCTTTTCAGGAAGTATTTTGTCATTTGTCTTTGTGGTGGCCAAAAATCTCAAAAGAGTATCCTGTCTAACCAGACAAGGCAGCTTGATGTGATGCCTGAGACATGGAACTTGGGCCCTCCATTCAGAAGCCCTAATTCAATGGTGGGAGAAGAAGGGGGTTTGTACAAACAGCCAATAATTTGGCAGGAGGGCTTGCATGGGGCTGACCTTAACTGATTTGCCCAAAGGCTTTCTCAAAGAATCCTCTAAAGAAATTGATCTAAGCAGTCCTATAATCATTGCACAACCACCTCTGCAATAAAACACTAATACTATAAAAGATGAGAAATCAAACAGTACTTCAAAGAGTATTTTCCTCTTCCTCCACAAGAAGACTGTGACTAAAGCTGAGTAAATAATTTATAATTAATTTATAAATGTTGGCTGTTTTCCATTAGCGAAGTGTTCGCAACATGAAGACAATATTCTCAAAGGTACTCAAAATTATTCACTGAATAATATCTGCAAATAATCCTTCATCCTTAACATGTTCCTAAACACTTTCTTGCAAATCACAGATTTCAGAAAACAGAGCAATTTCAACTGGATGCCCCTATCATATAACATGTTTCTCTGTGTGGATAAAATTTGTGGAATACTGAGGATTTTTGAAGCAAACTGTGAAATATCCAGTTTTCATTTTGATGAATATTTTACCTCATTTACAATTCTGAAACAGCAAATTTTGTCACAGATAAACTCATTTGTAAGTCAAAATAGCGTCCACTGGAAGTCTCACTTGTTTTGAGTGTCATTTCTGAGATGATTCCTAACTTCCAGCTGATGATTGTGGAGCAAGCCAGATCTCCTATTGTGACAGATAGTGAGGAAAGGGTCAAGAGAATCCACTGATTCCTCCTCCACCTTTGGATAAATCAGAGCTTCCTTAGACTTCTAAGAAACCTTATGACCTCTAAGAAGTGCTACTTCATTGATTTGCCCCAGAACTAAATGATCTGGAAAGCAATTAAAGGTGTGAGTTCCTTGATTTCATCAGTGAAAGACAAAGAGAGCTGTTAACTTGAGGAAAAACAGCTGGACTTCAATGTGGCTGTATTTTTGAGAGAGAAGAGACCCATGCTTGTATAGTAACATCTAGTGAGGTGGATCAGAAAATTATGTTTTCTCCTTGGACTCTGAGGGTCCAGGCTTTAGAAGGCAAAAGGATTTTGGCTCCTTTCCACAGCAAGGAACGGAAAATGATTCCAAATAAAACCTTGCCTATCCTTTTTATGCCAATACAGAGCTCTGCAGATAAGATTCCCCTACTGACCTAATTATCTGTTTATCTGTACAGCAAAAAGAAAACAATGAAAATTGGTTGACCCCTCAGGAAAAGATTCGGGAGATCCTTTGGAAAGGCTAGACCAGCTCTGTAGCATCCTTTAATCTTACAACTCACCTAGTCATGTCTGTCCCTGCTTTACAACACTCTGGCTTCATGACACTTTCCAAGCTGACATAGTAAAAGTTCCTTTCATTGCCAGTCTGGAAGTGTTTGTTCACTTTCCTTTTCTTTTCTAATCTATGTTCTTTGCAAGTGTGTCGCAATTACGACACGAAAGAACGACACTCACCTGTCACATTGAGAGCGAGGAAAGAAGCTCTTTATTTTAGGAATTTCAACTGATATAGTTTTTGGGATTTGGTCAAGGATTGGGAGATGAGAGGAACACCCTTCTGACCCCAGTGGTCAAACCAGCAATCCATCACAAAGAGGGATGAGAAAACAATCTACTTTATGTTAAGTGCGTGAGAAACTCCAGTAGAAATAAGTAAACAAAATCAGAATGTTGAAGAATCAGGGCGACACAAGTGTTCAAGTGCTAGACTGGAAGTTTCACTGAATTAGCTGTTGGGAAGGATGCTCCTTTTCTGCACAGAGAATTGTGTCAAAGCTTGGCATAGCCAGTGAGAGCCCTGCTTTTGGCTGAGGTTCTTAGTAGTGAAACTTAGTCTGTTCCAGTGAGGTGACGTGGTTGCCAGCTAATCATGTAAACTGATCAACTGGGTCACACAAGAAATTAAGTTGATGGATAAAATTATATTCATCTTATTCTGCCACTTTGAACAGCCACTGACCCCTGAATGAAGTTGAAAAATATCTTCGTAGAGCAGGTGGAAATTTGTGTGGTTTGGTTGTTTTTTGGGAATTTTGATGAAAAAGAGGCCTGTGGCAATGATATTTCTTCCAATTATCTTTTTTTGCAAAAGAACTAATGTTCCTTTGAATGCCATTCCTTTGCCACAGCATTCAAAATGAAATAATTTCAACAATCATCTTTTGCCCTTTTTGAATGCTTTTGCTTCAAAAATAAATTGGATTAGCTCATTTTATCACAGCTTTTCATTGCTTTTCTTGGGGAAAGACAGCCTAACAAGGGAAAGGTATTTTAAAAAAAGGAGTAGGTTTTGCCCATTAAAACAAAATGAGCCATATTTAAAGAACTCTTTATAAATTAAAAACTTACAAAAATGCAAATCATCTTTGAACTACTCATTTTCTATATGAAGTTTAATTGCCCTTTTTAANGCCTGTGTGGTTATTTTCTTTTTCCACCACAGAATCTCTAAATATTTGCAAGTAGCCCAAGTGGTATCTCCTAGGGACGTAAACAACAAGGGAAGATTTGTTGACTGCCTGGAGAGGTAAATTGTGTCTCCCTCCTGTGCAGATCAGTAAAACTGCAGTGAGGTGAATTTCTCTGTAAAGTAGAAAAGAGCTTGGTGTTTCCTCTCTTCTTTAAGAAGCAGAGGTACAATGTTAATTCCATTTGTTCCAGTCTGCAAAAACTAAAAATTGTTCACTTTTAACATATCAGCGCCTCTCTAATGGCTCACTGTAGAAGGAACTGAAATTAACATTTCATCTTCCAGGAATTTCCTTTGCAAAGAAAGAGTTGATGAGGACTCTCAACAAAGTAGACAAGCTTGTCTTTTAAAAGACAACTGTCTCCTCCTTCCAATTTTCAGGCCAAATATTTCCCACTGATGAATTTTTACAAGGGTATCATGACTATTTATGAGGTATCATTAAATTTATGAAGGTCTCATGAAAGGGGCATTTACTCTTCATCTGTTGTGCTCCTTGCTGAGAGTGTAGGAAAGAAATAAAGGAGCTGGAAAGGGTCCCCCTTCCTATACAGATGTGGATTTCCCCTGCCAGGGATTTAAATGTTAGCATGAGTGTGGTGTAACTACAGGTTCAGGAAGATGTTCCCCGGCTTTTGTGGTAATGTGCATACACCTGGGTGATACTTATTACAAGAAAGACATTGAGGAATGGAGCATTTTCAAGCAACAGCAACAAAGCTGGTGAAGGATCTGGAGCACAAGTATTATGAAAAGCAGATGAAAGAACTGGGGTGGATTAGTCTAAAGGGAAGGGGTGTCAGGAGAGACCTTATAGCTCTCCATAGCTATCCAAAAAGAGGTTGTGAAAAGGTGAATGTCATTCTCTTTTCCCTGGAAACAAGTGATAGGATGGGAAGAAATTGCCCCAAGTTGCAGCAAGGGAGGTTTAGACTGCATACTGTGAATAATTTCTTCACAAAAAACGGTTATCAAGTACTGAAATAGGCTGC
>VXBB01016558.1:232100-258032 GCA_013399915.1 Illadopsis cleaveri
TCCTATACAGATGTGGATTTCCCCTGCCAGGGATTTAAATGTTAGCATGAGTGTGGTGTAACTACAGGTTCAGGAAGATGTTCCCTGGTTTTTGTGGTAATGTGCATACACCTGGGTGATACTTATTACAAGAAAGACATTGAGGAATGGAGCATTTTCAAGGAACAGCAACAAAGCTGGTGAAGGATCTGGAGCACAAGTATTATGAAAAGCAGATGAAAGAACTGGGGTGGATTAGTCTAAAGGGAAGGGGTGTCAGGAGAGACCTTATAGCTCTCCATAGCTATCCAAAAAGAGGTTGTGAAAAGGTGAATGTCATTCTCTTTTCCCTGGAAACAAGTGATAGGATGGGAAGAAATTGCCCCAAGTTGCAGCAAGGGAGGTTTAGACTGCATACTGTGAATAATTTCTTCACAAAAAACGGTTATCAAGTACTGAAATAGGCTGCTCAGGGAAATGGCTGAGTCACCATACCTGGAAGTATTTAAAAGACACATAAATAGGGCACTTGGAGACATGACCAGTGGACATGTGCCATGTTTAAGCTCAGCTGGAAATTAAGCACTGCATGGCAACTCACTCTTTCTGCCCCTACTCTAGTGGAATTGGGAGGAGAATCAAAATAAAACTTGTAGGTTGAGATAAGAACAATTTAATAGTTGAAAATAAAGTAAAAGATGATAATAATGGTAAATAATAATGATAATAAAAGGGGAAAAACAAGAGTTGCACAGTGCAATTGCTCACCACCCACTGACCGATGCCAGACCACCCTTCCCCAGCTTAGATCAGCTACTCAATCTGGATAATTCCTTCAGTTTATGTCCTGGGCATGACATTCCATGGTGTGGAATATCCCTTTGGTCAGTTTGGGTCACCTGTCCCAGCCGTGCTCCATCCCAGTTCCCTTTGTAAACCTTCTCACTGGCAGGGCACAAGACAAGGGGGAATAAAAATCCTTGAGTTAGGATAAACACGACTTAGCAAAAACCCAAAACTTCATTGTGTTACCAACACCATTCTCATTCCAAATCTGAAATACAGCACTGCTACAGCTCCTGAGAAGAAATTAACTCTACCCTGGCTGAAACCAGGACAGCATGGCAGTGTTGGTTTAACAGTTGAACTTGGTGACCTTTTTCAGCCTTAATGATTCTATGATTCTAAGACTGTGGTCTCCATATTTGTGTGTTTTCATGGGTAGGAACAGAAACCAGTTAAGAATGAGGCTGCCAGAAAGCCACATGGCCCAAGTTGTGGCCCCATGCTAGCTCAGCAAGGGATATAAAACTAATCCACTATGTCTTGCTGTCTGGTTTCCTGGGATTATGCTATTTGTCAGTGCCAATTACAAAGATGGTAATGTTAAATTCATTGGGAGATAAGAAAGCCAGATGGCATATTCTTTTAATAAAAAACCACTGACTCCTTTCACTTTCTGTAGCTCTTTGTGCCTTCATTAGGATTTACATTTTAAATTATACGTGATCTAATAAACCAGCATGGCACCTCATTATCAAGGATGTATCTTCAAGTCTCTACCTGAAGGGACAGTTGAGGATTTTTTCTGCTTCATATCCCTTGGTTTAAGAACCTGCTCACTTGCTTTATCTCAGTTTACTTCAAAGTTTCCAGTTGTGTCAATGCAAACTTGGCAACCTGGCAAAACGCAAATTGAAAACTTTCAGCTGATTCCAAACAGTATGCAGGGAGGAAGATGTGGATTTACAAAGCTCTGGCTTACTCAGTGGAAGTGTTTAATTAGCCATTAACCAAATATCTTCTTTTGGTGCCTAGGACCAGAAAGGAGGGGAAGGCAAACAAAGCTTTGTAGGCTTACAGCTTATTCTGGAAATCAGTGGAAACACATTTAGTTCTTTTCTTAGACACATGCAATAACATTAGTTATGACTCAGATACGAGATGCTGAGTGCAACAGGGGAGGGTGGGACTATACATGTTCTCTGTGAAGATCAGGTGCAAGGCAATAATTAAGGCATAATCAGAGTATCTTCCTGCTGCTTTTCAATCACCATTCAGCTAATAATGACTTTATAGATTAAATACCAAGCTGCAGCTAAGTTAGGCAAGTGCAACATAAAAGCAATACTGATGTTTAAAGAAATTAGGTAAACAGTCAATGAAGCATAGCATCTCATTCATATTAATCTCCAGCAGAGACCTGGTTGTTCCAGTCACTGATTCAATCATTTGCTTGCCTAAGTATTTTACTTCCCTCTGTGCATTCTTCATTACATTCTTCCCTTCAGCATTTACCTCCCTCCTCTCAGGTGTTCCCAAGGTTAAACAGCTAGCCTTCAACCCCTCTTCTTCATGGTAGTTTCTGTATGAAAAGGATTAAGGGGAAAAGAAAAAGAAAACAGCAGCTAGAAAATTGCTAGAAAATATGTGTGTACACATATACATGCACACATTTATATTAAAAATTATCTGCAATTAGCTGTTAACCTCCACTATCTCTCTGTGGCAGAGCTACAACCCCGGTAGAGGTTGGCAGGATAGTAAAATGCTTCTGTTTTTAAAGACTGCTTGATAGTTATTCTTGCTGCAGAGCTCCACAGAAGATTGGGCTGTGCTGCCAGGAGAGCAGCTGGAAAATCAAGCATGGACAAAGCTGGGCAGGCACAGGCCCCCACCACTGTCCAACTTGTCCTTGCACTGGCTGTGTAGGATAAAGGGGAGCAGCTCAGAGTGCAGGGCAAGTTTGCGTTTGTACATCTCATATGCACAAGCCCCTTGCTAAATGCTTCCCTAGTCTGACAGCATGAAAACAGGCAACTACCAAAATTGGGTTGATGATTGATTGGGATGTTCGTTGTTCCTCTTGTCATTATTTTTGCTTCTTCAGTAAATGCACTTGACAAGTTTGGGCAGGATGTCTTCTTGTCAGTCAGTAGGACTGGGTGCAACAGCACAAGTCTTTTAAAAGGATCACAGTTCTTTGAACAACTATCAGGGACGAAACTATGGGTATGGAGGCTCAGTTCTGGTGCAGCTCCTGTTAAGGAGCACATTACTTTCACTCAGTCTGTGCTGACAATAAGGCTCTGTAATTAAAACTCCACACTCTGACAGAGCAGTGAAAACATAAGAAATATTAACTGGTCTTAGATGTGAATGCCTTTCTTTTGATGGTTTAGATACTTTGTTTGTGTCTTTGAACTCATGAAGATTCTAACTACAGTCAGAGGATTAGGAAGATTGGTGGCACTCAAAATAGATGTTGTTGAAATGTGAGCGGTTTGAGAAGAATCATAAATTGTAAGAAAAGATTTGCTCTTTCTGCCATCCTTCTTTTCAATATCAGTCTTCTTGTGTGTGAATTGTACCAGTGAGGATTTTTTTTTTATTTTTGCCAAGAGGAAAGAAATTACACATAAGCAGAAGAAAGAATAGCATTAAATTAGCAAAGATAAAATATTAATTATGTGAAAATGCAAAGCAGGGAAAGAAATCAATTGTGAGGAAACAGCATAAGAAAAGAATGTCTTAGCCTCGTCAGATGCTTTGTGGCACAAAGCCTTCAATCAAAAATGTGCTGATACTAAATTATCCCTGGATCTGATCTAGCTCTAATAATTGAAAACTCCCACTGCTGGAACAAAACCAGTTTCCTGAATGAACACTAATTTCTCAGACTGGATATTAAGTAGACAAAGCTGTTGCATGCATCTAATCAGATTTGTATTTTTATTCCATGACTACATCCTACAGTGTTGTGATTTAAAATTATCACACCCTGCCCTGTGACGTGTCAGTGAGATTTACATTTTCCTTAGCAGTTTCTGTCTTCACAGCTGTGATAACAAATTCTGAAAGCAGATTTTCAGAAAGAGATATTAGAAAAGGTGTGCAGATTAAATAATTTGTTTATTTAGTGCCTTATTAACAACACTGACCCCTAGATTTTGTAGTTGTGTCTGTGAGATAGCTCAGTATGATTTTGCAAATAAGGCTTGCATGTGAAGAGCACTCTTTACTTTTTCTCTCCTCCTGTTGTTCGTGTGTGTGGTTTCCCACATGTCTCTGAAAAAAAAAAGGTTGCATTCTACCAAGCTGTCTGACCTGACTTGTTCTCTTTCTTTTCTCCAAAAGGAGAAATATACTCAGTTTGAAAAACAAACTGTGAATTTCACTTATGAAATAATATGTAGGAAAAGGGAGTAGAAATAAGAACAATAGATCAAATGAAAACCTTGCTCAGTGTAAAATACATTTAAAATTCATTAAATATTTTACCTACAGTGACTCTATTAAAATGTTAAAATTTCAGTAAATAATTATTACTGAGGGACTTAGTGTTTATTCTTTTTGTCCCCAACAAGTTGTTTTAAACTTTCTTACAATCTTTTGGCTTATTCCCTTACACTTACTTATTTTTCATTCCTTTAAGTTGATCAATGACCCTTGTCACCCACTGTGGTCACCGACAATTGTCCAGCATCACCCCTTAGAGCTGGATTTGTCCTTTGTGTCCTTATTCAGGGTAATATATATGCACAGATATCAGTACAGATCAGCTTAAAGGTGACAACTTTTAGCACCTAGTTATGTGCATATCTGATACTGGGTAGCCTGGTTGGATAACAGTTTGAGGAGTGTATTTCAATGACATTCTTTATTCAATGAAACATGAATCTACATTGGAAAGCAGTCAGGAAAACAGGGAATCAAGAAATACTGCAGCTGAGCAAAACTTCAGTGCTGTAGCTCAATATTGAATTGTTAAGGCTCAGGAAAACTTCTGTGCTGTGTTTCTGATTTCCTGATTCTTTGAGGGAGTTATACCTTGCTACTAATCCTTCTAATATGAGTGGTTGAGACTGGGAATTTATTTCATAGCACAGTAAGAAGCTTTAATTTGAATATCCTTCAGAAATAAAGTAGTTTTCTTATTCCCAGCGTCTAAAAGGAGGTAAAATTTTCTTTCTATATACACTCATCTATCTATCTATCTAGCTAGCTAGCATTCCTCTATTTTATTAAAACAGCTGATTTATTATGCTAACTGCTGTTGAACCTTTCTTGCTGAGATCCAGGAAGAATCATTATCATCACTGAACCATCACAGTGACTGGTTTGGGTTAGAAGGCACCTTCAAAGACCACCTAGTTCATACCCCTGTGATCATGGACAGGGACATTAGAGAGGGTTTCTCAGAGCCCCATCCAACAAGACCATGAACACTGCCAGGAATGGGTGTTCCACAACTTCTCTGCTGTGGAGAAGGTGTGTTCTAGTGTCTCACTAGTTTCATAGTGAAGAATTTCTTCCTTATGTCTAATTTAAACCTATGCCATTTTGATTTAAAGCATTACCCCATTATACTATTTCTACAGTCCCAAGGAAATCCTCCCCACCTTTCTAGTAGCCTCCCACTAGATATAGAAAGGCTGATGTAAGGCTTCATAGAGCCTTCTCTTCTCTAGGCTGAACAATCCCAACCCTCAGAGTGTCCTCATGGGTGAGGTGCTGCAGGCCCCTGATGATGATCATGGCTTTCCTTGGGACCTGCTCTAACAGGTCCATGACTTTCCTGTGCTGGAACCCTGGAGCTGTTCATAGTACTCCAACTGGAGTCTCAGGAGAGCAGAGTCAAGTGAGGGAATCACCTCTGTCAACCTGGTGGCCACAGAACACACTTGGCTTTCAGGGCTGTGAGTGCACAGTGCCAGCTCATCTTAATTGTTTTTTTAGCCACCAATATCCCTAAGTCTTTCTCCACAGGACTGCTGTCAATCGCCAATTGCCCAGCCTGTTTGGAATTGCACTGTTTGTCTCTTTCTCACCCTCACTCCCACCAGCACAGAACAATCATCCTTGAGGAAGTTCTGCTGAGAGCATAATAAACACTCCTTCATGCTTTCTGGCATGCAGCAGAGCCAAAATAAAATTTAATTATAAAATATAACTTTAAAGTTAAATGTTACTTGCCACTAAACTTTTATTTCAAATTTGAAAAGCACATCTTTCCTTAAATGCTCAAAGGAATGATTTATGACTACAAAGACAGCTTTCATTTTTTCACCTGCTCTGCAAAAGAAGGTAGTTTAAAATAAATATAGGGCATAAAAATTATACAGTCTTCTAGCTTTTCTGCTTAAAGAGAATGACTCTGTGGATGGAAAACGGAAAAAGGTTGTCAGTATCTTCTTGGCATATGGGTGTTGTGAAGGAAACTCTGTAGTGTGTCTGCTCTGGTTGACAGGTTCCAAAAACCCTGTCCACTTGATGTTCTTCCAGCCTGTACATGGAGGCTTCTCCAGGGCCTGACCAGTGCTAAACCAAGGTGCAAAATGCAAAATAGATTTCCAATTCCACCTGCCATCTACACCTGGAGAACTACAGCTTGCACAGAGATTAAGCCTGGTCTTTACAACTGACTTAAAATTATCCCCAGGATGTGATGTAGCTGTGCCTGAATGTCAGTTGCTTATGCAACTGGAAACATTTCCCACTGAAGAGTGATCCATGGAGAAGGCAGAGCACAGGAAGCAGAATATGCACACAGAGCAATCAGCAATGACAGTTATGAACCCGTGCCTAAAATCTAGACTCTAATTATGCCTTTGCTGCAGTCTTGAGTGCAATGACAATTGTGTTAATGAGGGTCAGCACTTGTGAAGTTACATAACAATCTTTATGTCATGCCCTCCATCAGCTGCAGGGTCTTAGAAAACTTCGCACCCCTTATCTTCAGGCTGCTGAGTACCCCAGTAAGGGCTCCGTTTGTAGCAAAAGCCACAGAGCTGTTTATATTGGAATACTGAGGCTGGAATTAAACCAAGATGGAGGAACAGCAGCAGGGTATCAAACAAAATTGAGCTGTTACATTTCATCATTTTCCCTTTCTGCTCAATAGACCAAATCTGCTCCATTTGTATTTCTGCTAAAGCCTCATTGCTGGATGAAATGCAGATAATTACCTCTGCAATGAAAGTAACTTGGCCATTTCATTCCATACCTTGGGGGACATGTTGAAGAAAGGGATAGTACTGCATAATGAGCTTCTCCTGTGGTGCCAAGGGAGAAGGAGTATTCAGAGCTTGAGATGGTACTGGATGGCTCAGGCTGAGAACAGATGCATGCCTCCAGGGCTTGCCAAGCTGGAAACTGTCCTCCTCCTTTATCATGGTTCAATCTCCCACATATGTAACATGCCAAGGCTGCTTCAGTTTTATGTTTGCCAGTTGGGAGAGGTGAGGCCACAATTCTCTTTCAGTCCGTGAAGCCTGATAAAAAGGTGTTTTACTTTGACTGACAGGATGCTAATAGCAAAATCTCCCAGCACAACTGCCATTATTATTTGGTCTGTCAAAAATATAGTTGTTCTTCTAATTCTGAGCAATCACTGCACTGTTTACTTCTCTGTTAAGTGGAGACCTTCAAGTGACCATACAGTGAGAATGTTAGACAATCCTGTCTCCTGTAGAGCTAGCCAAAACAAGGGGCTGGTGAAATAGGTCTACCCAGGCTGGAAGTTTTGAGAGATGTTCAACAACTATTGCTTGAGCTTTATCCTGACTTCCATCATGCCATTCTGCCCGCTCCATGAGGAAATTCAGAGAAGAAGTGATGCTTGGAAAATCGTGTAACAGTAGTTTGCGTGAAAGTGACCCAGGGAGATCTTATTCTGGTCAATTCAGGCTGGACTTGGTGGGATTTGTTAGGTAAGGGATTATTCCGTGGCACCATATGAAAGGTAGCCATGATACTGAGCAAAGTGGCAGCACCAGCTAATCTGCAGCAGCCAATGTAGCAGAGTTATTGTCACACTCCTGGGCCTCTCTGCAGTATGGGGGTGGCACCATCTGTGAGGCAGAGCTCGCAGCTGGGAATGTTGGGTGACATTCCTTGTGAGCGAACAGCCAAGCAGGAGACTGGATGGCTCTCTCCCTAGGAAGCTCCACATGCTCCACAACCTGCAGCTCTGAGGTGGCCCTGTCTGGCTTTCTCATTCCAGAAATCTCCATTTTCTCAGAGTTTGTGGAGACAACCGTGCTGCAAGATCTCCCTGTCAACAAACCTCTGCTTCTCATCACAAAATGTGTCAGCAGAGCCACAAGTGTTGATTGCTTCAACTAAAAATAATCCATTTTGAAAACACAAAGCCACTGTGGGAAAAAATTGTCTTCATAAGCTGGAATTTGAGCAAGTTAAGCTTAATAAAATTTTGAAAATTAATTCTTATACTCCTTCTCACTTTGACTCTTGTGAACACAAGGTCCTTCATATCTTACATCCAGCATTCATTGTCAGCCTTCATTTCTCTCCTTAAACATTTGAACCATTACTGCCCATCTATTTCTAGACACTATTTCTCTAACATGACCTTTGATGTCATGAAACCAAGCTATGGGAAAATAAGGAAACAAATCTCTGCCCCACAGCCATAAAATCAAACCCAAATATCATTTTTTAAATATCAATTTTCATATTTCCAACAAATTATATTGTTCATATCTTGGGATCTGCTAGGCCAGAAAAGGCCATAATATACTGCAAAATATTGCAGGAAAAATGGTTCTTGCCAGGTTAACATTTTGAATGAAATACCAATATAGCTAATTGGGAATTAATTTTTATAAATTCAGCAAATATAAGATTTAGAGAAACAAGCAAAGCTTAGTGTCCTTTCTGTTGAGGACTACACAGAACTGCTGAAGTTCTGACACCAAATAGTTTATCTGAAGAGTTGAGGCCCCAGGAGGAAACCAATCTTCTCAATGATATCAGTCCAGTATTTACAACAACAACAGGATGTCATGCGTTACTACAGTACAAAGAATTAATTTATAATGAATTAATTTATTACTAGTATAATTTTTATCATAATTTATATTGTTATTATATGTATAGTACAAAGCTATCTCAAGTGTCAAAAATAATAAAATGGAAATGCTTCGTAATTCCACTATGAAAATCAGTGAAAGCTACAAAATATTACTTCCTAATGACTTAGAATGTTTCAGATCATATTCAAAAAATAAAGCTTCATCACTATCCATGGGATAAATGTCCAGAGTCCCCAAATACTTTTTACTATGAAACTTTCTTCTACACAGTGATAATAGCTTGGTCTTTAAGACCAATCTGGGAGCTCAAAGTTGAGGAAAGGACTGTTAGTCCTTCAGAGTGCCATGGGATGGTAGTATGAATTGAGAAAAATAATGTGTGGTGAACTGTAAGGTTTGTGTCTTGTCAGGACACAGCCTCATATTTCTTTGTTATTCCTGCAACAAATGATGAATAAACAGGGTTATTATTGTTTGCAAAATCGCCAAACATGGTAACACTGATATCAAGCAGTTGACAGTCATGCTTTGGTTCCAAGGGTCCTCTTTTCATAATCCGTTATTACTATTCATGTCTCTGCCTTTGATAACAGATTGGAACTAGATGATCTTTAAAGTCCCTTCCAACCCTAACCATCCTATGATTCAACAAGATTGCACAGCTCAGTGGATTCTTCCATGGTGGGGGAAGCACTGTCCTGCAGGTGTTTACCACTGCTAAGAATGAGCACCACATCTTTAAACATTCCTACAGGTGACAGAGCTCCTCAACAGATCTGTGAAAACCAAACTGGCTGTGTACCAGGATGCTCTTTTGTTGCTTATCAGATATGCTCTAACATTTTTCCTTTGCAAGAAGAATTTCCCAGCTACGAGCTGAATACTGTAATCACTGTCATAATTCATGAAAGTCACTTGCTTTGAAAATAACAAAAAATGTTATCATAATTGTCAAAATGATGGTTCCGTAATCTAGGAATGCTTGTTATCTTGCCGGCTGTAAGTTGTGGACCTGGTCCAAAATGCAGGAATATAAATAAGAGGCTTTTCAATGGCCTCAGCAAGTCTTGGATCAGGCCTTCCATTAAGATTAAGGAAGGAAACAGCCATTGCTGTAGTGCTGAGACAGGATGCATGAATAAAGAACAAGTGCTAAGGTCAGTGAAGTGGTTCCTGGATGCCACATGTGGAGTATAATAGCATCCAAAATGGTCCATCAACATAAGGCAAAGTTATTATTCCAGATATTACTAACTGGGTTTCACAGGCATCTCTACCATTCATTGGATGTGCATTCTGTTTTCTGGCAGCATTTTAAAGTTCATTTAATAGAATATTAAACTAATCATGACGAATGATAAGTCAGATTTTATTACATTCTGGTTAATTACAAAATCGTATCTACCTAGTCTTGTAGAAAGCAGATTTGCTGAAATGCAGTGTGTATTCACCGAATAGCCAAGGAAGGAATGAACTAAAGAGGAAAGGCAGGAGACAAATCACCTAAGTCAGTGCAAAAAGACTTAGGTGCACCCTTTTTGCTCTGACCCATAATAAAACTCCCCTCCCCTATCAGGTGAATGTACCTTTNAAGACAAATCACCTAAGTCAGTCCACCCTTTTTGCTCTGACCCATAATAAAACTCCCCTCCCCTCCCCTATCAGGTGAGGGTACCTTTTAAAAGTCTGAAATAACCACTCCATTTTATACTGGAATTTGGTTTTATGATTGTATCTTAATTCAAGCATTTTCTGCACTGCTATTCTGCTGATTTGTGACTGAACTGCTATTTATTTAGTGGAAAGGCATCCTAATAGGAAGCCCCTACCCCAAAGGAATCAGCCGACAAATCGCACCAAAACCTTTCTTAGCGATTACTCGGTAGCACTTATTAGTGAAATTAAAATTCATGAGAAAAGATTTTGATAACTGCTGAAGCAGCAGCTCACATTTCCAGATGGCCTGCACAAAAGTGACATCCTACACCCCTCGTGATAATACTATGTGTTGGCAAGTGATTGTGGACGTTTGCTTATTTAATTAATAGAGGGTTGCACATCATTCAGCAATAAAGCCTGCGTGCTCAGCTCCACTGAAAGTCATGTGTGCTTCGAGTAGGGATTATGGAGGATTTAGGCTCTACTGTCAAAACCTGCATTCCTCAAAATCATATCAGCTGCCATCTACCACAGAAAAATCCACCATTTTCAACTGAGGGAACAAGGGAACTCTTCTGGCATTACGGATGGATAAAAGTAGTGGCAGACACTGCTATGTTTTAAAGCACAGGAGGGGATGGACCCCATGAAAAAAGACAACAAAAGTCAAAACCACCATCTAGGTGCTGGAATATGCATATTTCTGGGAAGAACCATCACGTAGACAAACTTCTGTGTTTTGTTGCAGTCCAGTCGCACAGCCACTCCCTTTCAGGGGTGTTGTTTCCTTACAAAAAACCTTTTTGCCAGTGTTTCCACAAACGATCATTGGAGTTGTTTGCAAGCTGCCCATAGACACACAGCCCTAGTGATCGGAGTAGACCTACAGGCAGCTTACAGAAGAAAAAGGAAAGTGCGACAAATTTGGTTGCAATGGGAGCAATACATGCATTACCGGATAGTGAAGAAAAACCTAAGTGCATGTGCAGTTTCCATCATAGCTGTATCAACAGCATGTACTTCCACACCTATCTTTGCCTAATAGATATCTTCTGTTCTCTGTTCTTTTTTTTTGCTCCCCTACTTCACTCATATTTACTGCAGTTTGCTTTTAGTGAGTTTTATGTGCTGGGATTTTCAAAGTGGCTTGAGGCTATTGACTTTCAATAGGATTTGGGTAGCTAATTGCCTTTTCCTTTGTACCCTTAAAATTCCAGACATAGCTCTTCTGTGAGTTCATTTTAGTCTTTTATGACTGAATTTCCTGAAATGTTATATCCCTTTTGAAAGGGGGAAAAAAAGGAGAAAAAGTAGTTCCCCTGTCTCTTTTTAATGTAAACCAAAGGAAATAGTTGTCCTTTTTCCTCTAAAGGTAAAAAGCTCTTGGTCTCTTATCTATTTAAGTTAAAGAGTACAGATATCAAATGCATTAATTCAAGGCTCCTTGAGTTCTTGATTACAGCCTGGCAGCTGATCTGGGTAATAGGGATTTCCCCTGTAAACCCTTCTCTATGTGTGTGCCACGCAGCGGTGGCCTAGAGCCTGTTAAGGGGGATGAGAATGCTGAAAAAGCAGCAAACAGCCTTGGGGCTACCCATTCAGAAACTTCAGTTTCAGTCTCTAACACGCAGCCCGCATGAGCTATCGCTGTCTGTCAGAGCTGACATGCAGCTCTGACCTCTGGCTGCCCAGAGTATCTTGTCTTTTGTCTCACCGCTGTGCTTAGCTGTATGTAAACAGCTGCTTACCGCCAATCTCAGACAGCAAAAGGCAAGAGAAGGTTCACGCAAAACAGAAGAAAACCATTCACCTAACACAGCAGATAGGCCCATAAACATTAAAGGAAAAGCAAATAGGTGTTTTGTAATGGGAGCAGAAGTCTGCCAAAGACGTTCAGTAAAACAGAACGAGTGCACGGAAGAAGTAAACTGCAGGTGAGATTTTGCAAACGCTGCCTCAGCAAGAGTGAACTAGGGACAACTGGTTCACCGAGGGAACTACATGTAAAAAACAAATTAGGAGAAGCCAGAGCTCGTAGGTAATGGGTGAAAAGCAGTGGGAGAGGGAGAAAAGCATTAGTCACTGGTTACAATTTGTCCCTTTTTCTATTTTTCTCTGTCTTTGCTGAGCGCATGGACTGTGCTCTGGCTTCAGGCAACTCAATGCCTTTCTCAGCAAGGGATGGGAATAACTCCACAGAGCAGGTGTGCTGTAAGCTGTTTTAAAAGTAATTTACACACAAGGAGACTTCACTGGAAATGGAAAAGAAGTAGGAATAGAAAAGCAAATAGAATATTCTGTAGCAGCTTTTTTGCCAGCACGATAGTGCTGTGTGACTGTCAGAAGAAACATTAGGACAAGGGCACCTCTGTTAGAGACTAAGAATTGTTTAAACTCCTTCAGAAAAGGTGCTAAATGGACTTAGCAGTTTATTAAGGTCACACTATGTTTGGAGGACAACATTTGCCTAATAAATGAAGCTACTGAGCCCCCAAGATGATTTTGTGTCAGCACACCTTGTGTCAGTTGTTTCCTGTGTTTTACCTTCCAAACCATCTTCAGACACAAGAATCTGCAGGAAAGCTACTGTACCTGAATCTGTGCCTAGAAAAGGGTATTACGTCTCCTAAAATCCAGCTACAGTGTCGATACCACTAAAGGATGGGTATGAGTTATTTCTAGACAAGTAAATACTGATGTCAATACTGGCTCCATTTCACTTGCAAGATTCCCTGAGTAATATGTCTCAGGATTACTCCTCATAAAATTTGGAGTCATGGTAGCTGCTTCTCAGCTTCCCTAGGCACAAAATGTGACTCTTGCTGATTGAGCTATCAAAGGAACTGCTTTAGAGTCTTATGCTTTCAAACCACTGTAACACATATTCAGGAAGTCATCTTTATTCAGCCAAGTGTGGTAGCCCTTTCTGACCATGTACTTCTTTATTGCAAAGGTTTCAAGGCATGTATCTCCAGCAGAATTCCACAGTCTGAAATAAAGAGACAGATTTTTTTCTGCTGGGTTATCACAGGTTTGGAGTTCCGGCTACTTAAGCCAAGAAAACAAGTTAAATATATACTGCTTGGCATTTTACAGACCAATAGAAGGTCTTTAACAGGACAATAGAAGCCCGTCTAGGAAAAAAAAAGATTGAAAAACCTCCAACAAGATACCAGTTAGAAGATAAAAAGCCCACGTGTTGCACTTCGCATTTGGACTTGTTGAACTTCATTAGGTTCTTGCTGGCCCAGTCGTCAAGTGTGTCCATCAGACCCCATAGACTTGTGGCTATTCAGGTTCATCAGGTGGTCTCAAACCTGCTCTTTGCTTACAGGGTGAGGGACTTCTGTCCCCCAGCCCTCACCTAGGAGTTCAGGGACTCAGAGATGTGGGAAGCCTGACTGCCAGTAAAGACTGAAGCAATGAACCTCAGTCTTCTACGTACCAGTTGTCACCAGTTCTTCCTTCTCATTTATCTCCTTAGTGCCACACAGAGCATGGACAACAGTTAGGCTAAACTTATTCCTGAATAAGAGTCTGTTTAATACCCAGGAAAGGACCTGTGGTTTCTGCTAAGTGAACTGCAGATGAACTGATTGCAAAAACAATCAAAATCAGATACAGGGTGTATGGCAGATTTCACCTTGATATCATTCATGTTGGGAAGAAATGGTCAGAGATAAAAGAAACAGCAGTGAAATAGTTTTCTACAAGCAAATACTCCCAGGTTATAGAGCTCACCTTCATCAGTTTGGCACAATTTAATTATATTATTAAGGAATTTCTTGCAAATCATTGTATAATTAGGCAAATTTGAGTAGTTAAGTCAGTAATTACCAGCACAACTGCATTCTTAAGTTGCAACTTAATTGTTTTATTGAGTGTCATTGCTCTATATTTGGGAAACTATCACATTTCAGGTAATTGTAACATGCCAGCATGACAGAAAACTAATAATACATACAAGCACATTCCTTGGGGGTTTTGCAATATTGTAATGAGCTATGAGACTAGGAAAAGCTGATAACCATTATTTGGTTTGTGCTCATGTGCTGCCATTCCATATAATGACAGTAAAAGTAATTCAGGCTGTTAAAGATAAGCCCAAGCAACTCAGACAGAAGAAACTTCCCTCCTTCATCCCCATCTCATCAGTTTCAGTAGCCTAGAGCATCTTTCTGGAGTTTCATGTCTCCTCATCCTCATGACAGCTTGGGGCAGGAAAAACACCTCCACTAGCACTCACACCAGATCCAGTGGCTCCAGGCTGGTCCATGTTGAACTACACCACTGCAGAGCAAATTTTGTCAGGGAGGCTGTCAGGGAGGTTTTGAGTCACTCCATTATCAGCTCTGGGGTCAGCCCAGCCTGCTTCCCTGGACAGCTGTGCCAGATGTGATGAGATGTGCTGCGTGGAAAGGAGGCTTAGCAAACTCACCTTCTCTGTAAAACCACATTCTATTGCTTCCCAGTCATTTAAATGGTACTGTCTGGCCTCTCAGATGAAATGTTTTTGTAGGACCCCTAATATGAGGAAGAGAGCACAGTATTTTTTCTCATGAGTGAACAACTGGATATATCTCAGGATAAGTTTCTGAGGAGGGCACTGTAAAGACAGGCTTGCACTCTTGTGGAAAAGGGAAATTTTTCTCCAAGTCACTGAGTTCTAGCACACCAGAACAGCAGAGGATACTGGAATCCTTCTGTGTTTTGAAAGTGTCAAGGCTGGCAGGAGGGACACTTGAATATATAGACACTGTTACAGAGGACCCAACAATAATTCACATATGAGGACACCAATCCTTAAGATGCATTTGAAGGTAAGAATTTCTACAGGGGGAAAAACTGAGCTTCAGAGGCTGAAATTATTTAGGGCTAGTTAAAGGCTGAAGGTAGGGCCAAGCCCAAACTTTCAGTCCCAAGTCACAGTCTCATGATTTTCTTAAAAAACATTGTTTCATCAAAATAAAATAAGTAGCTATTTCCCCTTAGTTCAAAAATGTTTCATGGGAACAATTCTTTTCCCTTGCCAACAGAACTATTCAGATGTGACCAAAAAGTCAAACCATCTCAATAATGTGAATTGCTTTTGGTGACTTGTTTCTATCTTTCTCTCTGCTTTACCTCTTGGTAGATGTCTGCCTGACCTCTTCCAAACTCTGATTTCAAATAGAAATTCTAGCAGTGCCCCATAGAGGCCAATTTGATTTGAAGATTGCAGGAGACAGAGAGGATAAAGTTAATAAAATTGTCAGACTGCAAATAGCCACTTGATGTTATTTAATGTTTCTTCTGTTCAAAAAGGTCACAAGGATCATCTTCCAGTTCTCTTATGAGGAAAATCAAGCATTAAGGGAAGGAACATTTGTGTCAAGTTCACTTCACTGCTGAAGTGCAGGAAAAATGCAGAAAATTCCTATCACTGGCTAATGACTACATCATAGTTTGTTGAACTGTGGCTAAAAATAGATGGATTAATAAAATACTCCTAATAAGAATCAAAACATAAAAAAAGCTCTAACTCCTTTTCCTCTTCAAAAAGGTAAGGAATAAGAAGGTGTCATCTGGCAACTAATCACCACACAGCTGCTACTTCATTTCCCACCACATGTGATGGGGGATAGGATCAGAGGGGCAAAACTGAGAAAACTTGTGGATTGAGATAAAAGTACTTTAACAGGTAAAGCAAAAGCTGTGCATGCAAGCAATATATAACAAATTCCTTTAGTATTTCCCAAGTGCTTAACCATCCCTAGGAGATCAGGGCTCAATTTTCAGAACAAATCCCAAAGATAGCCCCACACAAGGTACTATGAAGAAATTTAACTCTTTAATCTAAAAGTGGCATTTCTACTTATGAAAAATAAGAAAAAAGTAAGCTTCACTTCCATATCTACTTTTTCATTTTGGGGCTCTAGTTTTTTAAGTATCTTCTACCATATGAGTTTCTACATGGCAACAAAGTGATTGCCTTTTCAATCCAAGGGCAAATCAAAGTCCAAAGGTGTTTCATCTTCAAGGTACTTAACATGCAAATAATCTGATTGAAGTCTAAGTTAGGAAAAATTACATTACACATATATGCTTTGTGCATTTCTGACTCTATCCAAAATTTTTGATCTTCATATACCTGCCACTTACCCAAAATAACACATTGTCTTTATGTCAAAAAGCATTTTCATTAAAAGTCTGGAACTTCTGTTACAGATATGCCACCTTTGTGTCTGCAGGCTGAAATTAAACTTATTTAAAGTGGCTGAAAAAAATGACTGGAGATTTTACGAGCAATCAGAGGCTGGTAGAAGCTGTAAATTAGAAAGATTATGACACAAATCACTGTGAATTCTTGTGCTAACCAATTACCAGGATACTAAGTACAATTTTTTTTTCTGTACTACTTTCTGCAGAACAGTATCAATGACCTGGCAAAAATTTATGCTCCAGGGAAAGGTGGATTGGAAAGATAATTGGAGAGAGAGAGAAATATTAACAGCCTACAAAATCCTCTTCTGTCAGTATACGGATACAAATTTGGTCCATGATCAGCTGCCACTGAAAGATATTGTCAGGTTAGTAATGCTCATGGACATTGTAGTCTCCAGTTTATTTCCTAGAAATCATTAATTAATATATCTGCTTTGGAGATCTGAGGAAAAAAGATGAAAAATGGAACTCATCTCCCAGACTTCTTCCAAGGATGGAGCTCTGATTGTAACTTTCATCTAACTGGGTCACAACAGACACAATGCCAGACATCTGATGTTCTTTGTGCAGGAATTGGGAGTTTGTTCTGAAGTGAAAATTCTAATAATTTTTGGAAATACTTAAATTATGATAATCCTCTTGACAATTGTTTATTGGACCAGGAAAGATAATTATGTCACCATATGTATCCACAGTTCTCACACCCTTTTTAATAAAATTTTGAAAATGGACAAAGCCTAAGAAAGGTAGCAAGGGATATTGAAACCCTGGAGCAGCTCTCCAGCAAGGAATGACCAATTGAGTAGACTAAATTTCTCCACCCTGGGCAAGAGACTACTGAAGATATGTTGGATACAAAACTGTGAATAACATACTGAGGATAGAGGGGGATTGATTATTTACCCTCTTCCAGTATAAGCATCAAGAGTATCAAACAAGGACAGCAAAGCCACAATTAAAGGCGGTGGTTCTTCAGGCCATAGGTGGTAGAATTGCCGGCTCAACATCCTTCCAAAGGACCTTGTTTCTGAAGGAGGTGTTCAGGAGTTCGAGGATAGACAGAATGAAAGGCTTGGAAGAAAGAACCATGAAGATCTTTCTAAACCAACAAACTACAGCAGGAAAAGCCCTGCTCTGCATGAGGTCTGAGAGCAGGGAAGTGTCATATATGCTTTGATGGTGACAGAAAATGGTACTAGATTGGACCTGTGAGCAGAACTAGTACAGCTGTGTTTATCAAGGTTTTCCATGTTCCATATCTCTGTATATATTTCTGTCCATATAGCTACACTCCATCGTTTTGGAGAGCTCAAAGAGCTCCACCCTCAAAAAAGCTACATGCAATAATCTTTCCCAGGTTTCAATTTAAGCTGTTTTGCCACAGTGTTCTTGCTTACCTCTCTCAGAAAGAGCTCCACAGCAAGGAAATTCCTGTGTCCCAAGACCTTCTGAACACATGGTAACTCTTTAATATCCTTTATAAAATAAATACATTATTTTTATTTAGGATGTTGACCCCCTAAGCACTTTGTTCTTTGGAGATTGTTCCCTTCCACTGAAGAGAAATAATAGAGTGGGGAAAAAACCCTGTCTGAGGAGATATAAGGCAATCAATTTGGGTTTGTTGTTTTTCTCACTAGAGGATGGGATGAATAAAAGTTATATAATATTAATCAGCTGTTACTATTATTATTATTATAATGTGTGCTCAGATTTTACCTCAGGCACTTTTCAGATACTCAATTCTGTCACATTTTGCTAGACTAACAAAGCACAATTAGTAGAACTACAGTAATACAGTTTTTCCAGATCTAGAAGCTTGAGTTGATGCAAGAACAAAATGGGAGAATCTTTTGTTGATATAAAAGTGAGGGAAAATGGAATAGATGGATGTCATTAGCTCCTAAATTTCAACGTTCTTGCAGAACATGCCCAGCATCCAGTTCCTAATGAGATATGCAATGTTTAACCTTAGTTCTAAACGCGGTGTCAGGAGGGCAACTAAATGTGTAAGAATAAATGTTGTCACGGAAGATTGTCCTGTCAGTCATAAATTTCTTCACATGCTTTTTGATCATGGCCCTCCCCTAACATATCTAGTTTTAATCAGCCGTAAAGGCTAATTAACCTCTACATGTTTTGAAGAATAAAGGGAGTTTATGGTATGTAAGTACTGCCATTACTGTCAGACACAGGTTCCTTGCTCAAAACTGTTTTACCCCTGTTGAAGCAGGAGATAGCAGGAAAAAAAATAAATGGACAGAAAGAGCTCTAAACTACGTGTGTTGGACAGAAAACCCCCCTCTTCCAAAGCGTAGCGGTTACCAGGTGTAAAGGGCTACAGAAGTTAATGGTAATGGGACCTAATAAATATGTGTTCTCCTGTTCATCCTCTGATGAACAGAAAAGGAGCAGTGGAGCAGCTGAAAGGAGTAGCAGGATCTTCATTTTTATGGGAAGTGAGAGTGATCTATGAAATCATCTTGTGGAACGCAGAAGTCACATGTGGAACACAAGATAAGGTTTTCATTGTGATGGATGTGATTAAACAGCTGTAGGACACAGACCTTTGCTGACATAAGTGTTAGGGCTCTACTGACAAATGTGTGGAATCTTTAGTGTGTTGCTTTATAGTTTTCTATGTTATTTCTTAATTTTGCCACTCACAGCTTAAGAAAAAAATTAACAGCCAAGTCCTCATTTTATCAAGGTGTTCATCCTTGACTATTTACCCTGAGCTCCTGGATTCATGTGATAAGCTGAAGATCTTTTTTTTTTAAAAAATTATTATTATTATTATCAATAGAATTTGTGTACTCTGGTGACAGGATTAAAAAAACTCAGCAAACCCATTGCCACCAAAAAACTTCCACTACACTCTGGAAATTGGAACAGAGAGACAATTGAATTCCTGGCCACTACTATCCAAAACCAGGAAGAATGGGAGTCATCTTCAGTAAAATGTCCCTCATATTCTTACATACTGAAGTACTTAATCAATTATGTCCTGAACATATCACATGAATGAAGTTGCAATTTATGTTTTTGCAGGAACAATTTAAAAAGTTTTTTTCCCTGAAACCTACACACAGTATTTGCAATGAAGATTCCTTTCTGTGAAGAGAAATTTAGAATAAAACCAGTGTGCCACCAGTTGTCATGGTGCCAGGATTTGACAACTACAGCTGATGCAGCATAGTATCACTTTCAAGCCAAAGTTTTTGTAGAGATGGAAGAGTCTTCAGTCAGGAAACCTGATGAATTGATTCCCTTGTGATTCGTGGGCAGAGAGTGAAAGTAGCAATACCAGCCATTACTGAAATGAGATTGTGGAGTTAGAGAAGATGAGGTGGAAGGGAAGAGCAATAAAATCAGGGAAGTTAAACAAAGGAGGTGATGAGTAGGAAAAGAGAAGGAAGGATAGAACAGAGAGTGCTTGTTCAAAAAGATACAAGAAAAGACCAGAGAGAAAACAATAAAAACAGATGAAGAAAAACAAGAGAATGAGGAGAAAGTAAACAAAAAAACTGACAAGAGTTTACATGAGCATTATTTTTTAAATTTACAATCAATCAGGGTTGACTGAAATTATCAGTTATTTACAGTGGGAAACCAGGATTTTTCTGGTTTTGTTTGGAGGAAGGTAGGAGACTTTTTTCTCTAAGGGAGTAGAAGCCATGCAAATATTTTTTAAAGTAGGAGTATACAAGTTATTTAATCACATCTATTTCATAATAAAAGTAAGCTTCAAATAAGCTTGGTCTTTCTCAGAGCAAAAAGACAAAGATACATTAATTGTACTAACAAACATGCAAAACAAATCGAAGACAAATTCACATATATGTGTTCAGTGGGGCTCTAAATTAGGGCTGCATCCATCCAGGTCCTTCCATCTTTCAATCAGCTCTGGCATTTCAAGCAGTAATGTGCCCAGTGAAATTAAATTTCCCATTGATGAATGTGGATCCAGTTACTTATTTGACTGAGCAGTGTCAGAATTGTCAACTGGGATATAAAATATGTGTTACTTTGTGTCCTCTCTCTAGCCAGTCAGCATTGGCTCATAAAGTACCCCTGGCAAGTGTGGCTGCTGGTTCTCACCATCTGTCTCAGGCCAGTGGCCACAGAAATGTGCTGAAATTGACTGCAAGGAGAACACTCTTCCCCTGGGAAATGTGTAGATTCAAAGTCTATCCAGACAAAGTGGAATTCACTGAGGGACAGTGGTCAAAAACATTCTCAGCGAAGAGCCAAACCGATTTCCAGTGAGGCATCTGGAGTGAGAAAGGGTTTGTGAAGCACATGGACTTGATTCCTAAAGGAGCTTGAAAGGTAATAAAAAGAGTCATAAGGGGTTGAGAACTTTATTGCAGTCTAAACTAAGACATTCTCCCTGCATAAATTAGAATAAAGGTCAGGCTTTCTTTACCAAACCCTTGAGACATGTGCAAATTAACTTGACAGCATTTATCTCTATTACAATTTATATTCTGATATTAAAAGTAAGAAGGCTAAACATACAAACAAATAAACAAAAACCCCCAAAACCTCCAAAAAATACAACACAAAAGAAGAGGGCTTCTTAGAAGAAAATTGGAGAATGGCTTTTCCAGGAGATAGCTCACCATGGAAAACTGATTTAATAAATGAACTTAACACACATGCTTTGTTTTAAAGCATATATTTATTCCATATTCATCAGAGAATTTAAATCTGCATTATGCAGTGATTCAATAGAATCAAGGTGCACATACAAGATTAAACATGGGTTCAAATGCTTTGCTGAATCAGGGCACAGCTTAGGTATCAAGGAACTGTAATTCTGCTCTCTCTGCACTTGCTAAATTTAATAGTGATGTGCAGGTTATACCCCTTCCATGCCTCTCAAATTATCATCTGTGGGAGTACCACAGTGTGACTCTGACATACAGAGAACTAATGAATAGTTCATGAGACTCTCAGATATTATTTAATCACAGCTCCTTTATGAGCTGATGGAATTTGCGTTGATATGAAGGCAAAATAGAACAGGACTGAAATGCAATAGTGAAAACAAAGCTAAAAGTAAACTAAGTTACTATTAAAAGTAGGACAAACACAGAAGAGAAATATGAAGTAATGATTGAAAACACAGAGATTTGAAAGATTTCATCAAAAAGACCAGTGTAAAAGAATAGGCAAAGGGCTCAGTTCTATGGCATGACACTACAATTCATTCTTATGTAAAGGATCAATTTTTTCCACAAATGCCTCATTAAATAATCTCCGAGTCAGGGTGAAACTAGTCTACAAGTAGAATGCATAAGAAAAATAACCATTTAGAAACCTAGCCTAAACTGCCAATTTTTTAAATATAAACTTTTTTTTCCTCCAAGAATATGTACAGCAGAATGGAAACTATGGGTAGTCAAAAATGAAATCTTTTCTTTGTCTGCTAAGCTGCTTCCACCAAAGTTAACAGCCCAATCAAGATTATTAACCCTAAAGTTAACAACTTTAATAATTTTGTTACTTAGATTAATTGTATCTGAGATTTCTTTCTCCAAAGCATTGTTATTCTGACCAATTTTATGTAGAATGAGTCAATATTCCAGATTTCATAACACCCATGTGCCAAGTCCCAATTCTCTTTGCTCATACTGCATTATTTATACTGTTGTAATAAGGCCTGATCTAAAGCCCTTTGAAGTAAATGAAAAGACTCCCACTGACTTCAAAGGACTTTCTATTAAGCCCAGAGTATTTTCTTTGCAGGGCTTTTGTACTTGATAATATCTGATATGGTAAAATTTGTGCCGCCTCTCTCCCCTTCACCCTCAGCCTGGGTGTTATTTTCTATGTTTATTGGTTACTTCTTATCTGGACTTTTTTTTTTTCTGTTATAAAAGGATAATCCTTAATGAAAAATAACATTTTAAAAGCAAAAGATTGAAAAGTTGCACTTCAAGAGTCTTAAATTCAAATATTTTGGAAATAAAAAATTCATTTTGCGAAGACTAAAATATTTTAAATATTCACTAAAATATTTGCTCAGTATTTTAGGCTCTTTTTCCAGCAGTTTTCACTTGGATTTGTGAATAGGTTTATCTTCCTCAAACCATATTTCTATTAATGAGCATTCAGTGGTTGCCAAATATAATGCTTAGCCATAAAAATCCAACTGCTGATAATTTCAGAGGAAATCAAATTTTTGCAATTCATAGAAATTGTTGCCCTTATTCATCTTATTGCCTGTGACAGAGATCTTGAAAGAGGTTTCTTTGGACCTGCTCAAACTCCTGTGTATCATGACTGAGTTTTATAAATTTTATATTTCACAGTGTATCCACCTTTGTTTAAGATGTTTGGGATGCATAGCCGCTTGTCTTTTCCTTCCCTTCTTCTAAATTAAAGTACAGGATTCACAGTCTTCCACCTTATCTCTCTTTTGTCTTTTGTGTAGTGAGATGTGGGTGTTAGCAAGAACATCTCACTTCCTCTTTTTATGCAGTTAAGCTCTCCAAAATAATCTGGAGCAAGTTTTTTACCATGCAGTATACATGTAATCTTCATTACATTTTCATTATTTTTAATTCATTGGAGGATATCATTTTTCATTAGCCTTCTTCAGGCCAGCAGCTTCTGGGGGATGTATTTTCTCTCTTACATACAAAATCTTGAGCAAATGCAGATCAGTTCTCTTAAGATCAGCAACAAATAACTGTGATGTATCATGACACTATGTGGTTTGTTTTCTTATGCTTTCACTAGATAAACACCTGAATGCCCTGATATTTAGATCAGTGTGCTACAGTTTAAAGGGTGTGAACCAAAGTGTACTGAAATCAATAGAAATCTTTCAATTGATCAAAATGGACTTTTAGTCTGAGTTTACACATCCAACAAATTAATTTCACTTACTGTCAATCTGATATTATAGATTAATTTCTCTAATGGGGAAACTGTGAGCTAACAATTTGCATTTGTTAAAAGATTTATGTACCATTTGTAATGAAACCAAGAACACAAGGCATTTGTAACAGAAGATGCAAGTCGAGAAAGAGATGTAAGTACTTTATAGACCCTCTTTGGAAGGTAGTTGTCTCTGGTAGTGAGCAGTGTCATGCAGATCAAATGGCACAATGACCTCAGTTTACCTCCCCTCCCATGCTAAAGGCAATGTCAGATAAAAAGCACCTTTCACAGTACTTGCAAAATAATGCTGAGCCCAGCAAACTCCTTAAGCAGAGCAAAGCAGGGGAAATATGCTTATGGAAATACGGTTTTTCAAGGACTCAACAACCCCACATGCTGCAGGTCCAACCTGGAATTTACTAGAGCCCTCCTTTATCACACCCTTAGAGTCTCACAAGTGTGCTGGCTTCCAGCCAGCATGGTGCCTCCTTAAACTGAAATGGAAACCACAAGTAAACACTGTTTCCAAACTGTTCCTGTAGCACCAGCTGAAGCTGGAAACTCACTCTGATGAACAGAAACACCATTCTGGTCGACTGGCTGGGCTGACATCAACTGATTCAATGCCTTTGGATTTAAAGATGACAAAAGTTTCAGTTCTTTCATGCATTGATGTTATTCTCTGTCCTAAAGGCTGTCATCTGGAGGGGAATTATTACAAGCAGCCAACCTGGAACTGCATTTGAGACTGTGGAAGCTGATATTTGTTCCTGCTGAGCACCAGGACAGTGCACATTGATTCATGGAAGAAAGAAATGTCATTATTCACAAAGAGTTTCCTCCAGCTGCATATGCCATTTATCACTTTCAATCAGTATTACTCACAAAGAAAGAGCAAGCTCAGGGCATGGCCATGATGTTCACCCTTTTAACAATTTATAATTTACCAAATACAAGATATTTGTTCCTACTTTACCATGGCCTTGTGATGAAACAGGCAACTAAAAGCACTCATTTCATGTTATGTATTTCAGGACCTCAAACGACTCTATTATAGTCACAACAAAGGACCATCAAAAGCACCTTGTGGGTACCAAGAGTTGGAAAATTCACCAGAATAAACATATCCATCTACCATACCTGTACGGCCACACAAATCTCACAAAAACAGAAATATATATATAGGATGGGCAGAGAGAATTAAGATGTTCCTAACGCCTGCATTTGCAAAAAAGAGTGCTCAAAACCATTTGCAGAATCAAAGGATAACTGAGGTGGGAAGAGAACTCTGAGGTGATGTAGTCAACCACCCCTACACAAAGCAGGGTCAGGTAAAGAAGATTGCCTAAGACTCCATTCATTACCTTTTTTTAAGATCTCCAAGGATGGATACCACACTATCTCTCTACATGGCTTACCTCCATGTTCAATCAAACTTAGGATAACTGACTTTTTTCTTTACATAGAATTTTCTGTATTTCAGTTTGCACCCTTTGCTCTTGTCCTGTCACTGGATACCCCTAAGAAGTCTCCTGCTCCATCTTCCTTAGCCTTCTCCATCAGGTATACACCTGTCATCCTCTACTACATTCTGTCCCTTTTTTGAACAGCAAAGCCCAAAACTAGAACAGCATTTAAACTGGGACCTTGCTGCTACCAAGAAGAATGGAAGATATATTGAGAATACTTTCCTTATGAAAACCCTTTGTGGAAGCACCAGATGTGTCCTGCTAATAGAACAAAGATAGAGAGTCTTCAAAGAGTATGAGCAATCACCTGTTGCTCTGGCTCATGAAGGAGCTATGACATCAGCATGCATCCATACTTGCACACCTCTACATGATGAGAAGGGTGTCACTTTCCTGAAAATGAATGGAATTTGAGTAGAGGTTACTTCTAAAGAACCATGAATCACTTCTTTTTAAGATGAGCAATCTCTCATCCCTCAGAATGTTATAATGAGCTGCATCTCAGTCAGTGCAGAAATACAGGTTAGCCATGACAGATGGTTTCATCCTTCCTGAAGGAAGAAATATGTTCATTATAAGCCCAGTTCACCAATCCCTAGGTAGACTAGGCAGATCAGCAGAAGAGTGCCCAGCAACACAAACTATGTCACACATACTTCAAGACTCCAAGTACATGGAAAAAATCACTGTGGGTACCAGTGGTTGAAACAGATCAGAGCTGGAGTGGGCACTGCCTTGTTTGATTGGTGGTTTTCTAACATTCCGATGATGAAACTTCAAGCCCTTCTGCCATGACACATGAAGATGAGACCACATCCATAAGAACAACCTCTTCTGTGGGTATATAGATACATACATGGAGAATATACAAATACCTTTTTTTTTTTTTT
>VXBB01016558.1:258074-295715 GCA_013399915.1 Illadopsis cleaveri
AATTCTCAGACCCATCTAACTCAAGGGTGTTTTCTAGCCCAGTTTTGGAAAAATGGAGGAACAAGAGCTATAACACAAGTGATCCTCTCAGTAGGCATGAAAGTGACTCCGAGAAAAGTTTTCTGTGTCCCATTGAAAATGACTTCACCTCTCTCATCTTGACCCACAGATTTGCCTCTTCAGGTCCTTTTTAATGCCATCATGATTGTATCATCATGCACTGCAGTTTTTACAGTATAACCTTGCAAGACACACAGAAAATCAGTCTCCCAGGCATAGGATAAAGAAGGGATGCTCTGATTTGTATGTAATGAGCAGAAAAGGACCTTGCAGAGAGTGCCTAAATGAACTGCTTGTCCAAGTAATATGATTTTTCTCTTTCACCCTGACTTTGAAGAGAAGAGGTTGATCCCATTGTCTCCCAGCATAGGAGAATATCAGCTTGAGACTGCCTGAGGAACCTGAAGTTCATGGGATCCTGAGTGCCAGGGCCCTGAGGGAATAGGATTATATAGTTGACAAAACACTCTCCCTGTATTTGAAAAGTCACAGCATTCAGGCAAAGTCCCTGGTGAATGGAAAAGCAAAAAACATCACACTCATTTAAAAAAAAAAAATAAAAAAAGAGCTACCAGTCTGTCAGCCTCCCCTCTGTGCTTAGTAAGACCATGGAACAGATCATCCTGGAACATGAGTTGAAACACAGAATACAGGAAGGTGATTAGAAAAAGCCAACAAGGCTTCACAAAGAGCAAATGGTGCCTGACAATGGAATGACAGCATCAGTGGGCAGGGGAGGAGCTGTGATGCCATCTACCTGGACTTCTGTAAGGCCTTTGGCAAGCCAATCCACAACAATCTGACCTCTAAATTGGAGAGATATGGTTTGATGGATGGACTGTTAGATGGATAAGGACTTAACTGGAAGGCTGCATCCAAAGAGTTAAAGGCAGCTGCTCAATGGAAACCAGACACAGGCAGTGTTCCTCGAGGGTCCATACTGGGACCAGGATGATTTGATATGTTCATCTCCAACACAGATAATGAGGCTGAGGACATCCTTGGCAAGCTTGCAGGTGAAAACAAGCTGTGTGGTGGAGTTGATTCAATACAGAGAAGGGGCATTCAGAGGGACTTTAAAAGGCTTGAGTAGGGCCCATGTGAACCTCATGAAGTTCAACAAGGCCAAGTGCAAGGTCAGGCTGTATGGGGCTATGAGCAAGCTGGTGTAATGGAAAGTGTTCCTGGCCATTGCAGGGAGTTCAGAAATAGGTGTTACTTCACAGTCCCTTCCATTCCAACCCACTTTATGATTCTATATGCATAAATTTGATCTGGCCCATGTTTTGATTTATTTCCTTTGGGAAAACTCCTACCTTCTGTTTACCCAAATGTATTCTAAAGAACAGGATTTTTAATGAGGAGAGTAAAATTGACGTATCCGTGTTTGCAGTAACCAATCCTCCTCCACAGTTGAGATGGGGACAGTATTTAAATGACATTTCTGCATCAATAATTTGGATTTCTGTAGCAGAAAATTAATTTGTCTCTTCTCTGTTGAAAATAACTCAATGCATATTCCTGTATCCCATCTGGACTAGCAACAGAGGAGAAAGAAGCACACCTAGTTGAAGAAATAGGATACAGAGCTCTTCCAAAAGACAATTATATTTTCATCAGATCCTGATGTGTATCTCCCTGTTGTGTTAAACACAATACAAGCAAAACTTGGAAGACAAACGGAAATAGTAATGAGCAAAAAATAATTATTATATTCATGCAACACAAGACAGTGCAGTGAAGGAAACAACAGAAGTAGTGTAGCTTTTCATCTGATCCCTGCAAGAATATTTCCTTTCCTCTCACTTTTCATATTTCTATGTAAATATGTGCTGCTGATCAGCAGCACCCTTGAAGAGAAGAATACTTGCCTAGATGGGCCTTCTACTGTGAGCCACTCTCATATTTAGCAAGACCATGTTCATCCTCAGGGGCAGAGTCATGCCCATATGAATGCTCTCAGAGCCATTGCAAACAACTTCAGTTCTCTTTGAATCATGAACTACCATAATAGACATATTCACAAAAATCTTCCTGCTCCCTTCCCCGTACCAGTCCTACAGTCCAGCTTCTGTTTCCAAAAATAAAAGAAAAAAGAAATCACACCTATACTGGCAAAATTTGCACCTGAACCTTTTTACCTGAGTACTGAATTGCATTTTCAAAGCGGAACCTGTACTCGCAGATGTCTATCTTGTGATTACAGTGAGAACATAAACTTAAAGCCACACTGCTTGTCATTTCTTATTCAAAGCCTGGGTACAAAGCTACAGGTGCTGATGCCAGTGGCATATAATTTGCTCCTGCAGTGATATTGCCTGATTAGCCATCTGCTACAGCATCAAGAATTTTGTTACCTTCAGTTTAACCATGTCATGTTTTCAGCTGATCTGCATTTTGGTTTATGACGAAACATTGCAGAAAAAGCACTAGTGGTTTATAAAGCTGGTAAAAACAGTGATAATTGTAGCAGGAAACAAAAAATGCAAATGAAAACATTTCCCTGTTGTCTGCTCTCTGAAAATGACAATACATTCAAAGTGAATACTTCCTATTATCTCTACTCATATAGACATCATTATTTGGAAAGGGGTACTTGAGGTTTCTGTAAAAATTAAGCAAGTTGAGGCACTACATAAGGAATTCATTTGCTTCTGATAACATTCAAAAATGAGGGCAGAATTCAAACTAGCACACAAGTACAGACCTCATGACAGGGAGGTATGGCACAGCCACAAGGAGCCTAAAGAGATCAAGAAAAACTGTCCTGTCCAAAGGAACAGGAATATTAATGGCCACATCAGAATCAAGTCAACCATTTTCTTTGGTAGGTTTCAGCCACCCTTACAGCCCTTGCTTGCCTGTAAATTTACTTACATTGTTGAACATATTTGTTTCAAACCATCTGCTTAAGAGCAGGGGCTAATGGAAAATAGAAATGGCCTTGGAACAATTAATGGAAGGCAAGTGCCATTAGACGAGCAAAGATTGAGGAGCCAGATGGCTGGTGTCGACGCTGACTTACAGCTACAGAAATTTGCCTGACTTTCCCTGCAGAGAGGAGTGATTAGCTCTGGTGAAACTAGATTGTCAAATGTTCTCTCATAGCCTGTGTGTGTCAGAGGGGAGAGACAAGACCTGCATAGTTCACCCTAGATTTAAGGCCTGTTGTGTACTTTCAGAGCTCAGCAGAAAGTCGCAGACTGATCTTCACAAGGTGGATGAGCAGCATACTGAGCAGACCATACAGTGCTCAGAAAAAAGCAAAGCATCATCACAATTTGCTTATATTTACCCCATACTCTTCTTAAGATACAGGTCATTGTAGAGTGGGACAGAAATTGGCTGCTCTCAATCTTTACTAGCTGAAAATTCAGACTTTATTTTGGAACAGATCCTTATGTGGACACCAGCTGAAACCTGTTGTGAGAATTTGAGTTGTATTTGCAGTGAGAAAATCCCTTGATGTTTTCAGTCCTTTTGATAGAGCAAATCCAGAATAAAACCAAATCCCATCACACAAAATTGCCTACCTTTTTCTGCAAGTCAGAACTTCCTTTCACTTTTCCTTTTATTTTTTTATCAAATTCCCAAATGTCCTTCCTTGGGTCAAAACCAAGGAAAATAGATGAATAACAGAGAGCTCGGACAAAAGAATTTGTCTCCCAGCATGGGTATTGAGGTACCAGAAACCAAAACTTTTGCTGCTACATACTCAAGGAGATCCTGTTTGCCCATATGTTTTAATATGAACAGTTATTCTTCCACTCATAAGATTCTGCCTGAATCTTAAATACTATTTATCATTCTGCAGGGTCCATGACTGAAAGGCAGAATATAGCCTACAGATCCAATAAATCTTTTGGAAAAGAATTTTAACAGCATAAGAAATTTAATATAAACACAGAAGAATATATTTTTTATATATGTAATGAAATTAAGAATTCACTAAAAGAAATTCTGTTACCTGGCAGTACAATCTAAGCTATTAATGTGTCAAGATAAAAATTTGGATTCCTGTGAAAGGAGCTTGACTTTTACACATTTGTGATCATAGATTTTAAAGTGATACCAGCATCAGCTTGTTAGGCTATGACAGAGTTTCCAGTTGGATTTCAAACACATCAATTTCTAGAATGAAAAATATGTTCTTGAAATATGCCATGGAAAGAAATATAAGGGACAAAATAAAAAGAAATAAGATATTTTTTTATTTCCAGAAGAGAAGAAAGACCAGGAAAACATTCTTTTTTTTTTTCTTCCAGTATTGCAAACATTAATATTACAGAAGTGATAAGAAGGTAGTCACTTTTCCTGTGGGTAAGAAGGAAGCAGGAAGAGAGGAAGGAGCCCAGAAGAAACAAATTAATAAACATCCCTAGCACATGGAAAAAAAGCTACTATAAATGACTAGGATATTTAAAGAAGTATGTCTTCATGGGAAAGGGAATCAATTTTTCTCCCATGCTTGACCATCTAATTGAAATATCAGCAGGTCAAACAGACAGAAAAATAGAGAAAGCAGGAATCTACCAGATGCTGCTCTAAGCAAGCGTTTGTCCCATTAAAATTTGAGTAAATTATTCATGTACTCTTGTCATGACCAAAGCACCACAGGAATCAGCAGTGCATGCTCTGAGTGTCTTTGTGTTCCATGAACAAAATAGAATTTTCGTTTGGCAAGTGATTTTTAGTAACCTGATTTTGTTCCCTAGCAGTGATCAGCAGCTATCCTTGTGGGAAGCTGAGCTTATGCACTTGGGAGTAGCTGACTATTTTGGCCTCTATAGTGGTACTCAAGCCATAGTAGGTATCATGAGCAACAGCAGCAAGAGATATGGTACATAGTTTTGTTCTTCCAAAGAACAACTTGAAGGTCTGTGGGGGATATAAGGAAGACTCACCATGCAAAAGCACGTTACCTTCAGTTATGTGTAATGTGTGCCTTCATAAATAGCAATATTAGAAACCACCCACTGCAGTTCCTGAGGAGAAATGCCATGGAAATCATGAAAGTATTCCACCAAAATGCTCTATTTTTCCTGTAAAAGTTGAGCCCTCTGAGTTATATCAATGGTTCTATTAACATGGCTCCAAACAATCTCTGCTGCAAACTTCCCAGGCTGAGTCCCCTCAATTCCACTGGGCCAAACCCAAGAGTCTCAGCAGAAGTAAGGGTTTATAATTACTGGTTTCTACAGGAGCAAAATTAGTATGTCTTCTGCCATGCCTTCAAGACAGGGGAACATGGGATGAAGGCAAAGGCAGCTTGATGTAACCTCTAAAGGTGAGGATCTGAATCTGCTGTAGCTGAGATCTGCTGGAGCTGTGTCTCAAACAGCTCAGGAAATGTGACTGATTTGAAAAGAATCACAGCATCATAGAATCATTTAGGTTGGAAAAGACCTTCAAGATCACAGATTCCAACCTAACACTGCCAAGTTCACCACTAAGCCATGTCCCTAAGTGCCACACCTACACATCTTCAGGGCTGGTGACTCAACCACTTTTCTGAACAGCCCATTCTAATGCTTTCTAATTTTTTTGGTGAAGAAATTTTTCTTAATAGCCAATTTAAGCTTCCCCTGGTACAACTTGAGGCCTTTTCCTCTTGTCCTATTTCTTGTTACCTGGAATAAGAGACCAGTCCTGACCTTGCTACAGCCTCCTTTCTAGTAGTCATATCATAGAGAGTGATAAGGTCTCCTCTGAGCCTTCTTTCTTCCAGGCTAAACAATCCCAGTTCCCTTTTCTGCTCCTTAATAGATTGTTCTCTAGATCCTTCACCAGATTTGTTGCCTGTCTTTGGGTGCTTTTTTTCCCTTTCTTTTTCTTCAACTTGATTTGAAGTGCTGAGCTCAGCCAAAGAAGTTCATTGCAAGGGTGGACACATATGGAGGATGCACACAGGAAGAAAGAAAGCTGGTGTTGGTGTTGGATGTTAAAAATTTCAGAATGGACAGGATCAAACAACACTATTTGATATGGTCAGTGCTATCTAAACCACTAGTACTTAAAAATTCACTTTGACACAAGAAACTCAATGCGCTGAAAGAGCTTTGTTCCAGGAAAGAAAAGAAAACCCATTAACTGTGTGTGCACACAGGCTTGTGTATACGCACATGCATTTGAGGTATGTTTGCCCCACACACTTCAAACAGATTATCTGGCCAGTTAGCACTCACTGTGTATATTTAAATGCCTTTATTTAGATGGGAGATTTTTCAGTTGTGGTTGTTACAGGAGCTATCAGCAGAAATTATTACAAAAGCATTTCTTGACTCCAATTCGTAGCATGCAGTCAAGTTTTCATTTTTCAGCAGACTTGCTACATTGCATTTTTGAGGTCAGACAAAACTTGTAGAAGAGAGGGGCAACAATATCGGTGGATTTTTCTCCAAACTCTGACTAGTTAAGAATCAAAGCCGAGTTACTCTTAAGAAGCTACTGTTAGCACAGAGTTAAAATTTCTGGAGGAAAAGATTACCCTGTATGGTTTTGGACTTTTTTCCTTCCTTAAGCAGTAGTATACAGCCAAAGCAGAAGAAAGCCCCTTCAGGCATTAAAACTTTTTTAAATCACAGGGAGTATTTTACAAATCTCTTCAGAATTGCTGGATTCTATACAATTGTGTGGAAGGGGTCTTTGCCATGGAGAGAGTAAGCCCACGGTAAACTGCAGTTGCAGGATTATTCTTTTAGGTTATCTTCAGCCTGCTTGTGAATGGAACATTAGCATTGAAAATGGAGAGAGAAGGAGTAGAAAGCTGAACAAGTACAAATAACCACAGTGAAATTACTGGATATAATTTCATTGTCAGACAGATTTTTGCATCAGTCATAGATTTTATCAATGCAGCTAAGTTAAGGTTAAAACCATTTCTACCATAGATTTTCTGCTGTGGTCCCGTATGTGAGTAATCACTACCAATTTTACATTGTGATGTTCAAATTCAGTATGAAGAGAAAAGGTCTAGGTTGTCCGGCATGGACAAAGCATACATATTTTTAAGTGGTATTAAATACACAAGTATCAATACATTGGAACAAAATCAATTTGAAACAGATTTGACCAGTAAGAACAGTACTATCTTTCAGCAGGGTATTAGCCTCAGAGCTTTTTCTTCTTACACTTCAGATTCTTTTCTAGACTAAGTCAGGACAAGAGCAAAATTAAACCAAACTGCACACTGACCTTTATTCACCTCATCTCAGTACAATATGATAAAAAATTATTTAGTTTAGCAAACAGTCCACTGATTTTCCTTCTTTGTCAGCCCTTCACAGAACATTGTGGACATTTTCTCCTAGATTTGCTCCTGCAAAGGAAATAAAAGTTTCCACTCCCAAAGTGAATTTTCCTAGATCAGCAGAAAGTTTACCATGTGTTTTGGACTATGAAGGCATCTATCATGGGCAACTTCCCAAGTCTGAATTTCCTGGTAAATATTTCTTAAGGTTCTCTGAGGAGACTTCCAGAAAACATTTTCGAGCTCTCTAAACTGGATAACAGTGTGATCCTTCCTACTTTTCCTTCAGCTTACAGACTTTACAATGTAAATTCAGCAAATACATGGGGGTGTGCAGCCACCAGTGGAGCATCTGGTACGGCAAAGAGAAGCAGAGCAGGAGAACACAAAGTGCTGAGTCTGCAAGATGAAATGTCTCCAGAAAACCTCATCTGTGAGAGTGAACTTACTTGTGCCCACATCAGTAGCAGCCAGGCTCAAGTGTCCACTTTAAAGAGCATCTCTGGGCTATATGGACCATCAATCTAAGCCACTGAAAAAATTCCGATGGGGGTACTATAAGTAAAAGTTACTACTTCACCCCTAAAAGGAGATGTGTATAAGATGAACAACTTGA
This sequence comes from Illadopsis cleaveri, assembly GCA_013399915.1. NCBI lineage: Eukaryota > Metazoa > Chordata > Aves > Passeriformes > Timaliidae > Illadopsis > Illadopsis cleaveri. The sequence goes on from VXBB01016558.1 coordinate 266,000, forward strand.
AAACATTCCACTGGAAAAATACAAAAATTTTGCAAAGTTCTTTTCCCTTACTGTGTCTAAAAGTATATTTGAAGCTTGTGAAAGATAAAAAGGGATGGTTTTGAAGGGTTTTATTAGAAACAATTTATCAGTTTGCAGCCATGGAAATTAAAAATTTAGCAAATGCTTATTAACATGTGAGGAAAATTGGTGGAACATCCATTAACTGCAACTAAAATATTAATAAAATGCTCATAAACATCACAAAAGAGTAGAGCATTACCAGTGTCCCTTGAGTCACACATAAGTATAGATAAAGATGTCCTCTGCAGCAGGATTATTGGGGAACTTCTCAAAATCCCACTCCATAAGCATTTTACCAAACACTACTACTATTCCAAGAAACAGATCATCTTTGAGAACACACACACTCAGACCCTTCTATAAAACATTTATACACACCAGCTTTCGCTTTTGTTTCGGAGAGTTTGGATCACTGTTCTTAGTGTTTATCTACTTTCTCTACTACTTTCTCCTAGACCAGAACTCATTTTTTGAGAAAACTTTCTTCTGTTTAATTTGACCATCCAATTTAATTCGATACAACTTTTCATTTGAGATGTTTGTCTTTCAAGTTATGTGCAAGCAGATAAAAATGAAGTTAAAAATCCCCTTTAAACTTGTAAGGTCAGACATTATATGAGAAAGTTTATATTTTTATACATATTATGCACTGGATTTCGAGTAATACTACGTAACATCATATTCTCCATTTTTTTTCATGAGTGTGCATATCTGTCTGGGAGGCAAGACTTCCAGATTTTATACCCAGGAACAAACCAGCTTCATTTGCCCAAAAACTATCAAGAAAAATGAGTAGAGAAAAAACAACCAAGGAATGTAGGAAATCCACACTGAGATCCCTGTAATGAATCAGGCAGAGGTAAAAGCTGACATTGTCCTTCACCCCAGATGTATATACCAGGCATTCTAATCACTGTGCTCTTCTTGTCTAAATTATTATTAATTACTTATGAAATAGGGCACAGCTGCAACAGGGAGACAGAAAAAAAATCATCCTACAGCAGTCAGCAGTCCAGCAGTTCAACATCTCCAAGGAGGTTTGTGCCCTCTGAGTTTTCAGGTGGGTCTGTCATTTCCTCCCTGGCCTTAATCCACAGCCCATCACTTCCCCCTGAGGAACATGGTATCAAAAAATTCCCCATGGGAATTTTTGGTTTGGTGTCATCCAATGAGGTCTCTCAGGTCTCTCTTCCCATTATCCAAACACTCAGCATTTGGAGAGACAGACGTCCGAGATACAGAAACATCCTATTCCACCTGCCCAAGCTGCTATCCACTTTTTCTTACAAGACATTATTAATTTCTAGGCACTGAGTCTTGCCTCCACTACTGTTTGTCAGCACAGTGGAGGATGAAGATGGTCACTCTTACCTCCTCACTGTTGTGACAAGGAGAAGAAGGTTGTATCTGACAATATAGTGAAGCAGAAAGCCCTTTTCCTGAGCAATACACAGGTTTTTGGGGAGAGGAGGGGCAGGTCAGGCACCATTACTTGGTTCCTGAAATTTCTGCCATGATATCCAACAGGTAACACCTTCCACAAACCATTTGCTGTGGTTCTATGACCACCAGCATTTCAGAAGTATTACTCAAAGACCACATTTTCAAACTCCCCATTAGTCTTCCCATGTGAAACTAAGGGATCTGTTAAACAGGCAGGACATATAGATTTCCTTAGTCTCACAACTGGCACTTGTGATATGTCCTTATGCAAAGCACTGATAAAGTACCACTAAGGAACAATGGCATATATTTAAACATAAATAAATACTAGTCACAGGAAACCAGAAACAACCTCACAGAGTCCCAGCCTGACATAGCCGGACTGGTGAGTGTCACCAGAGAGACAACACTGAGTGCCAGTTCTATGAAATTATCTGCCACAGACAGGGTCTCTTCAGTGCCATGGCATGAGATGCAAAGACAGACTGGTCACATCAGGCCCCAAAGAGATGGACAGGTCTGTTCTTGAAAAGGCTGTCTTATCTAGCCTAGTCATTGTGCTCTAAAGCACACCAAGTCCAGGTGAAGAGAAAATGTGGGCCTTAAGGCCTTAAGTATGTCAGGGCAAAATCCAAAAAGTCTGCTGAGTGAGTAAGTAGATCCTTCTGCTGCTGAGGTTTTCCCCAGATTCATCTAAATTATGCTACCACTTTCCAGATGTAGGGAAAAATATTGACCGTAAACTAAACATTTCCAGCAGGAGTAAATTTTAGACCATGATTGTAGAAGCATTTCTATTTTAAGAGGTGTTTTACTGAGTGCATAAGCTATTGCTGTATGGATTTGGGCAAGCAAATACTGCTGTGAAATGAAATTCCCATTTTACTCCCTGTCTTGCTTTTAGTCTTCCCCCACAAAGAGTAAAGCTGAGCTGTTTGAGGGATGCTGCTGTCCATCAGACATTACAGCTGGAAGCATGTTTTCTCTATTTGATAAAACTGTTGTGAGGAGATTACTGTAAACTTTATGAGTTTAGTGGAAAATGGTAAGAATAGTGGGTCATAGGAAATAGTTTGCTAAAAAAACCCCAAAGTGCATTCTGGTTTTATTTGCCCCTTTCCTCCTTTGCCAATATTTATTTCTCCCTTGTTTTTTTTTTCCTCCACCTCACCCCTTCCAGTTATCAAATAAATCCTTTCAAAACTGTCTCTGAGATAAGCATTTACTGAATAGAAACTTCCTGTTGCAGTGGAACAGAATAATGAATGACCAAGGAATTGCTTTTTTTAACATATAGAGAAGACCCTCCATCTCTTATGCATGTGGGAGATTCCCACTAGTATTAATGGGTATATTGTGAGTGCATTGAAAAGTGACAAGATGTCCATAGTCACTCAACTGCTAATTCTTCTCAGCACAAAAATGAGAATAGTGCAGAAACCTCTTTAACCCTGTGTCCTGAACAAGCAGATTTCTAAAACACTCGATCCTTGATAAGTGCATGTGGCAGGTTGTAAAGCACTGATCCCATCTTCTGGGCGTTTTAAGATCTACTCTTTGTCATTCTTTAAAACGGTAAAGGAAAAGAAATAAATAAGGAAAAAAGATAAGAAGACCCTCCATGTGCTGTTCTTCTCTGTAGGGAAAATGGTCATTGGTTTTCTGAACTGTCTTTTCAGATGCCTTTTCCTCAAAAGCATCTTTATCAAGGAATTCAAGGAATTATCAAGGAAAGTTCTCTATTCATGCTGGAAGCTGGAACTTACGTACGGCCTTATTCATTATTGAAAGACACAATCTATCTAGGACACTAGACAAACTGCTTTATATGTTCCTGGAACTGATTGCTTAGAAACATTGGTTTCTCTGCTATTTTTACACCTTTTTGCAACTCAAAGGTTTTTCCATTCCTGCTTTGCTAAAATCCTCAGGGTATCAGCAGAAGTGAATAGAACATTGAATCATTTCCCCCTGAGCAACAGAAGCTCATGTGAAAATAACAGGACAGGCGGTCTAAGATGCAGAATCCAAATCCACTAAAGGTGTGCTGCTCCACAGAGTCTGCTGCCAAAATATTAGAGCAGTAAAGCACAGAAAAATGCTGGGGGATCCTGGGTTTTGAGGCACTTAGCCCACTAACATCCTACATACTGGGAATTTGCCTGGCTTATCCTTATCAACAGTAAAGCTATTCTCTGCATTTATCTTGAAGCCAACCTGTGCTGAAGATGAGAAAGCCTGTTTGCCTTAAGGAATGCACAGTTCGCCAGTTACTCACTCAAACAGAACAGAGGTGAACACCTGATCAACTAAAAGGATATTAGCAGTGCCAAGAAGACAAAGATGGTAAAAATTCCATGGAGAGGAAGCTGATTTTGTTATTTTGAAGCACTCCAGTTAAAATTATTTTAATCCAGTAAATTCTGTGCCCTGGTACTGCACTGTTAAACTTATATTTATAATCATGGGGCGCCTTGAAGGGTAAACAATCACATTGACATAATGCTTACCTCAAGTCATATAAGTAAAAAAGGAATAAAAATATTCATTTACAAAATTACTGAAAAGAAATGCAGTTGTAAGAGTTCATGAAGTCACAGTAGAGTTACTGATCAACATAGTAAATTTGTCCAAGCAAATTCTTACTTTGCTGAAGGTAGGTGATGACTTGCAATGCCATGCACACATTCACTACAAGTCATTTCCAAAACCAACCACTGTGTTTCATCTAAATGGGGTTTTTTCCTGTCTACAAGCAGGTATTTGTGGTATATTTGTCTCACTATTCGATCTCGACAGAAAAGTCAGGATCAATTAAAACACATGGGATCATGAAGATCTTGGGGTGAATGATCTCAACCATGGTTCTAAAGAAAAAACAGTAATCCAAAAAGTGACGAACCCAGGCAGACTCACATAACCAGAGAAGAAAGAATGATATATAAAGAAATGAAACCACGGATCCCAGATTATTTCATTCTTTTAACCTTTGCAATTGTTGTAACTCCATTTAACTTGATGAACACTCACTTGTCTCTGAGAAAAGACAGGAAGCTGTCATCTGAGTCAAGATTTGAATCAGGTCCACTTAGTCTTTAGGTTGCTGGTCTTCTTTTATAGTAAACAACCTTTCCACTGCTCCAAGAGGTTTACCAAAGTAAAAACTCAATAATGGAGTGAATTTCTGTTCCTACATGCACAAATTCTGTGAAAGTTCTGTGATTTTCACGATATTTGCAATTCTGTTGAGAGTTTGAAGCATAAGCATACCATCCCTGACATTAAGCAGCAGGAGAAAAGCCAAGAAGCACTCTGCCAACTAAGTAACCCCAAAAAATATAATTCATGTAACTTTGAAATAATCTCAGGCCAATCTACTGTAAGCTTGGGATATTAATGTATAGAATATGCCTTTGAGTGCTTCTCAGATTTGCAATCAAACTGCAGTTTGAAGTGCACTGTCATTATAACCTAATCATAATGTCATATATGAGAAGTTTACTTAGAGCAGCTTGGAAATAATTTCCACCTTGAGTCTTCAAGCTCCTTTGGAAGCATTTCAAGCAAGGAACTGTGAGGAACCATCTAACTTGAGTAACAGAGCAGTCCTCTGAGACAAGAGCAATACAATGCAGCCATATAACTTAAAGTCATGAAGATTCTTAATGTTAAAGACTGAGGAGATGCTGCAGTTTTATTGGAATTGCTGTAGAATAGGTGGGCAGCTGGATTGATCAGCTATTACTACTTATACTTCAGAGCACAGAGAACAGGGGGGCAAGAATATGTACAGTGTTTATATAATATGATTCTGATGGTTAGACTCTTCACTGGAAATTCATGTTCAGATGACTAAATGGAACTATCTTTTTATATTTTTTTTTCTCAGATACATACAGAAAGGAAGATGTTGTAAATATAACACCAAAGAATTAGTTTTCATAGAAGATGAGAAGTTACTCACATATTAACTATTGTTTGAAGCAGAAAGTTGGAGACCAGAGAAGAACGACCACAGACACATTCATAGTGGATGGCAACATCAGATAAAGTGTTATAAGAAAACTCAAACTTTGAAACTTTAGATAAAGTGTAAGATGGAATCTTACCATATCAAGACACATGTTCTGTATTATTGATTAAAGAGTCTAGTCCAAAGACTAAATGTTATTAAGAAGGCATTTGGCCACATTCAAATTCCCTGAATGATGTTTCATCAAGACCACTGTGAGGAAAGTTGTTTTCCTAAATTACCTCATGAAAAGGACATTTTACTGGGTTTGTCTTCCATGCTTCTATAATGGCCACATAAAAGTCATCATCACTGCAGAAGGCACAACTACCCTTGTTTCTGTTACGGCTTCAGCTGGATTGTATTTGCCCAACATGATCATAGTACTTGGATAAGGTACATTAAAATTCATAAGTAGCCCCTTTCTTTGGCATAAACGTATAGAACACACATGCTGTATGACTGCCATAACTTTTTGGGATACAAAATGACGGCTTTGAAGACAAGAGAAAGGTGGTAGAACTCATGAAAGGAAATCACACTTACCACATCTAGACCAAACAGGGAATAGAACGGGAGCTCTTACAGGAACTCTTTCCCACCTTGCAGGAATTCACTTGCAATCTGTAATCCCATTCCAGAGCACCAGCTGGTGCCACTGAATGACATTATCAATTCTGCAAGCAAGGATGAGGAGCTTGGCTCTGAGCAGCTCCTACCTTGCAAATGCTGCTGCAGATTCCAGCACATACCACACATGTGGCATGCAAGTTATTGAGCAAGGATGCACCATCTGACAAGCTGTGGCTGGGTGATTGCTGCCAAAAGGACTCTGAATCATCAGCAGACTGGCACCGGTGGCACCTACAGCAAATCCAAAGCTTAACAGATGAAACTCCTGTGGAGGCAATGAATGTACATGTGTTGGGGAAGGTCTCCTGCACAGAGTGTGAAAGTTACAAAAGCTTGCTCACCAAAAAGTTGAGTTTAACTTTTTACCACAGTGTGCAAGGTCATTTCAATCTGTGTTTTGAGGGACAAATAGAAGAGATTTATTATATAATTTAAAATAATCTGGGTAGCCTGGGATTTACCTCCCTGAACTTTAACCTTAGACTTTCTTTATAGACAGAATAAGACATTAACCCTCCAGATGGTGATTCATCCCATCTCTGTTGAGAGGGAATGAATCAACCTCTGTCTTTAACGCTTTCTCTGTTGATAACAAGAAGGGCTGAGATGATTATCTTATACTTACCACTCTTTTGGACACAGGTTAATCCACCCATGCTGCGTTCAGACGCCATACAGTTCATCCAACATCTTTTCATTATGGAAAAATACTCCTAATGTTATCTACTTAGTGCTGTACAGAACTCTTTAGAACAATAAATGTACACCTTAAGCAGCAAACAATGAGACTATAAAAAAAGGGAACCAAATATTGCCTCTGCTCATCTATTGTTCTACAAAGTTTACTCTGGCCAACAGAAGTCAGGTTACAAAAAGCCTTCAAAGCCATCATGGTGACTACATCTCAGACAGCACAAATAGTTAAAAGTTTCTTGCCTGGGATCACTGACTGCAGAAGTTTATAAATTCAGTGGTGTTTCATCCCCACAGAGAATTTGGGAATCTCGAAAGATGGTTCATTAGTAGCCAGGGTCACTTGTCTTTCTCTCTTCTACCCCTTTCAAATTAAGAGTTCAAATAGGAGTTCAGTTGTTTCTATCCTGTAGAAGGCTGGCAAGCATGATCCTAGCAAGTCACCTGCATTGCTCACTGCAATTAGAAGGAAATTTGTGCCTTTGAAAAAAGCAAACTTCTTTACCTAAGCAGCAACCATTGGAAGGTCCTTTTTCAATTTTTGTCTACTCTTCTGCTCTGAATAGCTCCTATCTCAATATTTTCCATATTTATTCAATCAAGTGTTATTTTATACAGATTTATGGTCGGTAAACTAGTTATACTGAGAAGAGCATGATTGTTTTCTCATGGTTTAAAGTATTGCTGATTTTTATCATACACTCTATATAAAAAAATCATCTCTCTATTGTGAACATACTCAAGTACTTGCTTTTAGTTATTTCCATTTTTCTCCTGGAGTTTAGCATGCATCTCCTCAAAATGGATGACATTTATTTTCTCTTCTTTTCTTCTAACTTAGTTTTCCACTTCAGCTGCATCTACTGCAATGGAAATTTGAAACAGCACAGTGGGAAAATGAAACACAATATATTGAGATTCCTGCTACTTCACCTTTAGGTTCCCTCTCTAATTTCTTTACAAAAGGCAGGTCTTCTGCTCCATTATTTAGTGGTTGGTACAGAATAGATACATCATCCCCGAAACTGGTTCTGTAAAATAGGCATTCCTTTTTTTAATAGAAGTCCTCCATTAAAATCTCTTATATATTTTTTATTCTGTGAGACTTCTTGACATGGAACTACTTAGGAAAAAGCTTGCCAGCAGTTCCAAAGCTAAAGTAACACTGGAAAAGCTGCATCTTCCAAAATTCATGGGGCCTTTAAGAGGGTGGAATTAAGCCATGTATAGACACAGCTATTGTTGAGCAATGCTTGTGAGAGTTTGTATATTTACAAGGGAAGGAGAACACAGGCTGTTGCTTCTCTTTCCCTCTGCCCTTACCTCTTTGGATTCTTCTCCTTGAACAATTTTGAACTTGCAATGAGATATGGTGCCTCATGTATGTGAAATGTGGGAAGAACATTTAGGGAAGCAAAATTTTCTTTAGTACTTGGGGATTTTGTTTGGGGGGGGCTTTTTCTGGTTGGTTTNGTGTCAGTTTTTTTCTGTTTTGTCTTGGGTTGAGATTTTTTTCTTACATTTCTCTGGTTGTGGAGGATAGATATTACAGACCCTCTGATGTTTCTGTTCATGTGCAGTTCAAAATTAAAAGTTCCCATCTAACAAGCCTAAAATGTTCTCACTGGAACACTGCAGTTGTGCTGGGAAAAGTTTTTTTCCCAAGGATATTGGAAACTGACAGGTTGCTATTTGCAAGTTGATTGTTTCTATTTTTTTATCTATAGACAGACTCCTGGAAAGTCTGTGCATCATACTCTATCCTTCTTCATTGTGGATTCCAGGAGAAGGTGGAAAAAGGCGCACGAAGCCATGAGAGACAGCATACAGTCTCCTGGAATTTGCCCATGGATTTTTATTTTCTGTAGAAGAGTGAAAAGGCAGTAAGTTGTAAACAGATATTATTTGAAAACTTTCTTCAATTTAAATACATTTTTCATGCAAATTTTGGGTGCGTTTTGTGATGCAATTTTCCCCTGGAGGTAATTTTCACTTTCTGAACACTTCAGATATTCAAAGGGGAAAGCAAATGTAATGCCCTTCTCCCTGTTAGTCAATCAAAGCTTTACCTGCCTCCATACACAACGTTTTCAATTAGCTATATTTAGGTAAATGGGGAAAAATTCACCTTGATATAATGCCATTACTACCCCAGAGTTTCTGCAGTATTGCATTTGGGCCCTAGGAATTCATTATTCTTTTGGATAGATGGCTGCAGAATGAATGACACTTTTAATGTGGTCTAGAGAGTATAATCTATGTAGTTTGGTAGGCTGTCTCCCTTTAAACCCAGAAACTAGACAGGTCCCTCCATACACTGAGCGTTTACAGAATCAGAAATTACATAAAGCTATGTTATTCACTATATTTAGCCTAAACTCTGCATATTTGCTTGATGATAAAGTTTGTAGTTACTTGAGAATGCTAATGATATCGCCTGATGATTTTAGAATAGTTGCTCAAAACTGTACAAATCCATGAAGATTAAAAAAAAAAAAAATCCAATTTTCTTGCTTTTTCATTTGCTTTTTCACTCCATACTGTTTCGTGCAAAATTTGAAGCTGTGAAAGTGGGACCCTAAAGTTGATTGAGACACGCTACTAACATTGTTAGCTCAAAAAGACAGAAATCTATCTGGAGTCATCTAGTTCATCTGAGGTAAAGTAAATGAGTTTTTGATTGGATGGTTTCCTCTGAATCAGAGAAATCAGATTTTATTTTGAAATATCTCAAATTTCTTTTCTTGAATTGAGACTCCACCCCTCATCCATGGTGGAGTTCCTCCTTCAGTTATAAACCAATCTTAAATTTTTTAATTTAGTCATGAGAAGAAATATTTTGTAGGCATTTTTCTGTTTCTGATAGTCATGCATACTCTAAGCAATTCTTAAATACAGCCGCCACACAGAAAGTCCTAAGATAAATTTTGTACAAGGCAAAGTCTGTCCCAAACCCAATGTTTTCCTCTTAGGGAAACAATTCCTAAAAAGTTCATAGCTACTACAGTAGAATATATGTATCTCTAAGAAAGAAAACTGAAAGCAGACTCCATATACTGTACTCTATCACTATTTTCTGAGGAAGTAATTATGATGATACAGCTAGGTGCTTTCATCTTTCTTTGGTTTTATTTTTTTCCTTACTGAGAACAGCTTTTCTCTGTTATGCTACTTACCTTGTGGATAGGGCTAGAATAAGGTGTTTAATGAAAATTGTCTTTTTAGAAGAAAACAGTTTCTTAAAAATCTCCAATTCATTACATCTTCTACTTCAGGGTTCTGATCACCATATAAAGTTCTCCACGTTGGCACAGCTGTACCTTTTGTGGACACAGCAGAAATAGGCATAAGAGAGAGCTACAAAAACAAAGCATCTCTCCTGATCAGTGTGGGAGACAAGCAGCCCATAACACAAGCTGTTAACCATCCTCTTTGGAAGGGCCCCATTCACAAGGATTATTTTCTTAAATGTTTCTGACTACCCCTATTAGAACTATTAATAAAATCAAAGGGCCACATGAAGAGGATGAACAGGTAAAATTGGTGTCCTTTATTACTGGGATCAAAGAGCCAGTTTCACAGAGCTAGTCTAACAGCTTGTTTTCCCTTCTTTACTCACAGCATCCTGTCCTTGGCAGAGAATATACACACATTTTCAAGGTATCACTTTTGAAAATAGTTATACCCCCTCAGACACACTCTCTGGTACCTTTTCAGCTTCATACTAAATTAAAACACTGTATTGTCATATGTGAACACATATATGGAAGTATTTATTGCACTAGTGAAATATTAGTTCTTGTCTGTTCATCTTACTTCCATATTAATACTACTTGTAATTTCACTAACATCTTATAAAAATCTCATAGAATTTCAGCATCAGAACAAGAACAACCCAAATCCATAACTGTTTCAAGAAAATGTTTTCACTGCGCAGTTTTAAGCCACTTCTAGTCCAATAATTCTACATATCTCAAGGCAGCCTTACCTTGTCATCCCGTTGAAAAAAAGGAAGAGTTGTCTTCTGAATCAATGACGAATCTTTACACATCAACTTACACTGCTTCCTTTCTGCATTCTGAGAAATCTCTCAAACAGCAAGGCCTCCTGAGGATCCATGTCCTCTTTACATGAATTGTTTCAGGTGCCAGATTTGGCAATGAAAGAATTGTTTGGGTTGGAAGGGACTGTACAGTTTAGCTGGCAGGTGCAACAGTACTGGATATGATAAGGATTTGCCTGTATTCCCGTATGGTCCTTACAATTTAATACTAAAAATGAAAAAGAAACAAAAAAGCCAAACAAACCAAACAAAAACCCAAGCAAATGCACAAAATCAATCAAAACCAAACCAAAACACAACAGGGAATTGATCATGTCGGCTATTCTGCTTTTTGCTGAAAGAGGCATAATTCTGAGAATTTTGATTCATTTCAGTGGATAAAGCAGTACTATAGAATTTCCTCACTAGAATCAGCTCCCTGCCATTATCTAAGAATGATAAGCCCTTAAAGACATTTTCCATAATCTTTATGTATTCATGTAGGCCCAGTTTCACCATATATTGTGTAAGAAGTGTAGTCATCACAGTGGTTGCAAGAAATGGCCAATTATTGCTAAATTTGGGCAAGGAAACAACTCTTACAAAAGGACAGTAACATTTTGCAAAATTTTTCTGTCATAAAATCTTAGCACTTCTGGACAAGGACATATATGTCTGTAGCAATATACAGACAAGAGACTCTTAGAGGTGGTCAGTGAAATAAAGGAGAATGCTCCAGCCATAATTATCCATAGTTTTTTCCTTTAACTACAGACTCCAGAATATTTCATCAAAGGCAAAACATCATCACTGCTATTTTCCAGGTGGGCAAACTAAGGCAGAGCTCTGTTAGGTGACTTGTCAAGAATCAATAAGCAGCTGAGTAAGACATAGGTTTCTCTGCCTGATCCTTCTACTGCCAGGGAGGGAGATTATAGGAAAGCTTCAAGTCCTCTTCAAGAGTAGCTGTGGGAGAAATATGCCTGACATATGACTCAACTCTAATTCTAATTCTGTACCTCAGTGTTCTTTCACAGAATATTTCTTCTTCCTCCTGGAAAGAACAGGACACGGGGCTGAGTGTCCTGACACAGGAGACTTGATCTCATCCAGCTTCTCTTGGGCTGCTTCCTTAAAGCTTAAACTTGACAATGTTTGAATACTTCATATTTTAATAACCAGAAATCTCAGAATCTTGAGACCCATCTATACCAATTTCTGGGAAAATGACAGTAGCGTTGAAAGCCTGAGCAGAAAAAATCAAAAAAGATTCCTCATTGCACTGAAAACAAAAATAAAATAGACTTAAAAAAATCAATTCCAATGAAGTGACATTTCTCCCTGGGTTTAGTTATAATCTGTATAAAATAAAAGGTAATTTTTTTTTAATCATCTCAAAATAATAAAGAAAAAGCTAGTTGTGAAGGCACTGGTTTACTCTGAAGAGCGCTGATTTGGTCTGTGATGAAGACAGGACCCTGGAAATACATCTCATGGTTTCATTATGTCACAGGTTTTGGGTGACAAAAAGGAGTCACTCAGTTTGCAGCAAGCCTTACTGATATGTTAAACAAGCCAGGAACTCAGACATCTGAGAGCAGTGCAGGCCATTTCTGGCAGGTAATTTACAAGGATGGGAAACTCAGCTTTTGTTCAGGAATTAGATATGATATTACACTTTCATTAGCTATACAGTGCTTCCTAAACAGTACCAGAAAAGTGCTTCCTGTATCAGGAATCTCAGCTGATAATCTGCCCTCATGCTACTTTCTGGTTTCAGGTAGGAGCAAACACAGTGCTCTCAGTAATTTTTTTTCACTCATTTTAAGTGGGTACCTTAGTTTTCGCTCACCGTACCCACTACTATTTTACCTGCAATGATGCCTTTTTGCCCTGGTCCTGCACTGCAAGGCAAGAGCAAAGGGCTGTAGCCTCTTTTATTTTGGCTCCAAAAATTTTGAAAACTATTCAGACAAAAGACAATGCTTCTTCAATCCCTGCCCTTCTGCCTTTTTAAGTCCCCCTCTAGCCTTGTTTCTGAGCGGCTGCAGGTACGCCTCCCACCCTAATGGTGGCAGAAAAACCCTACACTTCATTGACTGCAGATAAAGCAGACTGCAGCGGGGGAAAGAAACGGGACACATCCTGTCACAGTGTAGAGGAAAAAAAAAAAAAAGAAAACCATCGACAAAGTGAGAGATGCTCAATAGATCATTGTGAGGGAAAAGACTGCAACTGTTTAATTTAGAGATGAACTCGGAAGTTACATAAAAGACTGAGCCAAATCTATAAATGATAAAACCAAGAGGCCTTATTGCTCACATACCCCAGGCTGGGGGTAGAAAATGATGAAAGAAATGCTATAAAATTCTTTCCTAACCCTTGGAATTCTCTGTCAGAAGACTTGGTATTTTTAGCATGAAATAACAGCAAAACAGATTTGGTACATTTGTGGATGTCTCCTAAACAATTATAGTAGATATGGAATGAAAGGAGTGTGTTGGTGTAACTGATGTAGAGGTAAAATGTGTTTGCTTAAGAGCCAAGCTAAAATTTGGGTAATGTTTTTTGAAAATTCACTTTCTTCTGGTAGACAATTATAAAATTCCCTTGGCACAAATCAGCTTCTGAGTCAGCCAGAGCCAGTCATGCATCTCCTACACTTATCCTATGGTTACATTACACAATCTGACAAGTTAAACTAAACTGGAATCACATCAATCACCTGATCCTAACCCAGAATATTATTTAAAAAAGAAAACCAAAGCAAAACAATGTTTCTGATTACAAGTAGCAGTCACAAACTTTAGGCCCTGATATAATAAATCAAATGCATCATCCTGTGTTTCATGGGGCAAAGAAAGAACTTTTTTTTTTTATTGCAAAAGACAGTCCAGCATAAGAAACTCAGGAATCTGCTTGTTTTAGATCCACCTATGGTGAAATGCAGTCATCACTAATTAATGTTAGTAACATTTTCATTCCTCCTACTTTCTAAATGTGTACATCTGTCAGAACAATTGATCCCTTGCAGCAGTGACAGGAGAAGCCCTGAAATTTTCTCATTATGATCAAAATATGCTGAGTGATTATAACTTATTACATCTGATGCCAAGCCTTAACTCCTCAAAACTTATTGATATAATTTATTTTCAGAAATGCTGAAAATGGGGTAACAGATATACAACACAAAACTGGAGCTCCTTCACATCAGTGATATGATATTGTTCATGTAATTCTGGGAAGACTCACAGGAATCATAAGTAAGGTTAAGTCAGAAAAAAAATTGAATTGGGTGGAGTCAAAGGCACTGTGCAAAAGAAATACTTGTCCTCTTGTCTGGGTACTATCCATGCTGCCATAAAGCCCATGCAACCTGATGAAACACAGCATCAACTAAAAAGTTGGTTTGGAAGGGATTTCTGGAAGCTTCCCAACCTGACATGGGACACAATGTTATGCAGATTGAGTCATATTTTTTATTTCTCCTGGTTCCTTTTCTTCCAGATAATGCTTTCAAAACAATCATCTTTACCCTATTTTGAACTCCATCCTAATTTTGACTGTTTCTGCCTCCTTTTCCATATCCCGCTTGCTAAAGGCAAAAATTTCACAATTAAAAATCAAGTTTGTGAAGTGGACAAAAGGTTTACCAAAGACAGAAATAGTGTCAAGACGAGTCAAAAAGCACCAAACCCCCTGGAAAACAATCTGGTTAAAACACACTTGCTACTGTAGGTTGTCTTTGGATCACTGGATAGGAAATAGGCATTTGTCTCCATTCGTGGCTGTGGGCAGTGAGAGCCCCCGTGCATTACTGAGCAGGAGCCTTGCAAAGCTGACATCAAACAATGCCTCACCCGTGTCTGAAAGGTGCAGACAGGGGTCAGCTCTGTGACTGCCAGCGGTGATTTAAAGCACATGTGTAATTGGAAACACAAATGGGAGCTTGTGTTGTTTGGCTTTAACAGGGAGCTTTTGAGAATGGCATCATGTGACTGCACAAAGCGTAAAAACACCAATCAGCCCTGCAAAGAAAGTTACAGAATGGGACTGGGGAGTTTTTCTCCACCAGGCTGTAGAAACTTAAGAGCTTCCTGGCAGATCCAAAACATCCAGCACAAACTCCTGTTCCTCTGAGAGGGACTGTCACCTTACATGTAAGAAGTCACAAAGAAAGCAATACTTTCTTAATAAGCTTAATAAGGTTTATCCTCATCTGCCAGGAAGAAGATGTCAAATGCCTCAAGGTCTGAGTGTCTGGAAGAGGGTTGAAGTCTTTACAATCTGATGCTGCTTCAAAAATGCCACTGCAGCTCAGGTTCTTTGCTTTTTAATAAGGAGGCCATTCTTCTCCTAGTCCCTGAAAAGGCCAAAGGCCTTCAAGCTTTTGATGGTTGTGAGAAGCATAATCTAACGTGCATGTTATGCAGAAACATTCATTTCATCAGGGGGTTCAAGTTTACTTGCTCCTGTCTAGAGTTCCTAGTTGCTCCTCTGCACAGCAGTTGCAGGTTCCCCATTTACGATATCCTTTTCTTATTTTCTATTATTTCATTGTGTCACATTTGATTGGTTTGGTCATTAATTTTGTTCAATTAAGATCAAAGGCAGTTTCAGCATTATTTCGAATTGCAGCAGTCATACACCCTCTCTGTAAGTTTAAATTTATTCAACCACCCTTTCTACTAGCATTTTCCCATACCCCTATTCATTCTTGTTGAACCTCAACTAATTCTGCATTATTCTTTTTATGATTAACTACCTAGAACTGAATATAGCTTTTTAAGTAAAGTAGAGTTACTAATATAAATAATGGCACTTATAAATGTTTCTATATTATTATTTATCCTCCTGCATCCTCCTATATTTTTGTCTTCTCTTACCAAGGCTGCAGATCAAGCAAAAGACTGTATGGATCTGCCAAAAATTCCTTGGTTAAATTGTTTCACGATCTCATTTTTCTAACTTCACCTCATAGCCTAAGGCAGAATCTTTTTGACTCTGAATTCCTAAAAGCCCCTTAGACAGCAGCCATATGTAATGTTGCTGCAACATTCATGCAGAAGATGGACAATAGAATTGTACAAGCTAACCACAACATTTTGAAATACCATCCCTTGTTCCATATGACTAGGGTAGAGGCTGCCAAACAAGAACAGAGTGTAGGAGGAGGATCTTTAAAAGCTGTTAGCTCTAGACTGAAATCCATAATACCCAGTGGGAAGCTCTTATAAGGGAAAGGTCCTCTGTGCTTACTGCATGTTTCCAAAGACTTTCTGAACTAACATGCTGCTGAAGAGACAGAATTTCTCTTCTTGAGTTCTTTCCTCCTTCAGGAAATGGCTGTGTTAAGGTCAGGTAATTTTCAAAATTTAAGTCCAACCAGTGCTTTCTCAAGGGACAATACACAAGAATGCTGTTTTCTGAAAAGATAAGGAAGTCTTCTTCACCAAGAACTTGACAGATATTACTGTGCAGTGGCTGCACTTCAATATCAAGGGCTTTCTCCCATCTCTCAGTTTTCCATGAATGTGAACTCTTGTCTCATGTCACTGGAGTACTTTGGAGAGAAACACCAGACAGAGTATTCAATTTATTCACCTTCTCCAGGCATGGATATTCTTCAAGTATAACTTCCAACATTGTTCTGCTTTCTGTTGGTTCATTTTTGATCTGAATAAATCAAAGTGATGTGCAGTTTTGTACCCCTGGCTAGCTTTAGAGAAGCCCAGTGCTTTGCTCAGCCCTGCTGGGATTTACTTTTGTATGCACACTTGATTTTCCTGGAAATTTGAATTTCTCTTTGTCTGATACAATTTCATGGCTGTGGCAAACCCACACAGTTCAGCATGAGGTTGGAAACTGTTGCTATCATAGTGCCAAGAGATAATTAGCTCAGCAATGTTAACACACATGCTTGGCATTCATTATCAGACAGGGTGGGAACAGAATGCAGCAAGATTTCCACCACAGTTGTCCTCTGACCCTGCTGTCTGCTTTGTCCCAGCTGCCCACGCTTCCACTCTTCCTCTGCAGCCATGGCATCAGTTGGTGCAGGTACCAGGTGCCAGGAGGCACTAAGGACATGTATCCATGCTTCTTCCTCTTTCAGGGCACCGTTCCTTCCCCTCTCTCCCCAACATCTCTGCACTGCCCAGCTCTCCTTCTATCCGTGTTGACCAGCAGAACTCCTCAGGCTTGTTTCCTGCTTTCTAGGAAGAGCAAATGGAGCTCAGAAGGATGCACAAGGAAATCTCCATCCTTAAAATGAAAGCTCAATGACAAGGCCAGCAGGGGTGATATTTAAATGCCTGTATTTCAAAAGCTCTGTGTTGGAAAGCCACTGTTTTCCATGTTTGGTGCATTTGACTAAGGAAGACTGAAGGGAGTTGTCTAAATCAGAAAACAGCTTTTAGACATGGGGTGTCTAAATAGCTGAGAAATATTTAATTATTGACAATGTAAAACAATGTCAAATGCTTTGTGCCTCAGAAGGAGATGAAATCCACCTTCTTGGAAGCAATACCTGTGGGGTTTATGGACTCCAGCCACAAGCTGCTTTCCTTCCAAGCAGCTCCTTTTAGCCCTTGATCATAATGTTAAAAATCCCAAGAGAGGCCTGACACAGTAATTGTTATTAATTATCATTCATTCATCTCTTTATGACCTTTTTCTCTGAGAAAATGCCTGCCCATTACTCGGTGAACATTTCAGATGACAGTGCAATTTCCTAGACAGCCTTGATGTTGTAACACTTACCTGAAATAATAATTTATGTACAGTTCTGCCTATCTGTAACACATTTTATACACTAGAAAGGAAGAAGATGATTCCTTCAAAAGAAAAAAAAACAAACAAACCAAACTAAAAATAAACAAAAAACCCACAACAGAAGAAGAACATCCTGACCATTAAAGAAAACCCAAACCAAAAACCCCTTGCCTGACATACATCCTTGAGCTGAAGATATTTGATATTATTTCTATTGGGATTGTGGTAGGTTTGGTTAATCTTTGTGAGTATTTCATATTATGTAAACAGCTCTTATTATTACACAATACATTTTCTAATACATCCCAATTAAGTAGTTTCCCAAGGGAATAAAGAGAACTCTCTCTTACTTGGAAGTACAACAAGTAAGCCAGATTGAAAGTCATATTATGAATCTCAAAGCAACAATATTTTTTAAAAACAGCACACAACAAACCTTCCCTGGCTCGGGAGCAACAGCAAATATGTTAATATATAACAGCAAGTATGTTACTATGTATGGGAGGAAAAAGAAAAAGGAGAATAAACCTAATGCTTCTGAAAAAGTTATCTGGAAGATAGATTTTAAAAAACACACAGCAGTCCCAGAAATTCTGATGTTAATTTACTGGGCTAATCTGAAATATCATTGAAACCCTTTGAAAACCCAGAGCTAAATGTTTGTGTCTGAGATGTTGGACAGTAAATTCATTTGGAAAATCAATGGCAAGTCCTAATTTTTGAAGCTGGTGTGCACCGACAGTTCTTACCCACTTTATCTTGGATAAAGAAATTATCCTTGCAATTTCACTGTTCCACGTCTTTGGCTACAGAAGCAATGGCTGCCAGTAAATTCTGAGCCTAATTTTAACAATATTTTTGAACAAAATGTACAGAACTGGAAGAGATTCATAAAATCGCAAAGAAACCAACCCATTTATATGCATGCGTTTGACTATCTTAACCCTATAGAACTAATATTTACTTCAGACAGAAGGAAGAGAGAGAATTTCAAAGGGAAATGACAAGAATTAAAATGCAGAAATGGAAATTACTCTGGCTTGTGTGATGAAAAACATTCTCACTGCATGTCAAGGAGGTCAGTCTAGTTAGCATCAGTATGTGAAAGATTTGGAACAACTGCAAATCTTGTACCACTACCTATAGGGCTGAGGCGAAACAGAAGAGAAAAAAAAGCCTCTAGTAGTAAATCCACGGCCATTTTATTTGCAGTGCACCTTCTTTAAATTCCAAGCAGATACAAACAAACTGCATGTTAGTTCTCTCTGTAGGAATATTTGTTTTGGAGTGGGATCAGCAGTATTCCCTAATCCCCATTTTTATTAGTAGTCCACAGAAAAATTTCAAAGTGACAGTTTTAAAGTACTGAACCCCACTACATCAGCAGAAAGCACATCAACACACCAAGCAGCAATTCTTCCCATAAAGTCACACTGCTTTATGTTGGAGACATTTCCTATTCAGGCAGCCCCTTAGAGAACTGGACAGCATTTGGGATAATTCCCAAATATCAAAGAATACAAAGTAGGCAGAAGTTAAAGAAGACAGTCAGCCAAAATATTTCTCTTTCTTTAACCCTAAGAAAGAATCCTTTGAAAAGTGCCAGGGTAGAATCTGTCCATCCTGATTATTTTGAATAATCCTTTGTTCCACCGAGCCTACCCATTGAAATGAAACTGGAAATGCTAAGAATCTCCATTATCTCTGTTGGGCTGAGGGGAATGAATATGAGAAGAAAGAATGAAAGTGATGTTATAAACTTAAAAAAACCCCAAAACAAACAAACAAGAAATGAATGGACCAAAGACAAATATGTTACAGGGTAAAAATAAAATCAAAATCTTTCTTTTCATTTTTTCTTTTCTCCACTTCCTGTATTAACAGCAGAGGGCTGTTTTTCCACTCAGAAATGCCTCTTTACAATAAGCATGTCCAGACCTGATTAGAAAACTGTTTTTCCCAACATCATTTGGCTTTAGTTGAATTGCTATGGTTTCCCTCCCTTCCTATGAATCAGCACTCCTTTTCCATCATCCATCACTTTCCACACAGTCTGCACTGTTCTGTCTACCCAGGGCATAAAAGAAATACTGCACTGGCTATACATCTGCCTTTTTCTGAGGTCCTTTACACCCACTAAGGAATGTACATTTGAAAAAGCAACAAGATGTACTGTTATTATTTTGGAGAAATCAGGACGTTGACTATTAAAATATTTCCTCTGAGCTATGCAAAATATCTTAATGATTAAGTATTTACATATTATAATAGAACTCACAGGTTCCGAACAAGTATTAGAGATCCTTAGCTTGGGGCTCCATATAATGCAACCAAAACACAAAAGGGAACACTCTAGAATAACAAGGAATTGATGGATGGAATAGTAAAAGTAAAAAAAAAAAAAAAAAGGAAAAAAAAAAGCGCAAGCTTATGGAAGAATACTTGTAATATCAGTGAGTTTTAAACCCTGTTCTTATTATTTTGCAGTACTCTGTCCTTACAACAATAGATCAGAGATAGAAACAAAGGTATGCAGTGGATTTGTGTCATCTCTGAATCTGCCCCACAAATTATAGTTAAATGAGAGAAGCAATTCAGAGGACAGGACAAACTGAAGCAGAAGCTTCAGAAACAAGGACAAAAGAGATTAAACCTTTTAATGGAAAGGAGAGGAAGTGGAAACAGCAGAACAGGTGATTTTTCCTTGTAAAATTCATCACTGGTGCTGCCAGGGTGAAAGTCTTTCACCCTTCACAGGCTCAGCCAACCATAACAAGGACGTGGGCTCAGTCTGTGAAGAGACAGCAGCAGAAATGTTTAGTATAGCATGGACTGATTCTTCTAAAAGGCTGAAATAAAATCTAGAACAAACTTGGGTCTTGTTTTTGCTGAGTGTTGACTGCTGCTCCCTGAGAAGCTCAGACAGGAGCCCCAGATTGCATCCTGCAAACTTCAGTGGGCAAGACAATCAGGATGTTGTGAGAAACACAGCCAAGTGTAGGAAAGGTTAGACCAAAATTAGAATAATAGGGGAGCTATACTACAGGGGAAGGTTTCAAAGAAGAGAACATCCAATGTGCCACCAGGCACCTGTACTATTGAGGGCAGAAAGAGGGATAAAAGCTGTAGGTCAGCTTCTACAGAAGTAACAAATGGCAGTAGCTAGAATAAAAGAAAATAGAAGGCATAAAGAGATAAACTCTCTGTAAAAATTGTCAGGCTTGGCATTCAGATGTCATTGCTGAAGGCCATGCTACTGACAAAGGCCACTGATAGTCACCTTTTTAAATTTATCTATCTCAAGTTGAAATCATCATTAAAAAGCCAAAATACTGTATTTTATTTTTGTGGGGGCCTAATCCATACCAATAAGCGCAAATATCTGAAGGAATGGTGCAAGTAAGATGCAGCCAGGCTCTTTGCAGTGGTACTCAGTGACAGGACCAGAGGCACTACACAAAACTGAAACAGGGAGGGTTTTTACCCTCTGAACACAAGAAAACTCTTTTCACTGTGGTTGTGACAACAATGGCACAAGTGTCCCAGAGAAGCCCTCTGGAGTGTCCCTCTTCAGAGATATTTGTGTCTAGAAAAGATCCTGAGTAACCTAATTAGGCAGGAGGACTGAACTAAGATGTCCTCCAGTGGTTCCTTTCAGCCCAAACCATTCTGTGATTCTCTTTTACAATAATGAATCAGTTAATAACTTTCATTTTACAGAAAAAAAACCGTAATGTTCTCAGAAAATACCCTCCTTTATCTTTAAGTAGGATGTTACTTGAGACAGGTTGCCTTTAGACTCCTTAGTGCTGAAAACAGAGACAAAAGAATATGTTCAAAATGGATGAAAGAACTGACACTAAATACCTACTCTCATGGGTCACTGGAATTTTTACTTCATATGTATTTTCACATGGCAACTGGGCTCTCTTTGCTTTCACTGCATGTTGCAAGGAAAATCATAAATGCTTTTGAAGGGTTAATAGCTGGTTAGCAGATATTTTAGGGTATGCTACCAACAAGAGCAGCATGCATAATATATGTTTATGAAAATGTCAGTGGGAAACATTACACACAATTATAAGCAACCTATTGACTTTTTAGAACTTAAAACAAGGTACTAAACATCTATGAGGAATTATTAACTTTAAATAAAGTATTTCTGTACATTATCTTAATACTGTTCATGCCTACCTTCTCATATCAACAGCTGAAAGAAGCTTTCATTTCTTTTGACATCCTCTACTTATTTCATGCAAGAGATTTAAAAGCAGTGTTTCTAACTGGACAGGTGAATTCCCAGACTGAAAGATTTTTCACTTCTTTTCTTTTCCAGACCTGGTAACAATATACTTCCAGTGCACCCCCAAACCAAACACAACATACTTGAAAAGGGAAACAGGGAGTAGCAACTGTCTGTTACAATTAAGGACAAAATGAAAATACTGGGTTAGGTATTACTCAGATACCTTCTGCTTTTCCTTAAAAATATGTTAATTTAGCATGACAGCATTGAGGGCTGCTAGGATTTTCATGATGCTTCATTATATCTGAAAAGAATACTAAGATGGAATACTGTTTAACCTTTTTCTTTGGTGAACATAGATCTTACTGTCAGCTTTGGAAGCAATAAAACTATGATTTGTTCAGTGAGCTTGATCAGTAGTGACAGAATACAGGAATCTTTGGGGTTGGAATCATAGATATTGCGTGAAGTTTAAGGGGAAATGATTTCTAAATTAAACTAGCCAAGGTGACAAATGTTTAACTAGTCATCAGCTAACTGATCTCTAGGTAGACAGGGGAGAGGGGGGATGTGGATGGATTTTATGCACAGAATCTAAATAGAACAAAGCTGATCCAGGCATTGTTTTGTATATTATCATTTCATTCTTTCCTGATAAGCAGGATAGCTGGGACAATTCCTTCAAAACCTAGAAAAATAGGAATGCTTCTTTTCTTCAGATGTTCATTGCAGATAGAGGTACACAGGGAGAGATACAGATGCATAAATGTACTTACACATAGAAACTGACAGAGAAAATATGTGATGAAGTGGTGTGATAGAAAATCTTGAATTCATATGCTACTCCCACGTGGCAGACACCAGCAAAGTGGCCATAACATTCCAAACACATGCACACAGATTCCTTATTCTACATAAGTCTCATTATGAGTTCTGCATATGCCATCTATTTACAGTTCATCTATTTTAAAGAATTTCAAGCAATTATAGCCATTATGTGTCCCTCTGCCTAATCATCAAGTGCCTTTGTTACTATCAGTTCAGATACTGCAGCCAGGCACAAATATGTGTCCAACAGGTTTTAGACATCTCTGACTTTTTGTCATCTTGCTAATAGATAATGGTGTGAACATACCAAATGCAATACCTTTGATACTGACAGGGTCAAAATCATATGCAGTGTACCAGTGTCGTGTGCACTTCCACCACCTGTCAGAAATCCTGGCCTTTAGGATTTTTGGACTTTTGATGTGTTCCTAGGCAAGGAGCAGATTTTGCCTGTCCTGGGCCTCAGTAAGTTTTGGAGGGAGAGAAAAGGGATTAGAAAGAAACTGCAGGGAGGGAAATAGTCTGGGTAGATTTTAATTAGAAATGTTAAATGTAATTATGCAATTCTTCCTCTAGCCTTGCAGCTCATCACTGCAGCCATTAAAAGAGAGGGATACAACCTATTCCTCTATTTCTGCATGTCCCAGTTGTCCCTCCCCACAATCAAATCAGGAAAGTACGGATTCAAGTCTCACTGGTTTCCATGTCGGTTGCCACAGCATTCTCTGGCAGCCCCGTGGAGGAGTAGCTGTGAAAGCTTCGTTCAACCCTGCATGTCAAAGTGCCTCTTTTGGGCCACTTGGAGGGCAGATGCAGAATTCATATGCCCACCCCTCCTTTGGCTGTTCCTGGAGGACTGCCCCTGTGAGTGCCCAGAACAGGGAGAGTCCTCAGGGGATTGCAGCACAGCACACAAGGAAACCTCTGTTAAATTCACTCTAAGGCAGATTTGTCAGATACTTTAAGCTTGGACACAAAATTTGCCTGAAACACATCTCTCTGAGACCAGCCAGCCATGCTGCAAGTTCTCTTCAGAGGAAAAAAGTGCAGTTTTTCTGGGAACAGCTACGACTTTCCACACANCTAATTTAATTAATCATTTTAGCTGTGACTTAAATATAAGGCAAATGTAATAAAAACATCAGGTTGAGACAAACTGCTGTTGAAAGTGTTGGCTGGAGATATTAAAATGTAGCAAAGTTGCACACAGCTGAACATTGGTAGCTGTGCTTGCTATGTCTGTTTATGGCACCACTGCCATACACTGCTCTGTACATTACAGGCATTTTAAAGAACTGCTTGCTCGGTGCCCACCACAATCTCAGTTTTTGGAGGCCTCACAGAGCAGCACTGCTTCTGTAAGTGCCGTGCAATGGCCATGTAGGCACCTGAAGCCTTTCCAGTCCTGAAATCTCTTAACAACCATTCCTATGGAGAAAATATGTTATTGAAAGTGGAAGGCTGTTTAAAATTTTCCAAGAAGTGACAATCCTCCTAATATTAAACATGCAGCCACCTTGAAAACATGTGGATTCCCACTGAACTAGAGATCTGACCCCTGAAAATGCATTTTTAGCTGCTAAAATTCCTGAAAGTGACAGGAAGGTTAAAAGTGCGTTGAAACAATTTAAGGAAAAGACCAACCAAACATCAGAGATTCACTATAATTATTTCAACTTGGGCATTATAAATCTGGGAAATTAATAAGTAAGTTTTAATTTAAAATAAATAAGCTGACTTGGGGAAATGCCCTCACCAACAGCAGAGAAACTGACTGCTTTTACTGAAACTATGCCATAGAAATGCAGTGATGATTAATGTATAATGGATACTGCGACTTCTGAGATCTGAATACAGTTACTGTAAATGATGCATTAGATTAAAATAAAATTATCATTTTGCCCCATTTTGACACTAGAGCTTTCAATGGAGTTGAATACAAAGAACATTTGAAGAAGATGCACAACAATATTATTTTTTTCTGGCTGAAAAAGTACTGATGCTAATGCTGCATCTAGAATGCTACATCCAATTTTAAATTAGTTTCATCAGATAAACATGTTCATGTATTTGTTTAGAATTTCATGTAAAATTCATTCTTTTCCCAGTCTTTGCTGTAATTCTAAAGAAACAATATATAGTCTTCCTAATCAGTGAAGAGACCAAATTACTGTTAACCATACAAACTCATCTCACCTTAAAGAAGAGCCAAAACTTTTGTAAAATTTGAAAAAGGGAATAAAGCATCACATGAAAAAAGGTGCACTTTCCCTTGTCTATATCAGACCTTATGAAAGTTTCCAAGATACATGAGCAAACTAAAAAACTGGGAACTGCAATGGGAAGGGAAATTCAATGTTGACAAAGTAACATATGCAGTAGGAATAATTTTCATTTTTACTAGGCTTTAAATCTGTTATTTAATCCTAAAAAATAAAAAGCTAGGCTGTTCCCCATCTCAAGATGAGCACTGCTACAAAAATTTAAAGATAATTAGAAAACCTACACTAGAAACGCTACTTCAGAAGTGGTTCTTCACAAAGAACTATATGCCAAAGATAGAAATTGCCTCTGGGAATTAACTAAGTGTAAAGAAATGTCTCTTTAAGGAGAGTCAAACATTCATGTTATTAATTTTAGAAAATAAAAATGCAGAATCTGCTATGAAAAAGGTACCCACAATGTCCAAATGTGCTGTAAAGGGAAAAAAATCTTCACAAACAAGACTTGAAATCTAAATATGGAAAATTGAAAGCTGATCGAGAAAAGCTTTCCCATCCTACACATTCCCTTATGAAACTCCTTGCTACAAAGTGTTGTTAGAACCAGTAATTCAGAAGCATTCAAAGTAAGACATGGATATGGTAAATGCTCAGGGTTTTATACCATATCAACAACAAAGTGTTTTAGAAGGGATGTAGGTCTGACTGTCTGTTCATTAGCCTTATCTCCCTGTGAAATATAAAGTAAGAGTTGCTGTTGAGGGCAAATGCAGGCCTGAATGGACCAATCATCAGATTCAACTCTACAGGACAGTGCCCACACTGCCACTGCTTCCCTGCCACCCGTGGCCTTTCTTATAAACATTTTTTTAAAGTACAGTAACCTTCTCACCATTCACATATTCATGTATACCTTACATATGAGACTAATTTCTCATATTGATATCTTGGATTTTGGGCATGCAGGCAGCTGATCTGTAATCATCTGTCATCTAAAGCACGAGTGTAATGGGGTGATGCCACGGTTTTCCTAAAGTGCATCACAATCACAGATCTGTTTCTTAAAGAAAGAAGAGACCATTAGATAATGTAGTGTTATTTGATTTATTACACAGGTAGATAGCATCAATAGGAGCCTGTTTTGCAGTCCAGTTGCCTTTTTTGATTCAGATAACTGTTTCACATGGTCACAGAAGAGCTTAGTATATTTGGATACTGGCTTGTGTTAGTTACAAGCATGTTTGGACAGTTCCGTTTTCTTTGATATGTGTATGGCCCAAGACTATCCTGAAAGTATTAATTTTGCTTAACAAAATATATTTCAAATTGAAAGAGGGGAAATATAAGTTAGATATATGGAAGATTCTTTAATGTGAGAGTGGTTAGACACTGGAACAGGTTGCCCAAAGAAGCTGTGAATGCCTCATCCCTGGCAATATTCAAGGGGATGGGGCATTAAGCAAGCTGGTCTGGTGAGAGGTTTCACTGCCCACATCAGGGGGATTGGAACTCAATGACTTTTAAGGTCCCTTTGAACCAAAATCATTCTATGATTCTGTGACCTCCAAATTTGGAGGTTGCTTGTGATAAGAAATTTATTAGAGCCTTCAATGTCATATGTGAAAGAAATTTAAATTATAAAAATAGACATTTATCTGTAAAACTGGAAACTTAGGTTCAGTTCCCTGCTTTAAGTGATATCAGATTTCTTAAGTTAAGCTCAGAGTTATGCCAATCTGTACATCCAATCCTCCAGAAGCTGGCCTCCAAGCATTGATTTCCTGAAATTTTTAGACTAACTCCAAGACAAATAACCAGCCTCTCAATGATGGGCTTCTACCAGTACCTTTGATGCCAATACATGCACAGAACTGTAAAAGTGGGACCTCTGGGAGAAGCAAATTCAGAGAGCACAGCTATGGTGTCTGTAAGAAGAGACATTGCAGGTTGCCTGCCACAGCCTTGTTGCCACAGTACCTCTCTCTGAACGTGTGTTGGTGCACCCAGGGTGAGAATGAATCAGCACTGCGGCATCGACAACGTACCACTTCCCCTATTAGGAACACCTGTTGATAATTTAACAGCCTGAAGAACAGCTGAAAAATGAGTCTCAGTGCTGGCAGCCAGCACATCTATTCAGCAGTAAATCTTTCCTCTTCAGCGGTTATTCAAGGCTCTTGCTCCTACATTCTTGTTTACAATGGCTTAGCTCTGTTGGTATTTGTGTGTGAAGAGAACACAAGAAAAGAAGAAAAGTGGGCTGTGTATTATCACCTAAGGCAAGAGAAGGCTGCCTGCCACCGTGGCACATCAAAACTAGGATTAATCACACATGTGTATTAAAAAAAAAAACAAAACTAAAAAAAAAATCCAACAACTTCTGGAAAAACTGTTTTCATTAAAATAATCAAAAAGATCCCCAACAGATATCTTACATGGAGGACAGAACTGAGAGGCAAAACCGAATACTTTCCACCAGAAGAAAAAAGACAGGGCAGATCTAATCTTCTAGTCCCTGAGGAGTGAGAAGTGGACATGCCTCTTTTACTGGGGCCAAGATGGAAAGCATTGAAAGGTTTCACTTCAACTCAAAGGTAGAATGAGAACCTGTATGAAATAACGTTCAGTTCCTTAATGATATGGACATATTTACCAGTTTATCAGTTTTTTATCTCACCAGTGACACATGAGCAGGGGGCTGAAAGGCACCTGAACAACCCCTGCAGCTGTGTCCAAGAATCGCAAAAATGCAGTCCATATGTAATATCTATTTTGAGGTTGCTGTTGTGGCTCTAACCATGTTAAGTTAAATCTATACCAGATTTAATCTCTGACAATTCTAGACAAATATCCAGCTGTAACTTTTCACCAGAGCATATTTTTATGATCTAAAGGAGGGAAATTTATTGTACAGATAGCAGTGTCATGGAGGGAGAGAACACTGACACAAATAGTCAACAATAATTGGTGTATATCATGGCAATATTTGCTTGTGGTTTCCTATGTCAGGAGGAAATCATTGCTCCTCTTTTGGAAGCCATCCTATTTCAAAGGACATAGCCACAAACTTCATCATGGCAATTACAGTCAACATTAAGAAGGTCTGAACAGTCTCTGACATATAGCTGAGTTTAGAAGCAGAGCACTGAAATAATATCCTGCCTAAATGGTTTTTTGACAATGCTAGAAAATGTTGTCTATTTATGCAGTGAAATTAAAAGTAAACAAAAATATTCTTGAAAGAATACTTGAAACAATTTTCAAAGCTTTATAAAAGTCACAGTTCCAGCTCTCACATATAAATCTTGATGATTTGAAGAAAAATTCTAAGAAGATAATACTTCAGGGAAAGTTCTGCTCCAACTATTGGGACACCTTCAGATATATCCCTCTTCTTTAATTTCTCTTCTTGATAGAAAGTTTTACATCCTATATTCAAAGTATGGGCTCTTGAAGTGCAGACTGGTGAATTTCCTCACTCCCGCACAACCTAGGACTCTCTCTTTAACTGTTTGTTCTAAAAAAGAACAAGGACAAATTTCACAGAATCATAGAATGGTTTGCGTTGGAAGGGACCTTAAAGACCATCTAGTTTCAACAGCCCTGCCATGGGCAGGGACACCTTTCAGTAGTCCAGGTTGCTCAGAGCCTCATCCAACTTGGCCTTGAACACTTCCAGGGATGGGACATCCACAATTGTTCTGGAAAATCTGTTTCTGTGCCTGGAAAAGGATTTCTTTCCAACATCTAGTCTAAACCTACTCTTTTTCAGTTTAAAGCCATTTTCCCTCGTCCTGTCACTGCATGCCCTCAGAGTCATTCTGCATCTTTCTTGTAGGCTCCCTCCAGGTGGTGGAAGGCCATAATTAGATCACCCAGACACCATCTCTTTTCCATCCTGAACAATCCCAGTTCTGCATAGCCTTTCCTCACAGGAGAGGTGGTCCATCCCTCTGGTCATCTTGGTGATCTCCTCTGGACTCACTCCCACAGGTCCACGTCCTTCCTATGCTGGGACCCCAGAGCTGATGCAGCACTGCAAGTGGGGTCCCAACAGAGTAGAGCAGAGGGGCAGAATTCCCTCCCTGGCTCTGGTGGCCATGGCACTTTGGATGTGTTTGTCTTTCAGGGCTGGGAGTGCCCATTGCCAGCTCATGTCCAGCCTCCCATCCACCAGCACCCCCAAGTCCTTCTGGGCAGGGCTGCTCTCCATCTGTTCATCCCCCAGCCTGTGTTGAAAGCAGGGGCTGCCCTGACCCAGGTGCAGCACCTTGTGCTGCAAACCCCCAACACTGCCACAATAGTTCTTGTTGTCTGGCTAGCTTTTCTTGTAAAACAAATTCAGCTTAAAATTAGGTCCAAGAAAGAAAAGAATTTGTCTCAAAGGTATGACAGCACACACACTGGCCAAAGACATTTAGAAATGCACTAACAAGGCCATTGTTTTCAAATAATGTTTTATCAAGTTTTAAATTTCAGACCTCCGAATATTTATTCTATGGTAGAAATAACACACAGCTCCCACTATAATGGAGAAATGGAGGGTTTAGGGAAAAAATAAAGTTAGTCAAGACACTCAGCTATGCAAGAACTATAGAAAAGGCAATGTAAGGAAGGATCAGTTTCTTCTTCAGCTTCTAGATAGAGGTTGCCAGAGGTCTGCTTGGATGACAAGCAGAGGCCATTATGATCAGTGGTGGGTTCAAAAACTTAAACCCATTACTTAATAAGATCACTGGAGATTTTTTTTTAAAAAAAAA
>VXBB01016558.1:295753-408871 GCA_013399915.1 Illadopsis cleaveri
AAAAAAAAAAAAAAGAGAGGGAGTGATAGAGGGAGACAGTGAAAAATTTAAGTATTAAAACATAAAGACTCCCTGATTGACATCTATAATTACATTTTGAAACCCGTGCCAGAGCAGTATGTCTACTCATCTGTAGCAAGTTCTGAACATTCAGCTTGGTAACAGTTAGGGATTTTATTTGGAATGTTTTACAGTGTCACTAATTGGGCTTTATTTAATAAGCCTTTTCTCAAATGGCTAATCTTAGAGGAGGAAG
Source organism: Illadopsis cleaveri (assembly GCA_013399915.1). Classification (NCBI taxonomy): domain Eukaryota; kingdom Metazoa; phylum Chordata; class Aves; order Passeriformes; family Timaliidae; genus Illadopsis; species Illadopsis cleaveri. The sequence goes on from VXBB01016558.1 coordinate 296,010, forward strand.
TGTGATTTTTTAAATCCTTTAACTTATTTTATGTTTTGTCACCTAATATTCTAATTGGATGTGTTTGATTGAATCATGCAGAAATTAATTAGGAATGGTTTAGTCATCTTGAATATGCTGTGGTAGTCCAGGAAGAGGATAAAACAGAAAAAGTCCAATTTTAACATACTTATTAATATTTTTGGAGAAAAATATTCTAAAACTACATTGAAAACCAGTGTCTGTCCACAAGTTCATCATTGTAGATAATGATAAATCTTATTTCTACTTATTCTCCCAACAGAAGTATATTTTTTTTTAGGAATGTACGAAATGAACTGTGACCCATTTGAATAAAATGGAGATGCGCCAGTTTTAATAAGTGGATTTTGTTCCCTTCTTTCATTTCCATGAAGACCATGAAAAATTGGACCAAAATAATTGGCTGCCTCTTTTAGCTGGATTTCTATGCACAGAAAGGATAAATAGCACTTATGCCCAGTACTAGCACAAGGCCTGAAGCTACAAAATGAGCTCTTATATGTTTCCATTGGAGGCCAAAACCAATTTAAACATCAATGACCTCAATGGATTTTTGGACCAGACTACTTGGAAAGAAAGCATAGAATTAGTTTGGACTATCTCTGTCCAAGTTAGAGTGAGCACATTTTTCACCACTCTTAAATAGCAGCAAAGGGAGAATTAGGAAGGCAAACAAGAGCTTTTTCAAAGATCCTACCAGTTTTAGAAAAATACCTCATATGTTTGAAGACACTCTTCATATAAATCCAGAATTTTATAAAGCACTGACAAGAAAGTTTACTCCACAAAAATAAATAACACCATTTAATAATAAGAGTTTAAAAATACCTTGGAAGATTCTTAATGCAATTTGTGTTTCTTTAGGACAGAACTCATGTTGTCTAAATTTTATCATCTGAAAATTGGTGTTTTGTCTCAGCTGGACACTCTTTGGACACTTGTTCAAGGAAGTTGGAAAATTACAGAGATAATTCAGGCTGCTGGGATATGGTGGGTTGCTTTGTCCACAGATCATAAAATGAACAGGAGAAAGGAATAGTTTATATGAGATTTTTTTTTTAGAAAAATCATGTTAAGCAAAAAGAACCCCATTCTCCATACAGATGGAAAGGCCTGCCTGAAGGTGCCAAACAGTTACAATTGAACTCCTGTCTAACGGTTGTGCCATTATGGATGAAATAGAATAATTAAATAATAATACAGGAACTTATAAAAGTTCTTGGAAATCATTTTTCAGTCTGTTCTTGTTACAGGAAAATCTGTTATCTCAAGCCATTTCAAGGCTTTTAGTAATGTACAATTTATGGATTGCCTTGGGTCATGAGGATATACACCTTAAAAATAACTAGTGAGAGACAGAATTGAAGCTTATAAGCATAGGGGAAAGAGTTTCCTTCTGATCTCAGTACATAATGGCCTGTCTCAATTTTGAGACTATTCTCATTTCTAGACACAGAGACAAATGCCTTTCTTGGGGAAGTGGAAAAATTTGAACATGTGGAGAGTCCTGCCAAGAATAAACTTCTCTTTCCATCCATACCAGGATAAGAAGAAGGAAACCAACCTACAACAATGGGTGTCTGTTTGCAAGAAATATGAATCTCTTCAACCCTTGCAATCTGTTCTAGAAGAGAACAAGTGCTCACAGCACTATTCTAAATACAGGGTGGAGGAATTCATGGGTAGCAGCAGAAAGTCAAAGATTTGTGTTCAGTGGAACAGATCACATGATTGTGACCTCCTTAGACGTGACTTGTGTGAGTAGCTGCTGATGGGAGAGAGAAATTATATCACTAAACTTAGCATAGTTGATATTACTCACCCCCGATTTCACTTGTTATTATTTCTTCAAAATATTTTGGAGTGTTTCCAACAGATGACTTTCAGCCAAGATGATAGAGTATCAGTCATAGTGACAAAGAGAACAAATTCTAATTATTCTCTCTCAAGTCAAAATTAATAACATCAAAGTTATGATTTCTTAAAACATTTCAATATATCTTCATGGATGATTTAATGATGATTGTATTCTAGCAAATTTTACCATGCATGATGCTTCTATTTGAGTTTTGATATGGTTTATGCCATATCCTCTGCTGACTTCTGTCTGGGAAACTGGGATTAATAGTGTGAAGACTGAAATATTAAGAGGTTTTTTTTAAAACAAAAAAAAAGTGTAAATGAGCTTTAGACAAAAATAAAGACCAAAAATAGACTGAAGCTAGGCAGTTCAGGATGAGCCTCAGTCCTTGGAAAAAGCAGAGTGAAGATATATATGTAGTGAAAATATGATACAGTGAAATGGTCTAGTGAAAGGTGTCCCTGCCACAGCAGTGGGGTTGGAACTACATGCCCTTTAAGGCCCCTTCCAACCTAAGCCATTCTATGAATCTATGAATCTGTGGTGATTCTATGATGATTTTGTGACGGTTCTATGATGATTCTATGATGATTCTATGCTTCTATGGAATAATACCTTCTTTCACGTTAACAGCTCCCTGGTAAATTATTATCATCTGACTTAGAAAAGACAGCAAATTATACTCTGAAAGAGAAAGAACAGATAAAAATGGGAACATCCAGGCCAACACCACCAGCAGATTTTCTGGCAGTATAAACAGAAATTTCTCCAGTAACTTGAAATTAACCCCATGACTTCACATTCACTAGGATCCCTGGTAGAGTAATTGCAAGCCAGAGGTTTTCCACGCTACGTAACTTTCTGTCTTTAGTGGCAGTGGGGGACGATAGCCAGATTAGACTACATTTGCCACCCCACTGTATGTTTATCTAGGCAGCCACAGAAATGCTTTGAAACTAATGGGCCAGGACAGCTGTCTCAAAGGGTTCTGCAAAACCACCATCCAGGTATGACACTAGGATGGCTTGTTTGCACAGAAAAGTTGGCAGTTACAGCTACTGCAAGTGAGGAGAAAACAAATCTGATTCTATTTTAGTTATGCTGGTATAATGTCCACATCAGAGAGTTCTATTTTAGAGAAAAAGCCACTCTGTTCAGCAGTAACAACACTTTACTTCACTGGAGTAAAAACAGGCCAACACCTGTTCTTCTCAAACTAGAGAGAGAAGGGCTTTTCTTGCCATTTTTGTTATTTTACTGTTTTTGGAAAAAGAAATAAAACAAAAATGGTTCTGCAAGTTTCACGAGGAGGAATAAAAGAAGGGGAAAAAATGGATTTTGTCTGGGTTCTTGCCCTTGCACCCACACACTAAATAAAGGTATACTGAGGACAGAGAGTTCTAAATCACAAGAGAAAAGCATCAAAGGTAAAAACAAATCTTCTGACTGAATTGCAATGTTGCCACTTCCCATGCCCTTTCTGGAACACTTTAGAATGAAAATGTTTCTTTTACTTGTTCTGGGGTTTTGCTAGGTTGTTTTGATTTGGGGTGTTTTTTTTGGTGTGGTGTGGTGTTTTTTTGTTTGGTTGGTTGGTTTTTGTTTTGTTTGGTTTGGTTTGGTTTGGTTTGGTTTTGTGGGGAACAAAAATGACAGGAATCTGGACAGAACATTCTTCCCTTGGTGGCCCCAGGCCAGTGGGGGTGATGGGGCAACCACAGGTAGAGAGGAGAGAAGAAGTTGTGTCTCGAGCTTGATGTGCCACCACATATTAGTAGCATCCATAGTTATGCACAGGCAGCATCCCTTGGATATGCAGTCAGTGAGGATGGAGAAGATAGAAAAATGCATGGAAGCCCATTTAATATATGTTGACTGGTCCATGCTGGCTAACTACCCAATAGGCCAGCATTCCAATGGAATGCGACTTGGGAAGAAGCTGTGTAGTGAATGCATCTGCTGTGGTATCGAAATTAGGGTCACTCATTTGATAAGAGGGTCTGTTAAGGACTGCATGTCTCCCTGATGACAGTTCAGTTCTGTGGGAAGGGAAGCTAGAAAAGCACAAAACTGCTGCTAAGAGTAGCTCTGACAGGAATAGGTAAGTGTGGGCTGAGGCAATCATGATTCATGATTAACTTATGGGAGCTAATCAAAAATCCTGTGGGCAATCCCTGGACCCCTACTGTCTTCAAAGCCTCTCACAGCAGTCTCTCAGTATGAAGAAGGGTATTACATAAAGATGGAGAATGATTTTTAAGGGACCTGAATGAGAATTTGATGGAATGGACTCCAGTGCAATCCTGTGGTTGGCAATATCGTCGCCTTTCCCACGACATATGCCTGTGATATTGGCTTGCTTGGTGAGCCTGCTTGAGCAGGTTAGGATACGCTTTCAGACACCAAACCAGACCTGAATAACAAATCAGAATGATTGGGACTCATCAAAAAAATCTTGCCTTGGCATGCCTAAGAGGAGAGAGATGCTGAGTATCCTGTCCTTCTCCCCTCATTTCCCTCCTCCCCTGCTGCAGTCAGATGCATGTGAAGAATAGATATGGTCAGACAGAGAGGCTCCATGTGGGTCACAGTGGGAGATGCTCTTGGACTGGGCAATATTAAGGTGATACAGCAGGAAACAGGAACAGCAGCTTTAATTTAATCATAATCCATATATTTTCCTTTGAAACATGAGAATCTGATAATAGTCAGTGCTTGCTGAGCTTCCCAGTTTGGCCCAGTTTCCCAGAGCACACAAGTTTTATGTGAATCACTGTCAGAGGGCGAGTTTAAATTGTGATAAGTAGCCTATATGTAAAAGCAGTATTTCTGCATCAAGTAATAAGGCTGTGTTTCCTGGGAAAGGAGTGGTTCAAATCCATCCCTTGTCACACAATATCATGAACAATAAATGTAATTTTAAATCCATTAAAATGCTGCCAAATACATTAAACAAAAATATACAGAGGATTTATTCAGCAGATTTACAGATTTCCTGAGTAGTACATCATTATCGGAACTGTCAATTTAAAAATAAAAATTGTCAAGCCATCACTGAAACACCATAAAAGCTGTGACAGAAATAGACAATAACTACGATTTTTTTTTTTTTAATAAAATCCTTAGCAAACCCATTCTACACACAATTATCACCTCTGTGGACTACCAAGGAAACAGTAAAGTATGAAGGATACCAAAGAGAAGTCTGGTATCCAGCATAGTTAGCATCAGAACTCTCCAATTATTAAGTGTACTGTTGAAAAGCAGATTGTTGTGTATTTAATGATGGGATCCAGAGGAGCTGACATCCAAAACAGATAAAATCCCGGCTAAAAGATGATCATTTGTTGTCATGTTGTTGTGGTTTGGATTTGGACCCCTCACTGGGCTCCTGACTGGTCAACTTCACACTTGTTAGCTTCCATGGTTAAGCTGAGACACAGACAAGAAGTAGTTTTGTCACAGTCCACAGGTAATTATTAAATAGGAGATTTCTGACATACAGTTTTCTGTAAGCCTTTCCTACTTACAAGCTTACCAGGCTGATGTGTTCAAATCCCAGGAAGCCAGTCCCATGCCTTGCTTTGATTTGAGAACACCAGAGTGCCACCTTCCCTTTCCACATCCTTTATGATTACTCCACCCGATTATTTCCTGGTAGACCACAAGATTATATTGCAATATTGAGTCACAAGTAAAGTCCAGGGCTATTGTACCCTGATGGTCTAGTAATTTAAGCACATCTTTTTCACCTCCCATATCTTGCAGGTTCTCCAGATTTCTAAATTGACGCTCAAAGGACATCTGACAGTTAAAAATAGACAGGCACAGAGCCCACAGAAGTGATTCCATACATGGTTGATCTGAAATCCATCTATAATATCTATACTGTGTGGTCCTGTTTCCCTAGTGCTGTTACTTCACCATGCCTGCCCACTTTCTGAAGCTAGAAGGAGGCTAAGGTCATTCTCTTTGGCATAGTTCCTTCTTTGCACCATGTGAGCTCTCTTCCCCAAGAAGCCCGCTTCCTTGCTCACTAGCTGAGTTAGATGCACTTGTAATAAAAACATGCCTCACTTTCCTTCCCAGAAGATGGTCCCTTATCACATCTTTGCCATTTTATTTTTAAGGTGCTACCCCAAGCACCTGTTTACAAAGAAATTCTTGCCCTTGCAGGGAAGGTCTGTGCTGTTACCATCTCACTGCTTCACAGGGCTTCTGCTTGGATGAAGGTCATTTGTTCCATTATTCTTCATGTTAATTACATGTCCACTCTTGATAAGATTTCACTGACCGCAGATGTAAAAGATAAGAGAGAAAGTAGCCAGTGTTCCATTCAAAATGAGTTTGCAGTTTCACACTTGGAAGCATAAAGAGATCTGAATAGGTGGCTTATTAACAGATCAGGAGGAGTCTTAATGAACTCCTATGGTTGAGAGATGAAGCAAGACTATCCCAGATTAAAATGAGCACTTTATACAGGGAGAAAACTTAACCCTTTAAGTGACTTAGCAGGGACCATGATTCTGTGCCTTTTGAAATCTTCATGATAAACTTGCAAGTCCTAAAATATCTCTGTTGATTCTCTTCTCAGGCTTGTACTCAAACGTAGGAGGGACTGATTATCAGAATATTTCGTAGCTTAAGAACAGTACCTTTACTTTATGGAGGGGTATGGTGGCAGTTTCACTGCAAAAAAATATTTCAGAGGAAATTGGTGCTCGCACATCATGGTACATCTTGAAGAAGACCAACAGTGAAATAGAGACACCCATAGAGAGCTTTTCTATTAAAAGACTGACCAGAGTGAAAGAGAGTGAAGGGACTGGTGTTGGGTCAGCATTTCTTCAAGACGGATTTGAATGCGAGGGTCTTTTTTCTGGAATCTGATGAAGGCAACAATGAATTCAGCGTCTACACTGAATCCCAGTGTTGGGGATCTGGAGTTTTGAAGTCACTGGCTAAACCTGCATTGGCTTAAACAAAACCTAGCAAAAAGTTGGAAGGGTTGTGACACAAAATTGAATGGAATTACTGCAGTGTAGCAAGTTCATTGTGGTTTAGATTAACGCATTAGTTTAATGCATTTTAGATGGCATTTGCTGGTGGCAAAGGACGCTGCTCCTGTCAGTTCCTGTAGCTCTGCTGATGTCATTAAGCTGCGGTAATTCATTTGTCTATCATCGTGCTAAGCTTTTCCCAGCTGCTGGTGTAGCCTGGATTATGATCAGTTTTGTGTTATTAGATGGCAAAAACTGACCTTCTGTTTGGTTGCACCTTTATTCAGCTTTGTAAAATGCTATTTGATCACTGAATACAATGCCTTGTTAATACTATCCTTAAACTGTGGTATTCTATAGACTGATTTGAGCTGATGCCCTGAATGTCCTTAACTGGTCTGATTATTTATTCTTGCTGGATCTGTACCCCAGACATATTCCTTCGTATTTCACACTGTTACACTTACAATATTATTATTTATTAACTCTATTTTACAGATGGTGAAGAAGTGATATTGAAGAAGCGATAATGAGTGAAACTTTGAAGAACCCTGCAAACTCATTCCTGCTTTAAAAGGAAAACTGCAGTAGGTATGGTAACACAATCAGACTCTCTCAAGCACAAACACCACTTGTTTATGTTATTACTCCCTTTTGCAAAGGAAAATCCCAAAAGCTGGAGTAATTTTTGCAGTACAAACATAATTTGGCTTGATTTGCACGTTGTTGTCCTTTTGAAATCCTGGCAATCAGAGATAGGTGTCCTGCTTTGGTTGTGGACATCTGGTCACCCTCAAATGGAGCCAGTAATGCTAATTAATTCTAGCAGTACACAATGCCTTGTTCTGTACTGTCATAATTCACTGAAGGCAGTGAAAGCTATACCCCTCTCTGTGAGGTTGCAAGCAGGCATGTGATTGGAATATTATTCCATCTGTATTTCACATTCTTCATTAGCCCTCATTTACCACAAAAGAAAGTTCAATTGCTCACACTTGGGAAAAACAGCAGGTTAATTTAACTTGCTGAATAGACTTTTAACCATGGGAAAGCTTAATGTTTTCTGAAAACGCCACCAGTTTTGTTTATTGTATATTAACTGCAAAATAGTTTAAATAAACAACTACCTTTACTTATCTTCCAAAATCTCACAACCAAACAAAAATCCAAGCCAGTACCTTTCAGTTCCAGAAAGGTTTAGCTGTTTAATGGTCTTAAGCGCCTTTGAAAGTACCCTGCTGAATGGAAGAAATGTTTTAATATGAGAGGTTGCAAATACTTCACATCTGCAGAAAAAGATAGTAATTTAAGATTCCGAATTGCTTTACTTTAAGAATCTGGGGGCTAAGTGACATTTTCTGTAAAAGTACCAATTATCTTACCAAGTGTTCAGCTTCTTCCATCACTGGATTTATCTCCATTCCGTATTGTTGCATAACATGCTTTTAAGAGAAAATTTCAGCCAGTGGAACCCAAAGCTGGATGGCAAGGCATGGCTTAGTGAAAATATTATTTCAGTGACAAGAGTGATATACCAGATTTGGTGGAATGGAGGTGATGACCGCAGGGGGGTCTCAATAGGTGCATCTATAGATTTAATTCGTATGCACACCAGATCATATCTTTAAAGCAAATTTACTGGCTTTCTACATTTTCCTGTTGCATATCACCAGGTATTGTGATGGCAGCAGCAAGGGAAGGTTGAGTAATAACTCAACAGTAATTTCCCTAGTGCCTGTAAATAACAAACATTGTTAGCAAATGAGTGATGGAGGTCAATGGGCCATAGAGTCATTAGATGGTTTAATGATATGCTGCAGGTTATCTCAGGGCACGGTGCTCTAATGACATTCTCAGCCTTCCCTGCAGCAAATAACCTCTGTAACCCGAGATAAGCAGTTGCATTGCGCAATACAGTACAATATCAAATGACCCCAGCAAGAAAATTTCTCTTCTGTTTGACATTTAATGTGCAAGTATCCGTCAAAATCTGTCCTGGGAAGAGAGTTGTCCTACTTAAATCTGCTCTTGCTAACTGAGAAGCTATTAAAGGGCAGAACCCAAAAGTCCTCAGAGCTGTGGCTTATGGTTAGAAGGGTAATAGTTGAAGAATGCCTAGCAGGAAGCATCTTGCTTTGCTTTCTTGGCTGTTGTTTTAAAATAAATCTTTCAGAGGCTTCCAGAGCCATGCAAGACCTCCACAGAGCAGGACTGTGCCCCTGACTACTGCTCCTTTAACACCCCTGAGGAGTCAGGGGGGCCTGATGTACATCCAGTGTAAACCACAGCAGAACAGAATGCAAGGGGATGTTTCTTACTTTAAGAACCAGTGCACACCCCTAATTGTGTGGAACAGTCTTAGTTTTAAGGAAGTCCCAATCCTGGACTTCACCAAACTATCCAGTCCCAGGAATGAAAGGCAAAGAAAAGCTTGACAGGAGATAGAGGCTTGACAAAAGCCACAAGTTTTTTATTATTATCATCATGTTGCCTCCCTACAAAGATGAGGTTTGTCGTATCTACAGACCTTTAGTTTATTCCATTATATTACCTTGATGTACTTGTTTTTAAGTGCAAGAAGTTCCCACTTTCCTCCCTCCTTCACTTCTCATTAGCTAAGGATGAGGCACCAAGTGCAAGACTTGCTTCAGAAAGGCAGATTCACACTGTGTACTCTGGGGCTTGGCACTTTGCAGGACGCAAAGCGAAATCCATTGAAACAACCACAGCTTAGTAAGAACAGACACAAGAGGGTTTTGTTTCTGGATGATGATAGCTGTCACTGTGAATGGAAAGGAGGACAACGCAGTATGAATGACACATGTGTGAGACAGTAAACAGCGTAGTGCCAACCGTAGATGTTTCTTCTAGTTTGGTTGGGATTGGCTACAATAATTTACTGTCCTGCCCTGGAACTTTTTTTTTAATTATTTGAAACTTTCTTAGCTGCAGGGCTTAATTAACTGGGATTTTATTTGGGGCAGAGGGAAGAGAGAGATGGAGGAGGAGTATGAGGAGTTGTCTTAAAAGGGAGTAATTCCCTTTAAAATCTGTCTTACTCTACAGCAATCACTCACATAATTATCTACGATACATTCTGGTGAAACTCAACCTTTGGTCTGTTCTACTCGGGGGAAATTAACCAGCAGAGCTGTTCTGTAATAACTTCCATTATTGCTATTTTGGTATAATTTAACTATTCTGGAATAACTCCCCAGTGCAGATATTCAGCTCCAGAATAAAAGAAATTTTATTCCGGAATAATGACTCTGCTTCCAGAAGGGAATAATCGTTCTAGAATAAAGTCACTTTTACTTCAGAACCAAATATGCAGGGAGTTACTTGGGCATAGCTCCCCAACAAAGTTATTGTGGTGCCAGTTAATTTTCTCATGTATGCAGAAATGTTAGTAGCCTTCAGGAATGATGTGTCTTGTTACACTTATCTGTTTTTATTTGCTAATGTCCATAAAATTAAGCACTAAGATCTAGTAGGGAATGTGTTAAACTAAGTGAATTTTCTTTTTTACCTTGTCTCACACACAGACAGTTCAAGATTTTGTAATAAACACATATCTCATCTGAAGAAAAGAAAGAATGTTTGAATACTTTCCTCTGCATAAATTGTATGACATGCCAGTGCAATCTGAAGTTTATTTCCAACAGTTTGCAAAAATAGTCAAACAAAAAACAAGTATACATGCACACACAAAACTATTTTGAATTTCAGAATTGACTTGGTAAACATGTAAAATGACTACAAAGGCAACTTTAAAGCAATTAAATGGAGCAGATCCTCCAGGAAGCTGTGCTAAGGCACAGGGAGGATGGAGAGGTGATTTGAGACACCCAGCATGGCTTCATCAAGGGCAAGTCCTGCCTGACCAACACCCTAGCCTTCTGTGAAGGAGTGACTCCATCACTGGACAAGGGAAGAATTATGGATGTCATCCCTCTGGACTTCCCTAAGGCCTTTGATACTGTCTTGCATGACATCCTCCTCCCTAAACTGTAGACATATGGTTTTGATGGGTGGGCTCTATGATGGATAAGGAATTGGATAGATGTTTGCATCTGGAGAGCAGTCAACACCTCAGTGTCCAGAGGGAGACCAGTAATGAAGGCTGTTCTTCAGGGCTCTGCATTGGTATCCATACTGTTTAATATCTTAATATCTGTTTCATAACTTAATATCTGATTCAAGTTCAGACTACAAAGGGTCAGCACAAGTTTGGAGACACTTCCCTGCCTGGTTAGCCAGTTCCTCTGAACCACTTTGATGTCAAAAGAAACGTTCTCATTGCTTCTCAGTCTAATCCTAACTCTGGGACAAGAAGCAAATTAATAAGCATGTCATGAGAAATTTTCAGTTCCTCTACTTTCACTTACGGGAAACTGCACATAAAAGCAAAAAAACAAACAACAATTTTACTTAAACTTTAACAATTTTTTGTCTGTAAATTTAAAGATTTAATACAAAAAAATTAGAAAAATTATAGGAATCTCTTTTGTATAAACAATGCTGTGTTGTTTCAATTCAGATCAGAAAGTGAAGTTGGTAAACTGGTATTTATTTGAGGTTAGGAATGTTCTTTCACAGTTATTCTGCTGTCTGTGAAAATCATCTATTTTGAGTAGGATCCTGACAGTTTCTGAGCTTCTTCTGTCAGGCATTCAGCACCTGTCAGAAGCAAACTCTTAGGTACTTCTTTTTAATACACAAATTTATATATACTCTATGTTAAGGGAGTTGACAGATAGACAGACTGGTATGTATTTTGAAGAAATAGCAAATTGTTCTTCCACAGTGTAGTTGTAGGCTGCTTTCATGGTCATTAAAGCCTATTTTAACTTTATCCAATAATTTTCTTCCACTTGTATTGGAAAATCTTGGACTGAAAATTGTACCAATCATGCTGAAAATGAATAAGGACACTTCTGCAAAGTCTGAGAAAGGATATTTAGGATTATTCTGGATTTATGGTAATAAATTTTGCCTGGATTTTAACCATCTGTTACTTCATATTTTAACTTCAATTACTTCACATTTTCAGAACCATCACCTTGGAATGAAGTGGCTCTATTCAGAATGCAGAGTTTATATTTAAATTAATTAAGGGGTTGAACTGGATTTGTTTGGGGTCTTTTGAGGGAGTTGCTAATGATTTCAGGGACAAAATGTCCAGCTGTAAGTATGATGCCCACCTTGTTTTTAAGTTTGTCAAGACACAGAGTACACTACTGTCACGTGACAATCTAAGTTGATTTGAAACACTATCAGCTCTCGGTCTCCACATCTAATCTAGGGCCTGTCTTCTGCATGTCTGTCATTCTATAATTAATTCAAAGTCCATCTCAAAATGTCCCACCTGGAAAATAAGAGATATTAAGTTGATTAAAAAAATAACACTTTACAACACAAATAAATTTCCTCTGGATAATCAGCACAGTTACAAGAGTATGGAAGAATGTATGTATGTGCATATTTAAAACTATTTACATTCTAATCTATTTCATTCTGAGTTGTTTTCATTTGACAGATGGAGAGAATTTCACAAATAGTGTTTGAACCAGCAGTATGAAGTAGCTCTTTCTGGCTATACATTTTGGTGAGAGTAGACCTACAAAACGATCTTTATGACATTACTGTGCTCTCTCGAAAATAGCTTTCTGAATGTTAAAAATGGAAAGCTAACTTTCCAAATTAAAAAAAAAAATAACCCAAACCAAAAACAACTAATAAAGCAATATGATGGGCAACACCCTTGTCGAAGTATATTTTCTGTTTTTCAATGAAGCCTGACACTGGCATATTTGTTCCGGTTTTAGTTCCTTCATTCAAAAATAGCCCATTTCTTTTGACTTTTGATTTTTTTCATTTTGCCTGGGAATTTTGTATGCCCTTTTCAAGTAAGAATAAGGGGTTTAATCCCAGATTTAAGAGCCAGCTTGAAAAAATATCATTCTTGCTGCAATAGTTTTACTTTAAAGCAGAAGTAGCATTCATTACCTTTCATAAATCAAAAAAATTATTTTTACAAAGCTTGATATATAGTTTGCTATACCAGTGAGAAAAGGTAGCAAATGTGCATGTATTGAGTATGTGCTCTTCACAAAGAGAAAATACAAATTTTAGGGCCAAATTAATGAATAATCTAAGGCCTGATAAGGGATTTAGGGCTCTTTTTAGACATATGGTTGGTAACAGCCCACTCTGAACAGTGATCCTGCCATCTGCAAACACAGTCCTGCACTCAGACCTGCTAAAAAGCACAACAATTTCATAATCCCTCTGTTTCAGTAACTTGCCTGGATATTCCCGTGCATTTCCAAAGATAACAGAATTGCTGCATTTACAATGCACACTGATAGTGATCTTAGAGTTTAGTGAAGTTGTAGAGCAGACACACGTATTCTTCCAGTGTTTTCTGGCTAAAAATATGCTCTTGTGTTTTATCCTTTCGAGTTCAGTGCTTTGTGAAATATCTGATTTGTGGCGCAAGGGCACTACCTTCACAGGGAATCCCAAAAGTCAGATTTATGGATTATAATGCAGTTACCATTTGACTGGCACTTCTGCACAGAGTCAAGCCAGAGCTCTGCCAATCTGGCAAGTTGATGGGATGACAGCCATACCAGTCCATGTGCCTATATTTCTCCTTCCAAATGGCCAAAAATTACAGCTGAAAACAAAACCTAGCTATGTCATTTAGAAATATCTGAATGCTCCATATCCAAAATTCATGGGTTTGTATTATTTAACAACTCTCCTTCTAAGTCACCATCATTCTTGTAAGCTTTGAGTCAAGTCATGAAAATATATACGTAAAGTGAAGAAAAAACAACTGGATGAAAAAAAAAAGGGGGGGGGAGAAAAAATGTACCAACTTGTCCAGAGATCAGAAAGATAAATCCAACTCTATTCAGACTATGTAAGAGTGCTCCTTTTAATCTTTATCACATACAGATCTCAAGCTTAACCCACTCAGTTGGAGTCGTATGTTCATAGTGCCTATGAATATCCATGGTTAAAGTGTGAGGCTAGAAGTACTTGGGCAGCTGTCAAATAACTGTCTGATTTCCTCCTAAGTTTCCCCCAAACTCCTGGCAAGGGATATGAGGTATACTGCTGGGTGATATGGATGAGCTTATCCAAATGCTCTCTCTAATAGAGGCAGCACCACCCTTGCTCCAGTCTATATCTGCCTCTGAAAGCTTTTGGAAGCATAAAAGCACAAAAGGTGCTTAAAAGTGGTTGACAAAGGAATACTAAATTTAGGACAAATCACAATTTCTTCAGTCTCACCTCCACAGCCCTGCTGGATATGTTATAGGTTGAAGAAGGGAAGAGACTGGTCTGGTTTGGACTCTGCTCACTGTGGACTTTTTTCCCTTATACTTTGGAAAGGATTTACAAGAAGGAAATTTAGCAGCTGGCTGGAGCTGCATTATCACAGCAGTGGGAAATTTGATGGGTATCATCAGATTTCTGTGAACTAATGTCAGGCTTCTTGAACTGCTGCTTTATTTGTGTCCTGTGGGAATGCAGCCAATATTGTCATGGTATCGCTGAGGCAGATCACAGAACAAAATCTGCTGATGATTTCCTGTTTCATACTCCCTATATGCCACCCTGTTGCCAGTGATTTCATGATACAGGTACCACCACCCATCCAGATGCACTGGACTTCCGACTTATACGTCATTACAAGGCACCCTCATCACCCCATCTACCTGCCTTGCCCTACTATACATGCATGATTTCAAGTGAAAAAAAAAAAAAAAAGAAAAAAGATGTTCCACTTTCAAAGGCACTCTGCATATCTGCATTTTCGGGCAGTTTGCCTCTTAAAATTTTCCACTTACCTGCACTAAGCACACCTAAAAATTTAGGACCTTATTGGGGAGAATATTAATTTTAGATATTCTGGTCCTGGATATAGTTAAAACCCAGATATCCCAGACTGTGGAGGAACCACCCCCAAATTGTCCATTTCCATATCAGGTAAAAGGACTTTACTTTTGCAGACTGTCACACATACAATGCACCTGCCTTAGCTTCACATCCTGACTACCCTGGTGAAAATAAAATGCATATTTCCTTTCCTCTTGATGCCTCTCCCCCTCTGACAATTTGTCGTACTAGTTGAAGAAGCAGCCTGTGCAACAGAGAGTGACATAGAATAATATGTCATGTCAAACATATTAAGCATTTTAAGGCATCACAGACCTGGAGGATTTCAGATAAAAAGAAAGAATTGTTTGAATCCTAAAAAAAAGTTATAAAAAAACCACAGGGAATTTGATTTTTATACCTGAACTTTAAGAGTGCCTGTGATTTCTGCTTAAGGTGGAAGTATGTGCACAGTTATGGCTGTAATGTTAAGATTGTAATTTCCATCAGCTTTTTAATAGCATTGTTTTGACTTAATGTGTGTGCTTTGGGGTTTTTTTCACTACTTTTATTTTCCTATGAATATTGACGATGGCAGCAGGGTTGAGCCAAAAGATATCAGTAACTTCTGGTAGGCACCTCTACCAAGTGACAGCGAAGTAGGATTTTCTTTGCTTTAGCTTTGTGGGCTCCCTGGTTTTGTTGTGATGCAGTGTGGCTGCTGAACACACTCAGTGCTGGGGGCTGCTGTACAATGGGGATCTGGAAAGCTGAACCACCTAGAGGTTTTTAACCCAAATTCATGTAGAAGTATGAAGGTCAAAGGCCATGCAGTGTGCTAGTAAGTTATATGGATAGGCCAGAAACCTCCCACAATATCTTCCTCTTTCTTTTTGACAGGAAATTTATTCCCAGAATCCACTTACAACAGCATCAGCTTTAATTAGAGTAACTAGGAGACAGAGCCACATTCTTACCCTTTGCATTTCTTTTTGGTTGGTTTTTATATTAGTGAATCTGCTGCTCTGATGAGGACTCATTTTTATTGTGTGATGAAACCCTAAAGCTTGCTACAAAACCACTGCCTAATCATGAGAAAGAGAAGCACCAGGGCGAAGGAGGTGAGGAGAAGCTCCAGTGTAGCCGTAGAAATAGTGGTTGTTTGGGTATGAAAATTAATGTTTGAGAGAAAAGAGGATTTGTTAAATTTAGCATTTTTAAGGCAATTCCACTGGATTTGTTTAACAGCCTAGCTGAGATAAGAAAGAACAATTCTGTTTATCAGATGTGGGTCCCAAAATTTCCTGCATGACCAGAAAGAATCCCAGCTTTGAGAGCTACGTTTTGTATATGAAACCAAAGCCTTTACAAAAGTCTAGGGACTACATTTACGCAAGACAAGTTACTATAAAGAGGGAGAGCTTGCAGCACTTATAATTTAACATTAGTTTCTCAAGGACTTCTGAGGAGTCATACAGAAAATATTACTAGATGTCGTTGACTGAAGCTTAGAAGAAAAAAAGTAAAGTGGCATCTCTCTGAGAAGAGAAAGAGATAGGTCAGTCTCAACATGTTGGAAAAAAAGCTCAGTGCTCAGTGGACTAGATTACCAGATCACAAATCACACAGTGAAAGCAAAACTGAGAGGACATGAGAAGCCTTAAAACTTCAGCCAATACTGTACTAGAGAGCATGAGAGATTTTTTTTTGCTCCTGCATTGATCACAAAGAAAAGTAGCATCCAATCTTGAGACAGAGCTGAAAACACATATTGAAAAAAGCAAAAGTTTTTACTTCTGTAGAATATGGAAGAGGGTGAAAATACACCTGAAATCAGGCTCCATAGAGATAAAATGTACTATATAAGGACAGGAATCCACATTAAAAAAATCAGACAAAAGCAAACTAATTGTAAATCTGAAAATAATAAAGATATGGCAATTTCCCAGTATATATGCAAATGTCATAGGGAAAAGTCCTAAAATAAATATTTTCAGCATGAATAAAGTTTTGGAATCAGGAGAAAAGGGAGAATAAAGAACACAATAAGACTATGTACATACAACTGTGCTGAAAAGAATATAGGATCCATGACCCAGTATTGTCAGATGTGTGTATGTTGCATAAGGATCCTGCAATGTTCTCCCAGCATCTGGAGTGAAACCTAAGTGTGAATACAGGTGCTTCTCCTGGAGATTTGCCTTCTTTGTAGAAGCAGCGCTCTGAAGAAGGGATAGACTGCAGGAAGAATGAGAAATGCATTCCGCTTCTTCCAATAGAGTGAACAAGGGAGATGGAGAGCAAGGGTGTGTTTCCTTTAGCCCAGTCTCTGCTTGCTCAAAAATAAGTTGTCCAGGCTGAAATAAAATTGATTAATCCACAGTCAGTCCTAGGGAACTGCATAAGTTAATCTCTGAAGAGAAACATCTACCAAACTTCCTTGACAACAGACGGAGCCTAGAGGATGTCTCGGGTTGTGTATATAACATGGAGATGAGTAAAATAAGCTGGGATCAATCCCATGAATAGTTTTGAAGGTTCAAATCTCATGTAGGGAGCCAAAGCATCAAATAGCATTGGCAGAGGTTGCTGACCAGAGCAGTATGGGACTGAACCCAAGTTTCTCCAGATGTATCCAAGAGTGATTATTGCATGAAAAATATTTCTGTACTAGCTTTCACTGCAAGGGGTAAGTGTAAAATAATTCCCCCATTAAGGGTTTGAAAGATTCTGATTTGAGACGGTAGCTGTTAGAGCTCCAACTTGTTTCATGTGCTCTAGAATAAGTGAAGCAACACATGAGGCTCCTTAGTTATCATGCACAATGAATAAGCCCAGCAAATTCAGCGTTAAACGTGAGAAAGCTCAAACACACCAAGACTTGGCAGTGCATACTCTTGGCACAAATGAAATTTTAACTTGTCCCTTTGGAACATCATGCAATACCACTGCCATTTCAACAAGAGCACTTGAATATCTTTGGCCCAGATGAAACCAAATCACTTTGGTAAAGACACCACGGTTTATTTCCCTGTCTTCCACTGGCATCAGCGAAGAGAAATTATCTTGCATGGCTGCTCTAATTATGCATGCCCACACCATGAAACTTCCCTGTCTTTTAAGTAGTCTAGTTTAATTCATTGGAACATGTAAACTAATCATTTACTTGTAATGCCTTGAAAAATTCACCCTGTGCCCAGATAATAAGTCTTGTCAGCTTGCAGAGGTTTCACTGTGGTTTTATAACCCCAGCCCTTTGTTAAGAACAAAATTCAACTGCACAGTGCCGTGAGCAAGAGCCTCCAAAGTCTAGAGCAAGGTTTCTGCACTCAGAGTCCACTGCAATGCCCCCTCCCCAAGCCTGATATGAAAGAGTTTATTTTCTGTAAGTCTTTTACTGCTGTTGACTGCCTATGCCACGTCTTCATTTAATAGCTATGGCTTCCACTAAGTTTATTTACTTGCCCCTGAAGCTTTGAATGAAGGACTGCTTACATTTAATTACCTTATAATGCAGCTTGAATAGTAAATGTGTGTCTGCTAATTGATAGCTCCTTCTCAATGAGGCCTTTTATCCCTGCCTGTCCCCTTGGGTGCTCTGGGTAACTTCATTGTTAGGGTTGCTGATTCAAAGAGAAAGGATACAGGAAATTCAGATCCGATACTGTACAGTGCAGCCCAGCAAATGTCATCCACATCTGACTTCCAGGGAGGTGTGTTCAAAGGGGAATAAACAACCGTGCTGATGACAGAAGCACATGGATTGCATCTCTGAGGCTAGGTTGCCATTGCCTACCCATCCTTTACAAAATAATCTTTGTTTAAAATAGGTGTGGGTAAATTAATCAGGTCAGCTGAAGACAGATAGTCATAAGTTCAGCACTCCAGAAGCATTCTCAAGCATTCTGTTGGACAACTGTCCAACAGAAGAAATGTCAGTGTGAACTTTGCCACTAAGCCAAGAAACAATGAGACATTGTAAATAAAATTTTGGAATTTTGAAAAATCCTCAACCACAAATTGCTTTGCTCAATAATCACAACCATAATGGCTCTACCCAGGTAACATATACTGTTTTCTACTCCTGCCTGGGATGGGGCCCTTTCATACCTGTCTTCTACTTCCTAGAGGAGTGGCCTGTCTACACTGGACTTTAGACTGTTCAGGATGAAACAATAATCTCACCAATAGTTTTGGAAGAGGGGAGATCACTACTGTTTGGACAGAAGATGATTAATAATTTAGGGCCCATGCATATGGCCAGCTTTTTGCCCAAAGTGAAATGATCTTGCTGAAACAGAAATAAGCATTATGAATTGTTTAAATGGGAACTCAATATCTGAAGATAAAGTCTTTGCTGCAACAAGTCAGGGGAATTGTTCTGGTAGAAGCAGTGGCTGCTGAGTGATGTTTCAGGATATGACACAGCATCCAGAGACTTGGATGAAACTTTTCATATTAAGCGCTAAAGAGATGGGCTGTGCAGTAGCAGAGACAGACTATTTAGTATGCCTGTCATTGCTACAGAACTCAAAACGTTTTCCCTTTGGGAAAAAAAACCAAACCAAACCAAAACAAACAAAAAAGTATAAGTTTCTGGACATGTCACATAAATAAGCTAGAGAACATGGGTTAGTCTTGTACTCTGAAGTTTTGCACTGAATGTTTGATAGGAATACTTTAGGAAAACCAGAAGTGCAAATATAAACCTTAAAACAATTTCCAGATGATCGAAGCTATTGTTTCACTTAGCCTATTATGTATTCCTTGTGTTATTCGAATAGATGTAAAATCAGCACTGTGCTAGGCACTACATTAGAGAATATTCAAAGGCAATTGTCCAAAGTTATTTGGGGGATTGGCATAAATTTTACTCTTAAAGCAAAGGGAAAAGCTTGCTTTTTGTGTCATAATGTAAGAAGTAGCCTGGAAATTGCATCCTTATAATGTGAACACAAACTCCAAATACATGGCAGTGTATCCTTGAAGTTTTGGAACCTACTTCCTTTACTCTGGAAGTACGTAGAGATTTATGTAGCATCCTTGCTTGTACTGCATATAACATGAAATATTTCTGTTTTGCTAGAGCAACTGATAAACAATACCAAGCTTCCATTTGTATATCAGGATTTTCAGTCTTCTATGCCCATGTACAGAAAATTATTACTGCATAAGGACTTAACCAGACAACATTTTCAAGCAAAAGCAGGCATACATTCTTGCCAGAGATCAAGACTGGTCAGAAACACATTCACAGTTTATTTTACTATCCTTTCTAAACTTTCTGCAAGTCAGATGAATTGCCAGGCAGGTTTCTGTTGTTCTTTTTTAAAAAGCTGTTCTTCAAAAGCCCTCTTTTTGCTTTGTAGTTTCAGCAGAGATAAAACAACTGTGCACATCTGTGCTTTTCCAGTTACTGCATTTATTTGTTTTGTTCTTGCATTTCTTCCTTATTCTTTGCATATCTGCCTGAATTGTGATAGAAATTGCTGTGCTCAAACAAACTCTTCCTGTCTCCTTGTCTTTCTCTGTTTATCCTTTTCGTATGACCTTGGCATATTTTCTTCTTTGTTTTCATTCCTAAATATTGTTTTCTCTTTCAGGTTCAACTTTTTTGACTTCTTTGTTGCCATCATCACTTTTATGATTCTTATTTTAAAGCCCATCATAAAAATCTTTGTTTTCTGTTTTATGTCTCTGTCTTCCCTTTCCTTCTTGTAAAAACACTGACTGTTTTCTCGGGAAGCTGTTAGGTGTCAGTTATTTTCCCTTTGTTTCCCCTACACTATAGCTTTAGATAACAGAGGATGTGTAACAAAATATACATGGTTTTGAAACAACTACATACAATTGAATTAAATTACACCACAAAAATGAGGAAAAATAGATTCTAGTGAACTACAAGACAAAGGGCAGATGCTGTTAGCTTGTTTTGGTGCTGAACCTTACTAAGATCTAACTTTGTAGGTCTAGCCTTGTAGACAGGAGGCTTTGCAGCATTCAGCCCTTAGAAATTAGCATTTTAGAGGTCCTGCTGACAGCCTTTCTTCCATCTACTCCGTTTTCCACCCTCTGGTTTCTGAACTGTAGTTATCACTCAGCCTTTCATTTTACACTCAATATGATAATTAAAGGATTTCTGACATCAACAGGATGCAGTTACAACAAATAACCGCCCTTGTCCATTTGGTCAGAAGACATCAGAAGTTCTGGAATTCATTTCTTCCAGTGGCAAATGCCTTATCATAGTGCCTAGTCATCCCCAGAACATAATATCAGAAAGTTAAGTTCTAAGAGGACACAGTTTCTTTTGTTACCAGTGATCATGACTGGATAAATGGAGCAGAATATTTCAGATGAGTATTCAGCATTTGCAAGGATGTATTTTGATTGTTTTCTACCATGACTTTTTTGGATATCAATCATCAGAAATGGTTACAAATGGATAGTCAGATTGGAAGGAAAAGGCATGTTACATGGGGTAGGATTTGCTTTGGTTTTGTTTTTTTAAATTGTTATTTCCTACAACTAGATGAACTTAAATTAGACCTAGAGCTCAAACAGTCACTTGCCCTCCATTAAGACCCTATTCTCCAAGTGGATGCACTGGAGTGGATAAAGAAATGAAATTGAACAGCACAACCCAAAGTCTAAAGCTCAGCATCATGTAAAACACTCAAAGTGTAACTGCCTGAAGAGTAAACACCAAGCAAGATTTTTAAAAGAGCATTAATTCATTGATATTTTCTGTAATCTGAATACTTTCTAGTAATCAACAGATTAAACATTACACTTTACAAACTGCTCTGCTTCCTGAATGAATCATCACATGAAATCATGCAAGCTAGTGCACTTCATAAGCTCTTAAAGGTTCACTGTCATGGTATTATGCAGTGATTGTTTAATGTGAAAAAAAGAACATCCTTACTTAGAAAGCCTGGGCCCATTCCCCCACTGCTGTACATCACTCAGCATTAGCTATCCAGAACAACTGCCTGAATCCTTACGAGAGAAGGTCGCATCTGTTTTTGGTTTCTTTTATCTGGTCAAAAGAGTCTTATAGGCTTTGCTGCATAAACTGAGAAAAAAACCCAAAAAGAAACCCAAAACAAACAAAACAAAAGAATGGAAAATGTCCTTTAATGTAGAGCAGCATCTTTCTGAAAAGCAGACAGGCTGATGGGTATGCAGCTCTGTTGAGCAATAAAATTTTAATATTCATCTGCATCTTCTGCACTCTGTACACACTTCACAGGCATCTGATTCTCTCATGTTTTCGGGTGCTACCTGGTATACCTCCCGTTGTGAATCTTTGGAGAATTCACACAGATGAGTACTGATTTCATGACCAGGTTTGGTTGTGACAAGATAGATGCCCTATTTGACCAAACAAATCCATCTTCACTTTCCATGTACAATTACCCCCTTCTGATTTAGTCCTCTGCAGAGTGCTGGGCTTCTTACTTTTTCTTCCACAGTGATTTCCTGGCTCAGGAATTTCAAATGCTGTATTCTTCATTTCCTTGAAGGCCTTCGTTGAGAAGTAAAAGCTCACTCTGTGTACTCTGAAAGACTCATTTACCTCAGCTGAGCTGTGCTGCTTTGTGCCAGCTGAGGACCTGACCTACCTGTAAGAAGTGTAAGTTGACAGGAGGCACTCTTTTAACAAAAAAATAATAAAATTGTTTGTTACCTATCTGAACACTGATAAGTTCTTTCATTTCTGGGACTGACACCTAAACATTTGAATTCAACACCCAGAGATAACATAGGCAGTGATACTAAAAGACTTTATGTACTCCAAGTAGTCCCCTGGCATAAATCTTTGAAGGCTCAGAGCCCTAACAAATACAACTGATGTACATGTATTGGTTCATAAATTCTGTTTATTACATCTTTGGCTGCCCTCTATTTGTTTTCCATACTCTCCTCTGCATGCTGAAAAAGATATTCCCCTACAGCTTGTGCCTACTCTGGTCCATTTTTTGCTGTAACAAACTAAAATACCGGAACAGGTTTGGTAGCAGCGATTTTTTGAGTTTTGTCTCTGCAGTGACAACAAACACATCCTAATGAATAGTCAAGTAAGAAGACATAAATAATTAACAGATTTTTTTATTATTTTTAGAACATGCTAATTCTGGCTGGATCCTGGCATATAGAACAAGGGAATGCGTTGTAAAATCCCCTGTTGTATTACAGAAATGTTACCATTTTTTTCTTCTTGCTCAGCTTTCAGATTCTTATTCCCTCTTGAAAAGCAAGACAACAAAGTCAACCTACCACAGTAGAATTTTAACCAGTGGTTAATTAGCCATTCAGCTTCAATTTAAAACTAAATTGCTTTCCAAAATACTTCTGTATATTTCCTGAATTTCCTGGATGATTTTTTCCTTTAAAAGAAAGGAAGGTTATTTAATTGAGCACCACAGGTTTTGCTTTCCAGGTTCTTGTAAATTTTTTTTTGGATATGGTCTTACTTACAGTGGTAACTGGCAAGCAGTCCTGTCTCAATAAATCAAAAAGTACAGCTGGGTGCCAAAAGAAAACACTTGCAATGAGTCTCTCCTATTGAAACCACATGATTTTAACTGATATTAACAAGAAGTACATTATATCTTGGTTGAGAAAATTTAGTTAACATTGAATCACACACCCCAAAAATGAAAAGTAATTTAAAAAAAACTTTTAGACATCCCAGTGCTCTGGAGGTGACAATTTTTCTACCTTCACACATTCTAACAATTACCCAAAAGGATGCATTTGAAAGTAGTGTGAGCAAGACACACAATATTTAGTAATGCTGGACTCTAATTCTGACCGGCTGTCATGATTTTCTTTTCAGACCGCTGCGTATCCTTCATTCACGAGTGCTTTGTACACTTTGGAAAGTAAGAGATGGTTGAATATATGACATCATTGCTGCTGACACCAGGAAACAAAAGAGGCACATTTACATGAGAAAGGTGGCTTTTCTGCAGCGGTGCAGGGAGGGAGGGTCATAGGTTCATTCCACTGTTTGCAGGCTACGGATAGGGCTATAGGCTTACCATGCCTTACACTGCGGGGCTCGCAGTCAGCAGAAACAGCACCGAGCCCATTGCTGACTACAAAAAGACCATTATCCCTTAATAACAGTTGTGCTGTCTGTGACTTTTGCGTGGCACTAGGAGTTCGTTTCATGTTCAATGGCTCTCTGAGAGAAGAACAAACCAGTCTGCCTCTTCTTTGTACGGGTTAGTTCTGTGAGGGCAACGGACCAAGAACAGGGGAAGTTGTTTTGCGACTGCTGTTGTCAGCAAGTCTCCCCCACACAGTCACTGACTTAATTTCACCTCTTTATGGTAGCAAACGCCATGCACATGCTGTGCAGGAATTTAAAAATGAGTCTTTGGATCACAAGAGTTCCTCAAAATGCCACAAAGCCCCCAAATTAATTCAAATAAATCGTTTCCTGCAGCTCAAGAGGTCCACAGCATACGTAAGCCCACATTAACAGGGGACATTTTGACAATTAAAACACATCAGAAATCTGGTTTTCTTTGAGTATACTTCTCCTAATACAGAATTTTTGGCTCATGCAACTGCTTTGGGGGAAAAAAACCCAAACACTAGCATTTTGCTTTTGGTTTGAGAAAAGAAGTAATGATCTGTGATTACAAAGTTTTGGATGTCCGGAAATATTTTTACATCACACAACATGCTGTTCTTAGTTTCAGGGAGAAAGTGGGAAGTGTGCTCTTTCTCATCACGACTTGTGAGACTAGCAGGAAGAGAAGTGCTTTTGGAGATGCTTTGCAGACTCAGGGAGCATGTTCCCTGATTGTGGAAATAACCAAAATAAGCCATCCCACTCCCTTTCAGCAACATCAGTGTGATCGATTCAGTGTTGCACAAGGTATATTAGACGGACTCAGAGAAATTGCAAAGAGGTACATCTAGACTTTTTCTATAAAGTGAAATAGCTAATAGGAAGGACTATAGGTCCTCATGAAATTATAGATACATCCAGTGCTATTTCTTTAAACAGATATTGAATGGACAGGATTCTTTTAAAGTTCAAATCAGGTAGCTCTAAACCATCAAAAGACTATTCTCTTCTTCCTGCTTACCCTCACGTGCTGGAAATGTCTGTCTCTTATTTGCCAACAAAATGTCACAGGCCTTACCTAACATTTTTAATAGATAGCTGACCACAGAAATTGCTGCATCAGTAAAGTACTCTGAAAAGGACACTGTAATCTCAAACCAACAAAGGCTGTGTCTAAATTAAGGGGCACAGTAATATTCTACTCTAGTGTCTCAATGAAACAACATCAGCAATTCCTCCCTGTGCACAAAAATCCCAAATGTGCCACAAAATCCCCTTGCTTTACCACTGCACCTGAGGTGACCCTGCCACAAAAACCAGCCCATGTTATTTACCGTTGCTGGAATCATAAGCACCAGATAGACTGTTTCACAGAGCAGGATATTTATATACCCAATGTGTTCAACAGGCTGCTCAAAAGAGCAGATGAGCACAGCATCCAAAAAACACTGGGTGTGTTTGTGTGATAAGCCTGTGTATGTAGCCAACTCAAAACACTGTTCTCTTGAACTCAGACAGTTTCCAATATCAATTTATCTACTTACTTATTTATTTATTTTGGTGACTATTTGACATTCCTTCTTAAGCTTAGAAAATTAAGCCTCCTGCTTCATCATTCAACTCCCTCCCTGCCATATGGTTGCTCTGATTCATCCCAGCCATCAGCTGGTACAGTGCACAGTTCAGGGATGTTTTAAGTTTCACCATATTTAAGGGCAGGAGGATTGTTGCTCATCTTTTTGATATTCTGGACTTGGATGTGCCAACTAACAGCACTTATCACTGTCTGAATTAATGATATTCTTTTTTCTTTCAGACAACCAGTCAATGCAGGAGATGGGAAGGGGAAAAAGTACTTCAATTCCAATTCTCCTATGCCCAAGGCTGTGAAACCTGTAAATGTAATGCAGCGTACTTTCTCTGTTGCAAATTTAGCCCAATTCCCCCACAGCAAGTGCAGATAGATTAAGGAAAAAATGGGCCACATTGTGTACAAGTGATTTAAGCTGCAACTGCTGGGCTTTGGTGTTATATTTATTCCCTGAAAGGTTTATCCAAGTGTGTTTGAAATGTAGAAAATTGATGACATTAGACAGCATTATACACTGGCCTGCTCTTTAAGTACCAACAAATCATTCGAACAAATAGCTCTACAGAGGGAAACACAGGCAGGAAATGCATTTTTATGAAGGCACAAAACAGGGCCTTCCCTCTATGGAGCCTATTCCCACACTTTCTCTATTCCCCAGAGACAAGAAGACACTTGTCTGCCAAGCCTCAAATCTCAAAGCCTGGAACCAATGCTGCCACCAAGGCCATCACCAATATCCTCAAGTAAACAGTAACTAACAGACAGACCCACCTTTGTACCCACAGCTGCTTCAGATAAATGTTGAGGACATCTGACAGCCACAAAATACACAAAAAATCAAAATGCAGTTTACCCAACCCATTACAACAACATCAAGTCGACCATATTGGGCTTTTTCTCGGTCACTAAACAAACCACAGAGAAGAAAGAGTAAGATGAATCAGAACCGAGCAAATAAGTGCAACCACTGGAAAAAGAATGTATATTTTTACTCTATTTGAAAGCATAGGCTACAGGCAGCTTTATCCAATTTAACAAATTGTTTTCATGTTCAGAAATATTTGCAAAGGAAACAAGTTTAATTTCTGATGATTAAAATCTGTTTGAATGGTGTGACAAATAAAACACTGCGTAACTTTTACACAATACTTTTTACATATTTGAGGGTTTAAAATATTCTGGTTTGGATTGGATGATCTTCAGAGGTCACTTCCAATCTTAACTATTCTGTGATCCTGTGACTTGCATGTGTTAAATTACATCTTATATAATTGACCCTAAAAGAGTATTCCATAGCCAGGCAAGATTTGAACTAGAAGGAGGTTTGTTTTTTGGGTGTTTTTTTTTTAATTACTGGTATAGTCAAAACAGACAAGCTTTCAAGTACACAGGCTCTTCTTTAAGCTTGAAAGAAAAGCAGAGGTCTTTCGAGTTTCATGGAGGCTGAGAACAACCACTTTGAATTTGTTAATCAGCTAGATCATCTGGCAGAAAATGCAGCAGGTACCTCAGAAACACCTGCAACAAAACAGATGATAAGATATGTATCTCTTGTGAGAAAAGGAGAGGGGTGATTGATCATCAATTGAACTTGAGAGAATTAGCAGACATGGAAACAAAAAGTGCTATGAAGTGTGCTATGAAAGTAGTATTTCTCTAATCAATTCTTTATTTCCAATAGTATTATGAGTTTTCATTCCCAGGTACTTATTTTGAGGCATTTCTCAGGTTTCCCTTGAAGATAAGAACTGAATAGGAAAAATTCAACAAAGGGTTTGTAAGAAATATTCTTTCTCATATCTTTGAGCATGTCTGTTTTCCATCAATTATTCACCATTCTTGTGTTGGTTGATTGGTTGGTTTCGCACATGAAATTCCCTGGTGGATATTTGATGTGCTTGCTAAAGTATATTATGCATGGGAAATGTAAGCTCCAGGTCTTGTAAGGATCCAGTTGAGGACAAGGCATTGTAAGAGTGGAGATGTGTGGGCAGTGCTTACACGTGGTGTTCTTGTATTATGAATCTGTTTACATGTGTTTGTCCATCAGAGTGCTGCTGTAGTGTTTACTAAAGATCCACACAGAGGGCTGGAAGGCTGTTGAAGGAGATAGAGACTCATATTGCACTTGTGGTGGACTTCAGGGAAAGACTGCAGATGATAAAGGTGTTATTTATATAATCCAAGGTACAACATTTGTATAAGCAGGAGCATGACAGAATAGACATTCAAAATATCTTTATCAAGGTGGGTCATTGAAAGACTAATGCACTGCCAAATCCTCTGCATGAGGCAGCTGTGCCCTTACTGTCAGATATGGAAAGTGGAGTTGGGTGTGAAGATGAAAAGAAGCTGACTGGTTTGGATTTCTGAGAACTACTCTGTGTTGTACATACTTCAGGTTAGCCTTGGAGACTTCCATGATGTAAGGTGCTGGTATGTGAACAGGTAAAGTATGTCAAAACTAGGCTGGTCCTGGTGAAGTTGGCTTAGGTTGTGCAGTTTATGAAGGAAGTCTTCTCTGTCCTGCAGGCAAGAGATGCAGCATCTCCTTCAAGTTCCACCCTGTTCTATGTAGTCTTTGTGGATCAAGACATTATAGACCTTTGTCTGTTGGCTTAATTACAATGTAAGGACTGTGTTTGAAGCACTGTTAAGGGTGGTTTTCAGAAAGAGGCTATGATACCACATGTTTATGCTGAATATTTCAGCAGTAATTCTTATCCTAAAGTAGTTATTCTAGCAGCCGTACATGGGATTTTGGCTAAGCTTGTCAACCAGGCTCCTACTTTAGACTATGGAGACAATTCCCTGCAGAGGCAGACCATGCCATTTGGTAAGGCAGGTGGGAAGTACCATTTGAAGATTTCCATTTCCTCCCTAGCTGCCTGTAGTTAATACAAGGACTCAGTTTTCTTAGCAAACATTCCCTTTCCAGTCAGCTTCTTCACAAAATAAGTGAACTGTTGTTCCTTCACAGGGTGAGATTTACAGGGGTTTTTTTCCAACCTATTGGCATGAAAATGTTTAATGGTGGTATTCCTACAAGTTCCAAGGAATTTCACAAGAAAAGGAAATTCTTCAATAATTTCTGATTTAAAAAAAAAAAAAAAAANNNAAAAAAAAAAAAAAAAAAAAAAAAAAAGAAGCTCTCAACTCTCAAAAGTCCACGAGGAATGAGGAAAAAATAGACACAAAAAAATGCAGGAGTAAATTATTTGAGTTCAGCAGTTCCTGTAGTTCCAGAAGAGTGAATGTTTCCAAGATAGATCTTGGATGAATTGGACAATTCATCCACAAATATTTACTAAAGATGTGTGAGCTGGCACTGGTGTTTGGGAGTCAGTCTCTATCCAGATGGTCTTGCTTTAATCACTGGACCAGGACTGTTGAATTTCTTAGTTTACACCAGCTACTGTCAAAATAGGACAATAAAAGTTTCCTGCTCATTTTTACATCCAGGCTCACTATTCCCATTCTTTCCAGCCTTGGCTCAACGATTCCTGTTTCAGCAGCCTCCCAGCCAAGAGCTTCCTCTTCTGATGGTCTCTTGGGACGAAGCAAAAGGAATGGGCAGCTAAGCACAAGCAGCTCAATTCACCACACTGTTATCCATGACAAATTATGGCAGTCTTATTCCTACAAAATACACACAACACGCTGTCTAGCTGTGCCCTCTTGTCCTGTCTGTACAATCTGACTGACTGAAGCATTGCCCAGCAGCCTGTTTTGGCCATTTCAGGTTTTCTGCAGGTTCAGACAGTATCTTATATGCCTAAGTTACATGGTATAGATTTCCTGGATAAAATAAGACAAAAACCTGTTTGTTTTGCTTTCAGGGGAAGGTGAGTTGAAGAAAGACATGTAACCTTAGGAACTGCAAGGCTTCTGAATGACCTACAGCTTATAATAATTCATCAGCAGATCATAATTTCTTTCTAATGACCATGTCTTTAAAAACCTGACATGCTCTGAAGGTAACAATGTAAAAGTAACCTCATTCAACCTAATCTGCACCAAATGCTTACTAAATACTGCTAACCACAAACAAATTTTGCCAGTTTGTCTCACCATCAGTGATCAAACTGCTAACATAGCAAGGCACTTTGTTCATTAATGGTGAATACAATACTATTAAATACCTCAGGCAATTAAATCAAGCACTGCATTGTATTAGGGTACTTGCTGCACTTTGGGCGTCCTGGTGAATATGTATTTCATGCAGTCCATGCAGCAGTGCCAATGACCCCAGACTGAAAACTGGCTTTATCTTTGGTCCTTCTCTTTTTTTTGGTTACAAAATCCTGTCAGGTCTGTGCAAAAATCTGCTCAACACAAGCAAAAAAGGTAGGTGGGTGCTAATAAGAATGGCTTAGAAGCCTGTCAATATCAAATCCAGAAGTTTCTTATTAAAGAATTTAGAAGTATTCTCAAAGCTAGCACCAGCTGCCAGTGCTGCTATGCCATAACTGTTTAGATGCTATGGTAACAGACAATGTGAAAAACACTGAGGTAGTTTTACAACACTTTACTTCATTTGATCATTACATTTACTTTAAATTCATATGCACCTGCCAGTGGATGTTTTAGATTAAAGCTCCAATGAATTCAAAATCTGAAAAAAAGCTTAGTTAAAACATACATGTTTCACTCAGTTAATACAGAAATGAAGCACAAACTGCTGGTCTGTGCACTATCTCTTAGTCACTCTCATCTGCTTTTCCTCTAACGCAAACACAACTTTTTTACAGCTTCAAAGAAGCCTCACCAGAAGTTTTGGTAAGAGAATGTGAAAGAAGACTTGATTCCAAGATTAGGTCAAACAGCTCATGGAGACCTAAGAACTGTCCTGTCACTGTTCTACTAGCAAAAAATAAATAAATTGGAAAAGTTAAAAAAACCTGCCTAACAGTAAAACTTCACACATTGTTCCCTAGGTACACTGATAGTAACACTGGTGTGACAAGTAAGGATAGCATATATCTCAGATGTTCTATATGAGGCAAATTACAGGTCAAATAGTTATGTAACACCTCACCTTTTAGTATCTGAAACTAACCCCATCATCCCTTTAGTTTTCCCTCTGGGGACTAAAGAAAAGCTCTCTTAATTTAGTATTAACAAAACAAGAGCAACTAGGATAGCTGATATCTACAGTGAGACAGGACTGAATAAATGCAGTTGGGTAACAGCTACAATTTAAATTAGATAAATGTGAAGTGATATGGAGTGCGAGAAAAAGCCTAATTATTTTTCACACACTGCTGGGATCCAAATTACCTAGAGACCTAAATTACCTAGAGTATTTCAGGAGCAGATCTAGCACTTATCGTTAGAAGGCTGGCATGCTGCTGAGATTTCAGAACAAGGAAGTTATTGGGCAAAATTATAAAAATTGCAAGGATTGCTGAAAGAAATACTGGAACAGACTAGGATTTCCTGATTTGGTGATACTTTTTTCCCTCTTAATACTGTGCATAGGGTAGTCTGTCTCAAATCCAAACTCCTGTGTGCCACAGGTGGTAAAGTTTAGTGTAGATAGGGGATAAGAGAGTGGAAGAGAGATCAAGTATTGAAAACAATTAAAACAACCAAGGCTATTTAGTTTAGAAAGGAAGAGTATAAGAATGATCACCGAAAATAATGAATAGTTTAGGAGAAAGAGATCTGGTATTCCTCCATAGCCAGTCCCAGACACGTAACGCAATTACAAGAGACAGCTTGATTAAATTGACAGGCAGAAAATGTGAAATGAACAGAAGGGAAAGTACTTTAAAGTAGCACGTTATCAGTCCACAGAATTCAATGTCACAGGAAATTGTTGAGGAAAAGAATTTAACAGGATTTTAAAAGGGTTGAGTTATTTATATTGACAAGTAAAACTTTTGTGCCTACATGAAGTCAAGAGTGTAAGGGACTTTAACCCTTCAGACAGTAGGAAGCTGTGGGGAGGGGCTTGCAGAGAGGCATCAGGATGCATGAAGCCAAGGGGAATTCTCCTTCCTTGGAACTTCAGAGATGGCAGAATGCCTGTTAGGGCAACCTTCACATTTGTAGTATTCGGTGAGGAAGGAAGAGGAGAGAAGAGGGCACTCTGGCATTTGTTCAGATTTTGATTGTGATCAGAATAACAAGTAAGATCCATGTGAGTTCTTCCTAAAACACCAAACCTCCAGCAATATATAATAGACGTGCACAAAAACACACTGGACATGGGATGTTTGCTTGCAAAAGCTGGACAGCTGCTCACTGCAGTGTTGTCCCTCCCTGCTCCTTCCTCAAGGAATGATCATGTGTGCTCAGCTAAAGCACTATTATAGTGCTCTACACAGTATGATGACTAGACACCTAGATTATCTTCTTTTCAAATGTTTTGCAGCTTTCCCGGATCACAAAACCATGAGAAAAGATAATGAAAGTATTGCACAATGTCTCACATTCCCTTCATCCAAATGAAGCTACATTGAACAGATGTGCAACATGTTATTACACAAATCATATAATACTTATTTGAATGGGACACTTTTAATAAGGAAGCATTCATAAGGAAACAACATTATTGCTGCTAGAAGGTATGTGACTTATTGAATTGCAATGTTTAGGTATTTTTTTTAAACTGGCTGAAACTAAGTACATTACCAAGCCTAGAAATCCTGCCAGGCAGCGTGGATTGCACCATTAGCTGCCTAAATACCTTAGCACTATGTTGTTTTGGTTGTCAAGAGTTATTTAAACGTCTAATTTCCAGTGACACTGTTAGGATCAAAGGTGCCAGGTTTCCTATAGTGCAAGGATAATATTGCCAAGCCCTATAGGCATCCTCACAGCATACACCCCCTTCCATATCTGCTGCATCTCAAAATGGTGTTTGTATTTTTCATGTTGTTGTGAACTTGGGTGTGGATTTAACTCCTGCTGAAATCAGCAAAGCCTAAACTCAGACATCAGGTTAAACACATGTGAATGGATTCTGAATGAGATGAGCATATTGAATTATGATGTTATGACATTACAGAGGGGTAACAACCTAGGCAGCGCTAACCAGCAGCTTTGTGGGTTTTCATTTGCGTTTCCAAATTATCTGATGCATTGTCAAAATTTCCCTTTTAAGAGCTCTAGAGAGGCATATTTCCCTGTTTTTTTCAAGAGATTGCTTTCATCAGTTCCTGCAGAGTTTCTCTAACTAAATCAGTGCCTCATTTTAATACATTTGACACAATAATGCTCTGCAGCTGCACACAGAAGGCACGGATAAACAGAGCAGTAAATTAACAGGCCTCTGAAAACTTCCCAGCTAAAATTCTTGTCAGATTTTCTCAGTCACAAAAAAAAAAAAAAANATTTAAAATTCAGATCCAAACAGGTCTTGGTCTTTTATCCATTCTTACTTTCTGAAAGGTATTTCATTGATATCTAACTCTTTGATATACCTTTAAAGGGAAATTTAAGGAGACTTGGAACATTTCTGAATGACAGGGAAACAGCCCTCGTACAATGCTTGTCTTTGCACCTATATGCTGACTAGTCAGAAAAAGAATTGTGGCATGTTAAACAATCAGAAACCAGCTTCAGGTAAGATATGAGCCTGTGCCAACATTGACATTCCAGCTAAAGTAATATCCTTATATTTAAATATCTTCTTTTATATCACTTGAAGGATTATATTGATGACCTGAACCCATCCACTGCCTTTGGTATGTTGTTTCCCAAGCTACTTCCCAGTAAGGTCTGTCTTCTAAGTCTGAAGTCCATCACAGTGACAAGTGCTGTGGCAAATCTGTGTTATAGTAAGAACCTAATTTTTCTTCAATTTGGTTAAGAAATTGTGTGATAAAACCTTTTCCTATTTAAAATAGCTTTTAAATTAAATGGAAACTTGCCCTAATTATATTTTTAATCAAAGCACACCAGGTTTATGGCAAAAGATAAATGTATCAGTTGCAATTGGCTACAAAAACAAAATAAATTGCTTTTGGTTGAGTTTCACAGAGGAAAAACATTACTTTCTAGCACTTTCTAATTTGCTCCTGATCTAATGAGGAAAGTACAAAAGAAATAAAAGCCAAGAGAATATAAAGTTTAGCCATTGATTATGCACATGTGGTTGCCTCACTGGAAGGAGGAATAACCTGGGAGATGCATGTCAAATTCCTTTATGCACAAATTTGCCAGATATCACAAGGGGTGTAACATACAAGCCTGTGTAAGAAACTTTGCCAGTCTTGCAGAAAGCTGCAGCACTTTAATGCAATGTGCTAAATGAAATTTTATGCCCAGAAGATTCAGTTAACTTCTGAGCAATGTACTCTCAGCAATATTTAAAACTCACTCTGAAAGTCTGCAGCTGGCAGCTATTTTCCACTCACCAAATGTATTTCCCTTTTCCACATTTTAGGTAACTTTTTGCTTGCCTATCTACTCTGGTAGGTCACAGCAAATGAATTTCTCTCCTTTCCTTCCCTGATTTTTCCCTCCTGCTCCTCCTCCAGTTTTAGACAAACACCTGCAGCTATCCACTGGCAACCTTCTCTCTCTTTCCTCTGGTGGATAACTCTTGCTTTGACATCTTTTTTTCCCCAAGTACTGCTTGAGTTCAGGAGCCTATGCAATGCACTGTAAAACAGACATAGGGCAATGTCTGTAATACATAATATGGAGGAACCACATGTTTTTACAGAGTCAGTGCCATTGTAGTTCTTGCTCCTTTAGTGTGTGATTTCATTCCTGTCTACATTGGTCATTTGTCTTGTACTATAGAATAAAAGTTTATGCGGGCATAATGATAACAGTTCTCTATCCTTCCATGCATATAAAATCTCAATTTTCTCCCACTGTTCAGAGAGGAAAACGTGCACCCTATGAGGTCTGGGGATGAATGCTTACCAGTCCCTAAAATACATAACTACCTGTCCTACCTATCTTGGCAGGGTCACTTTATTCTGCAAAAGTAGGTAAACAGTGATTTGGGATCTGCCAGATAAGAGTTCAAAAAGTGATGCTAGCTTCTTTGTGTGACTATTCAACTTCTCTTGAGATAATACCAAAGAATGGGGATTCATCTTAATGTTCTTGCTCAAAGGCTCAGCTGCAGACTCTGTCCAGTAACTCAGCAACTGATGCATGTCAGGGATGCCAACACATTTCTGCCAAGCAGAATGCCCTGATGCATTCACTTGTTAATCAGGATATCCAAGCACTCCATGTATAGCCTGGGCACATTTATACTCTTTAGGTTGAAAGATGTTAGGTGAGTGTGCAAGATTTGTGATGACAGTAGCATTATGCCTTTAAAATTCCTGTTTAGTTTTCAATTTTCCAAGGAAATGGATTCATGCAAATAAATGGTTTGCAAGGCTGGGATTTTCAGAAGCACTTAGCATTGGCCTGGATCAGCTATCTGAATTCGAGAGGGAGCCTGCTCCTGGCATCAGTGCCAGAAGACTCATGACAGTGATGAGCACTTTGAAAGATGCCCCTCACACACATATTTATTCAAATTTATTGTGCAAGGTTAAACTGAAGATGCACATAGCAGAAACACTCAGCACTCACAATTGGGACCAGCTTCTTTACAGAATATATTCTATTTTTCCAATTATCTTTAATAATAATTGTTAGTGCTACTGCAGTACCTATATCCCTTTCTGACACAACATCCTACAGGTTCTGCCTGAGCCATGATTAAAGATAAGATATAACTCCTGGCTTCAGTGGCTCAGAATTGGACCCAGAAAAAAGACAGTGCGTGACTCCAAAACAGACAAAACCTGGCTGGAAACAAATCTGTCAAACTCAACACCTGCTGGCTCCTGTTCACTGAGCCAAACTAAAACAGGGCTCTGGTGCAACTACCTGAGGAAATGAATAAAGATGTAAGCACATGGCAGTGTATCTATATGAATCTTTGGTCACTGTTTTTGTGTGCAGAGGTACAGAATTATTGCATAACTTTGTCACAAAAACATGAGGAAACAACTCTGCTCTCATCACAAGCATTAAAAATAATAGTCTGCATATTCCCAAGATATCATTGACCACTCGTTTTAGAATGCTTTTATTAGAGACTGCATACAGACCATGCAATATTTGAACTTCTAAGAATTTAGTCTGACTCATTAGAAACTCATTCACTAGAAACTCCACCTAAATAACACTCTCAGAGCAAGAGAACACCTGCAAGTCCTTCCCTATGTGCAGAGATGTTTGGTATTTTCAAACCTTAGTATGAAAATTCTAATCTTTACTTTCTTCTGCCTGTCCTCCTCCAATTTAAAAAAGAAAAATCCTGAGTAAGAAAAATGCTAAAATGGAAGTCTGAGTGTGTTATAAAAGAAAAAGAAAGAAATACAAAACCTGACACTGGAGAATTTCTCAGCAGAAAGGTTGGTTATGTAAATCTAAGCTTAGAGAAGCCAGTTCCTGGCTATATCCCCCATCTGCTGGATAACACACTTGCACTTTCACGTTCCTCATTGGGCTCTGGTGGAACAGTTGGACCTTTGGCCCAACTCCAGAAATGCGTTTGATCTCTCTTTTTGTCAAAGCAAGTTTAGAAATATTTCCATTTTCACTTTCATCCAGTAGCAGGGGATTGTCAACAAGTGAGGGAATCTCAGGGATCCCTGCAAGAGTCCCCAGTCAACACCTACAGGTGTCCTGGTCTAGCTGAATCACTGGTGCAGTTTTTATGTCCTACATCCTTAGTGCAGTTTCTGTGTCCCACACCCTCGCCTCTTGCCAGATGCCTGTGTGGCACATCCCACGTTTCTGATGGAACACAGCCAAAACAAGGTAACTGCAGCAGACACCGGCGCTGCACTGCTATTTCCAGCCCCTACATTGTACCAATCAAGCTCTGCTTTGAGAGAAGCAGTCCTTATTAATTTGGTGACATGTGCACATAAAAGTTCTGGATTCCTAAACAACTCCCCCAGTGCCTCCCCCACAAGCTGAATAATAACCATCTGGTGGAGCAATTTTTAAAAAGTACAGAGATGCCAGAATTTCTTTGGCAAGGTTTTAATCAAATTGAAGAAGGCAAACCCACAAACAACAGACTCCTTCATTCCACAAGCCCGATCCATCCACAGACATTATCCCTCCTGTGCTTTGGAGGACTCTGGTGTCCTTTGGGGAAAAAAACACCACAGCATATAATTGTTTTGTTAAAAATCATACTTACTGGGGAGCAGAATAAATTCCACAGATCCTCGTGTTTCTAGCATTTATCAGCTCCCTTTTCTTGATTCTGAAAATTTCTCAATCTTTTGCATGTTTTGTGTCTGTGTGAAACTGTAGCTTCCAAATACTCTCCAAGTTTTATTTCAGTTTTGATTTTCTGTAGGGCACTTGCTTTGCAATGTTTTATCCAGTGAGTTTTTGGGTGAATATCAACTGTTCAGATTTGGAATTTGGATGTTTATATGCAAACTCCTTCTTTGACAGAGTTTCTTTCACATGCCCATGAGAAAAAGCATCATTTTGATACAGCTTGGACCATGCTCTAGCAGTTGGAAAAGATTCAGTGACTCTATAAAATATACACTGACATTAAGGCCTTACACTTTAAAAATGCCCTTTGAGCAGGTCACATGTAAACTATTCTGACTCCTTTCCCAGGACAAAGTCTTTTATAAGGGATATTACGTAGTCAGAGTACAAAGATTGTCATATGCTACCAAAACAACTTTGAGAGAGAAAATTACAGCATGCTCTGGAGTTACTAAGCCCTCCAGAGCTGCTCCTACACTTTCACAGACAGGTGTCTGGGGTTTCCTTCTGCTTTGACTTGCTCTTGAGCTGGAATGGGAATGCTGTGCTCCTTCATCTGAATGGACAGTACCTGTTTTCATCCTGTGACATCAGTGCCACGAGACTCATGCCTGGAAACTGCCTCCACCCAAGAGCTGGAGGTGAGCTGCGTTCACGCAAAGGCAAAAGGGCTCCTCCACACCAGGAACAGTTCTCCTCCAGCGTGGACTGGGTTGGAGCAGTCATCCATCTCCACTTCAGCTTCTCCCTCTCCAGCCAGTATTTACACTGCCTCTGCTGAATGATGGCAGGCAGGCAGCTGGATGAAAGCAATGGCTAGTCTTTAGTAATTGGCAGCATTTCAACAAATACAACTGCTAGAAAAGATGTGCTTGGCTGAAAGGTCAAGCCCCTGCTATCTCTTTTTCTTGATTATCAGATTGCCAGAGTTTGCATTTCTGGGATTTTAATCTCTTCCTTACACAAGGGAAACAATAATTCATTTAAGATAGAGGCCCTTCTTCAACACCTCTTCCACAGCAGGGTGTTGATTTCAATACCACATGTCAGAAATAATCAATCTGGTTTTATTTCAAGGTTAACTAGAGGAATTTTATTGCTTTTGAGTAGAGAATTAATGTTACAGAGCAGAAATAGCATATCCACTCAAAGCAGAAGTGCTTTGGCCTCTGGAGTTAATGGAGAGTCCTCAGCAATCTGTGACAGATATTGCTAATCTTTTGCCTGAAATTAAAAGAATGTAGAAATAATTTCACACCTAAATCAGCAAATGGCATTGGCCTGTTTCTCCATTATTTTTTTTTTTTTTCTATCTCAGCTTTGGGAGCAACTGGATTCAAAGCTTCTCTTAATATTAAACTTATATTAAAAAAATTGTGACTAATTATAAAGTGTTTTCAGCAAGTCCAATGAGTTGGCTCCTGATCTTATTTCCATCATACAGAAGCTTAATGAAGCTCTATTTGTACAGGCAGGAGCACAACTGTCTGATTTTGTACTCCTGCAAATCAGTCTGAATCACGGCACAATCCCTTCCACCTTGTTCCTGCCTAGGTACAGTGGCTGCATTTCTGAGAGTGAAAGCAGAGAAACTTTTGTTTCAGCACTTTATCTGAACCCCAGGCAGAAAAACCACCTGCAATTTGTATTTCATAAGTGCCACTACTTCCCATTTCTGCCTCCACAATCACATCAGCATGGTGTCAGAAGGGAAGATTTTTTCCAGTAATGGGCCATATGACAGACTTATCAGGAAACTCCAAGCACATCGTTAACATTTTCTACCAGAGAAGCCTTGACAGTGTCTGTGCTCATTCATCTTTTTCCTTCACCCCACACCCAATTCATCACACTGAATACTCATTCTAGTGGGCTGCTAAGCTCCTGATGAAAAACAGGGACAGCCCAAGTTGCTTCAGGAAAATGTCTTAAATCCATTTGTTTCTTGAATGAAGAAAAGGATGTTTTGTTTGAGGAGCTAACAAGTGAGAGAACATTCCAGACACTCTGAAAGAAGTTACCAGTCTTTGGTTATGCAAGCTGAGAGCGTCCCAGAGAAATCAAAAAAGATCATCCTTGTCATCTGTTGTTGACATGCCTGACAAAGTGATACCTGTATTTTCA
This sequence comes from Illadopsis cleaveri, assembly GCA_013399915.1. NCBI lineage: Eukaryota > Metazoa > Chordata > Aves > Passeriformes > Timaliidae > Illadopsis > Illadopsis cleaveri. Next base: position 334,862 of record VXBB01016558.1, read on the forward strand.
CAAACATCTAAAGTGACAGAGATTTTCAGAGAGAGATTTACTGGGCCTGATCACAGAACAGGGTGGGAGACCTGTAATATTACAAATTTTCCTACTCCTTTCCCTGAATACAGCTGTATTTTCAGTGTTAAGTGGAGCCAAGTGCTACTACAGGAGCATCTGCCTTGCTAAATATAACAGCCCCAAGTGGTTGATTGCCTTTTGTATTGTATTGTTCACGTCTGTGTTTGCCTAGCCTAAGTGATAAGGGTAAATACCTAGTAAATATTAAGTGTACAAAGTGAAGGAGGCGTGAAAGGTGCTTCATTAAAAGATTTTTTTAAATTAAATATTTTTAGAGGAAGTGCTGAAGAACTAAATCTCCATGTGACAAGACAGTTTGGGACTTGGTTCAAACAATGTCTGACATTTATTTAAAAGATTTGGCCTAATTTTCTTTACTAGTAGTAGTAGTAGTAGTCATAGTACTAATAGTATTTCAGTCTTTTGGTTTGTTCTTGTTCTGCTTTGGTTTGAAATCAGTTGTACCTCATTGTTAGTCTAATACCAAATCAGACATTCTCTGTGTAAGTAGTGCAGTCAAAATGCTTGGAGGAAACCAGCAAAACCCACTTTCCTTCCTGCAGTGATATCTTTCTCCTCTTCACAGTCAGTCATAGACAGAAAAGAAATCGTGTCCCAGAAAAGATGAAAGAATTTTATGTGTGCCATAATATTAATCATGCTTCTAATGTTATAATAACATTTGGAGAAATTCCCATAACACTGGATGACTTCTAAATGAATATGTTATTTTTCTTAATAAGAGCTTTCATAAACCATCACTAAGCCATTATCAAAAACTGAATACCTGTGCATGCCATGAATTTGGTCTGCTGCAAAAATGTTGGGTTTTATTGACTGCTAGACTACATGATTGAAAAATGTAATTCTTTGCATAAGAAAACTTTAGGGTTCAGTGTTCCTATTTGAAGCTTGAGCTGTAGTGGTAATAAAAGAGAACTTTATAGAAGAATTTCCTCCTTGGCTAGATGTAATCAGCAGAAACCAAGAGCCAAGCCCTGTTACGGTGTCTAGCATTATTTCCACGACAAAACAAAAGTTTAAATCACTCCCTCAGAAGTTGGCTGAACCCCTGAGCTTAATTAGCAAAGTAATTGGTCTCTGGTTCAGATGGAAGAACTGTGGTATGGCAGAGATGCAGCATGGTACAGATGACGTTTAAATCAGGTTTCCTAAATATGCACATTTAGTGTACTTAATTGACTGTAAAATAATTATTCTGTGCTGTATAATTATGTTGTAGCACAGACCAAGGCTTCTAAACATCTCAAAGGCAAATGTTTGCAGGCCCAGAATTAAGGCATTATTCTCTCCTAAAATATACAGCAAAACTACAAGTGTTTTATCTTCACAATGAGGTCTTTGCATCAGACTTGAGGCTATATTTAAGACCTTCTCATTGTTTTCTTCCTCTAATTTTCTACCCTTCCTCATGCTATTTTAGTTTAGCAATACAGATGTAAATAGACTTTAAACCATGGGTAGCAATGAGGATTAAAATCCCTGTATGACGTGAGTGGCTCCAGCTAGAGCAGAATATCTGAATCTACTGAAGTGACAATTTCAGGTGTCAAAGAAGTAGGCATCTCCTTCAGTGGGGTGTTGGAGGTGGATGATGGGACGACATCTCTTCAAATGCTGATGCTGTGAACACACCAGTGTTAAAGAGAGAAACTTGTTTTCCTCCTATTAGGGAATTTTAGCTTAACCCTGGCTAGGGGAGCATGTTGCAATGTGAGTGTCTTCTTCTCCCCTGAGGGAAAAAAGCCAGCTGGGAGCACTGAGCACAGTTATATTTTGGGGGGGAAAAAAAAAATAAGTACTAACTAGAAATCTGACTTTCAAGCTCTCCCCCTCACCTAACACTGCTGTTTTTTTTCAAAAGTATCATCAACACAAAGCAGTGTTTCTTCACAAAGGTGTTGCCTCTAGAAAAGATTCATCAGATCTTGTATCCTCTACCTGGATGCTTAGGGACAAGCACGTTGCATGGAAAAGCCATATTTTCAACTCGCTTTCCAGAAACAACAGGCACTAAGTCTTTCCATCTGGAAATCTTTCACTGCCTCCAGTAGTGTTTCCTAGCAGTCACATTTGTATGGACCACATCCTTCTTACTCCTGAAAGTTTTTTTGTGTGATTTGCAAGAAAGACCCACCTTGTAACTAATGAGCCTCATGTTCTGTCCATCAGGAAACAGTGAATTCGTGGAATTACGTCTGCTTCTGCTTATGATGGATACAGAGGAATCTCATGCTATCATCATGTTAACAGCAGAAAATTAGCAGATGGAGCAGTGGGAACTGCAGATGAGGCTGTGTTCTAGGTTAGCATTATTATGTTACCAACATGAAGCATTGAGCCCTGAACCAGTGAAAGCATCTGCCCCTTTTCCACCGAGTTAGAAGTCCTGAAACTCTCTAAAACCCCTCAGGAACAGAAACATCTGGAACTCCACCAACAACGAGATGAGAGAACTGCAACATTGGCAACTTTTTTAAATAGACAAGGATTGACATAGCAGAGAAAAAACTGATTTATTCTTTTGATTAATAATAAATCCTGTTGCCCTTTCAGAAGACATCTTTAATTCTTAATATTTATCACTTATCTTAGATAATAGAATACCCCAAATATAACCCATTTGCTTTAAACACTGGAGGACATTAGCAGAACAGGCTTTTGTAAGTGTAGAAAAAATGGGAGACAGATTTGATAAATTATTGGTCATGGAGAATTTGAGCAGCCCATCTTCTCCATTCTCAAATGCGATAAATTTTTTAAGATCAGAGTGTATGTCAAATGGAGTTCATAAAGTGGAAAATGACACTATTTACTTTCATCAAATAAAATGCTGTCAAAATTTATGGCTCTGCACCTCAGAAATCTGTCTGAATGCTACTGTTATTTTGTGTAACACTTTAGTAACCCAAGCTAATAGGGCTATAACTAAGTTATACCAGCAGAAATTCCTAATAAAATAAATTAAAAAATCTTAAATTCATAAACTGAAGAAATACTCTAAGTTTTTTACTGCTATGTCAGGGGAAATGCTGTAAGCTTATAATTAGCAGAGATGGGAATGTCATCTAAAGTCAGCTGAGAAACCTGACCTGTGTCTTGACCATCATATGACCATCATACACCGTGAAATGGGATGTAATGGCTTTAACCATCTTAGCATGCAGACAACCACATGTAAAGGTAATAAAAAGGGTCTTGATCCAGTTTTGCCAATATGGTATCAAATTACATAGTGTCTGTTGGATTTCTTTAATATTGATATAGAAATCACTAGAATAGTAACATGTACTGCATCCCTGTTTCAACTACACTAAGGCAGATTGGGCCTATGGGTCCCCAGCCTTATATTTCCAATGATCATTATATTATTATTATTATATTTAAAATGATCATTAATGTTGTGATTATTTAGACAGTCATCTTGATCCACCACAAAACTATTTTTTGTACTTTTTTCCACTCTCCCCAGTGTAAGAAGGTCACAACTGGCTGTCTCAAACACTCTTAAGAACACGAAGTCCCACTGTGACAAAGTGTGCCAAGCAAAGGCCACCCCAAGTTATAGGACAGATGTGGCAGATCTCTGAGACCACCAAAGCTGCCTCCCCTGTTCCACCTCCTTTCCTTCCCCAAATATGCCTCCATGGATTCCTGGAGCTCTTACTTAAGTTAGGCCATCCAATGGGAGCTTAAGATAAGAGATAAGATAAAGGTGGTACTATTGTCTGAGTGTTATCTCAGACCTGGTAGAAGGTAAACGAAGCTGGGGGAGCACTAATAATGGATACAAAGAATCCTCAAGGAAAGACAACTCAGTAAGTGTGCTGAAATCAGCTAATTCCAGCAGGAGGCGAGCACAACTCATTGACTCAACACAAGAAACCCACCAACTCAAAAGAAGAGAAAGACTGAGCACAGGATTAACTAACATTAGAAGCAAGGGAATAATTTAAACAATAGAAACTGAGAATTCTGTAGCCAATGAGGATTAATTCTTCTGCTTACTAATATAAAAATTGTGACATTTCCAATGACCTTGGGACCCACAACACCTCCGAGGTCTGGAAATGGACACGTATACTGCAGTATGTTTTGGAATGAGGCTTGAATGCTCTTGTAATAGTAGAAACTGTAAAATAACTCCCTTGTAATAGGGCCAATGTACAGTGGTGGCACTTATCTTCTGCATCTGTCCACAGATCCCTTTGTTGCTTTGATTGGAAGAATCGAGCTTGAAAACAGGTTCATCTGGTTAAAAATTTGAGGTGTTGAATTGACACCTTTGTTGGTAATATTCTGATTTCCCTTGATAGATGCAGCAGCTAGGTAAAACATCAGTTGAAATCTCAGTTACAAATCTGTGCCCTATATCAGAAGGATAACTTAAAAATATCCATACTTTTGAGAAGTTTAACTACAAAGATAGTCAATGCTCTTTGATGTTTCTTCTATAGAGTAAAGCACTGAGCAGCTGGAAATCCTTAAAGGGCTAAATGGTGACTTGGCTGGGTTTTTTCCTACCTGACTCGCTGACTGTATCTCCCATTTCTTTCCTCCAGTCTATAGTCAGGACATTTACTCATTAAGTGAGCAAAAAGTACCAGGATGGGTTCTGTGACCTGACCTTCCCTCCAGTAATGTATATTGAACTGCTACAAGCCCACAAATGAAACACCACTTGGCCAAGAGGCAACAGAAGGGAGACAATGCAACTTGCATGAATGCAACAACTTTCAGTACAGAGCCTCCAGCATCAATAGCTTCCCTTGATGTTAAACATGAACCAAAGCCAAGTTAGGAAACACATTGGGGTTTTTTTCCTTCCTCTTGAAACACTTTGGACTGAGGCCCATTTTCTTTTTCCATACTCTAGCTAGGAATTCTCAGTTAGCATTCCTGCTAGAGGAAATATAATACCTGCACTTCCTACTGCTGAAGAGTCTGGACAGAGATGAGCCACAAGCTCAACCCCCACATAAACACACAAATTCATCTTTAAACTCCCCCTCCAATTTGAGTGGTAATCAGCGTGGGTAGTTACCATCTGATAATTATCTGGCATTGAGATGCTGTTAGCCAGATTCCTCCCATTTCAAGACGCTTTATAGAGTTGCATGATGACAGGAGAAGGATGAGAGCCAATCATGAGCCCCAGAGTGCACAGCATTCCATTTAAAAGGATTCTGAAATGCATCAGGAATGCAACAGAGCCAGAATCTCAAGTGTGAGCAAATGAGGTTGGGTCCAGAAAATATGGGCCTGTGTGATCAGACAGCTTACATGTTACACCAAACAGATTGCTGCCATTAATATTTATACACAGAAACTTGAGATCTGTGACTCAAGCAAGAACAGCAAGTTTATAATAAATCACTATGCTGTTTATAGGTCTGCAAAAGAAAAGTAAATGAAATGTCTCCTTTCCACACATGATCTTTGACAATAATTATACTTAAGAATGAACATCCTACAAGCCTTTGTAAACTAATGCCCTGCAAAAAGGACTTTTCTGTTTTATCTTGGGATTAAAATTCAGCTTTCTGTGGTGGACCTTCTCAGCAGCACTTGAGACTGAGACAGGGGAAGACTCAAAGCCTAATTAATCAGACTATAATCATGAGAAGAAATTTAAGATGCAGAGAACTATTAGCTTGACCTGGCCATACACAGTCATAATGTGCTTCATGCCCTTGCTTCAGTAACTGACAGGAGTGTTTAATATAATCTCTTATTTCTCAAAACCAAAACCATCCGTGCTGAAATTAGTATGGCTTTTTGCCCTGGCACTGTACAGGAACAGAAGAATGCTGTTACAGGTGTATATAACACCCCTTGCTCAGCTGGTGTTTGTCCTCATCCACTCAGCTCACCAACAGACCTATGGAGCAAACATTTACTTCTTTTTGTAAGTCCAAGGTGTTCTCATCAGTACCTCACAAAATGTGAAACTGTATCTTTTCATCTTATTAGTATATTGCAGGAAATTATTTTTGCAATTATCAGATGTTTCAGATTCACTCTGACATTTAATCAACTACAAACACAGCTTATTGCTTGATGTGTTCAAGTGCCATGAACATTATCCCTTAAATAGAACATGTTTTGTTTTATGGTTTAATTAGGTACTGCTAAAAGACATTATCATATTGCATTCATGCTTGTCTAGATTTTCTATTTGCTGTAATTGGCAGAAAAAATACAGGTATAGAGTATTAGCAGAAATCAAGTGTATATAATTTCATGCATTCTAAAAATTTGCAAATAAAGATGTTTTTGAGGGTAATGAAAGGGTATGAACAGGTTTAGAAGAAATTAGCAGGCTCTGATGTTATCTTACAGCACAAAGGTAGAGGCAAAGCAAAGAGCATTTTGGTTTTCTTTTTTTTAATCGCAGCAAGGCAACTGTTCAGAAGCACAATGTGTTAGCACCCTCTTCATTTCTCAAATTCCTATGAAGACGTGCAAATCTCTGCTCTTGTTTCAATGATGGCACACAGTGGGTGGGATTCTCCTGCAGTGTCTTTCTGGTTCTATCTAAATCTGCTCCAGCCAGCTTCAGGAGAGGGGTCAGTCTTCAATAGCCTCGTCCTTCAAAGTGGCTGTGTGTTTGCTGCTACCTCAACAGTGTGTATAGCTTGCAATGGCACGGTCACACTCACCAGGCATGGTAAAGCTGGGGATGCAAACATTGGTCTTCTCTCCTTACACTAGAGGTGATGTCTCAATTCCAATTGTTCCTACATGTTGTGCTCAAATATAATTGCAACTTAGCCCAGCTGGTCAAAGTGGAGCACAGACTTGTTCTGGTTAGCTCAGTTGTCCTTTCTACTGCAGCCATAGGGGAATCTTTGTCATCCTTGCAGAAGGCAATTTAAAATAAGCTGGTTTTCAGTAAACTAAATTTATATAACAGTGACCCATGTCTCCACTGGAAAATCTAGATGTAATGAAACTCAGAGACAGAGGAAAACCAATTCTGGATAGGCCTCTTTGAGAATTGTTATCCCTAGAAACTGTTATAACCAAAAGTGCTTTCTGGAATACAACAGTGTGGTGTATGCCTGAAACTTGCTGCAACTGCAGTGCATTAATAATGTTTAGGATATCAATTCAGAAAACATGCATTGAGACTTGAAGGATGTAGATGTATTCTTCATCACCGAAGTCTGAAAATACAGCTGGGCAAATTCTTTTCAGAAGATAAAAAGCTCAAAAATGTGATTTCATGAATTTTTGGGCTGAAGTTGACAAAATGTTTTGAGGAAAAAATTGTAGGCTGTAACATCAAAGTACTTCAATGTTTTCTAAAGTAGAGTTTTCCACTTTTTACTTGGGAGTGCTGTACATAATTCAAAATGGGGGAAAAAAAATCAACAATCTGAAGCCCTAGGAGAACTCATTTACTTTAAAGCTTGCCAACATGTTATGAATACACTCCATTCTTTCCTTTTGGATTTTTGGTTTAATAAAACTTTGTTTTCTATCTGCCCAAACCAACACTTTCTTTTTTATTTCATCACCACCACATTATTTCACTCTGTTCTCTTTTTTCATTCATTTCCACTGTATTCATGTTGCAACCAGGACATAATAGAGTTTCAAAGCCTATCAAGTCACATATGAAAGTCAAATATGCTAATGCTAACATTAATAATTTTAAGACATTTGCAGGCAGGATTAAAATGCAGCAATTTCTTTGACCGAGGAAAAAAGGGCTGATCAATCCCCACAGCCAAGCTTAGACCATGAGCTTTTTTGAGGGGATTTTACTCAGCAATACTGTCTTGCACAGGCAGGCTGGAGACATTCCTTGCACTGATGTCCTCTCTGTCCCTTTCCTCCCCCAGCTTCCTCCCAGCTCATATCACAGCTCATGTCTGGCTGCAGCGGCCACATTCTTGTAAGGCTACATTTGTCACTCTCTGCCCACCCACTGGACTTGCTGCTGTAGTCACAACTGAGTTATTAATTAGAGTCATCTGGAGAGGCACAACTCATCACTGCACCTTGTTCTGGGAATTCACTGGAGAATAACATCCGTAACCAGACCTTCCAGAACATGCATGGTACTTGAACGGTACTCCTTGCATACATTTTTCTCTCCCACAGGCATGCTGTTGACCTTCAAAATCTAGATTATTTATCTCATTTCAGACTAGTTCTGCATGCCACTGATTTTGTTATGTAGGAGAATTCTCTTTGACCTATCATTGTATCTGTGATGTAGGAAATACCTTTTTTTTCCCTTCCAAACAGGAAAAAATCAGATGGAAATGTTTGAGAGCTTAATGAAATAATTAAAATAATCTTTAAATAAATACATTTTATGACTCTGCAAAAAGAAAAGGAGACTATAAAGAAATGAAGAATACATAAATTGGAATATTCTAATTTGAAATGTATTACTCTTGCAGATGTTGATAAACCATATTGTAGACAAAATTAGCCAATTTATTATCCACATTATAATAATCAAGGATTACAAGGTTAAGGGTGTTACAATCTCTGTTGTGTTCCAGGGTATATTTAATTCTATTATTTAAATCTGAGAACTAAAATATACCGACCTTATTAAATCCTACCAAATAGACTGCATCTGGATAAAGGGGAGATGTGCTAGACAATAAGAAGCCCTAGTATCACTTCCCAGGTCTTTCAGGCCTTTAATACAACTCTCCTAATTTGTGGTTTAATAAGAAAATCTGTGCAGGATCAATGTCATGCATAGAAAGCAATGCTGTGGAAAGTACTTATGTTCCTGATGCAAATGCATTTCCTTCTCCTATCATTGGCATACTTTTTTTTCTGTAATGAATTGATACTTCTGTGGTGTTACTTATCTAGTAGCACACATTAATTTCAATGCTTTCATTGTCTGACATGACTCAGATTTCCAGAGACATCTACTGGACACCCAGACCATAGAAAGGGGTTTCAGTGAGACACTTTGCAGAAGATCCTCGAAGGTTCTACCACAATTGTAAGTGATTCTTGAAATTCCTAAGCCCTAAATTGACCTCACCTTCTCTACTTCACCACACAAGAAGTCTCTTGAGTCTCAACAGCTATATGATCACAGGAGGCTTACTCTTTTATGCATCTTTTTTGGAAAACAACTTTATAAGCCAAAACTTACTTGTGCAGGTGTTCAGAGATATCAGGTATCAGAAACTCTGAGTATCAGTCAATGGCCCATGAATACATAGAGAAGCCCCTTCTGCTTTCTTGCTTTCAATTTCCTTTGACACTATATAGAGTAAATTTTATCAATGCCCTCAGAAAGTCCCAATGGCAAAGCCACAGGCTTCAAATCATAAAACATTTCCAGTATACTGTCATTTATGCAACTTCATCAAAGGCGGCTTCTGCTGATTAACTGGTTTATCACTTAAACCAGTCATTTAATAGTCCACAAAAGTCTGTAATAAAATGCTCTGCTGGCAATTATTGTAATTAGGCATACCTGTCATTTTAAATCTGATTCTGCATGCATCTCTAGAGATTTAATAATTCAAGGTAGATCACCAAGTAGCTGGTTGAGTTAATTATTTGAATAATCTACAATTCAGACACCTAATATTATACCTACATATTCCCATGTGTGCCTGCATTTTCTGCTCGCGTCTGCAGAAGTCTGGCAATGCTAAAGGGAAGCTTTGCTGTGGGTTGTAACAGTACAAGATAAGGGCATTGTTAATCCATTGCTGCTGTGGATTCTTCTGTCCCCAGATGAAATGGGTTGGCATGAAGACTCGTGTGGATCTGGGCAGTCAGACCAAGGCACAAAATCAAGAGTTGAGACACTTAAGCTACGTAAAGTTGAACAAACAAGTTTGATCTCTACTTGTCACTTTCAGAACTGTGTGGTGGTTTGACCCTTGCCAGATGCCCACCTAAGCTGCTGTTTCACTCTCCCTCTTCAAATAGATGGGGTAAGAGAAATTTAAAAAAAGCTGGGTCAGGAAAAAGAGATCTGTTGAACTTGGGAGAAAGCTGCTGGCAGCTTCCCAGAGAACCTATCCCTGTAGCCCTGCCCCACCACTGAAAAAAACTTATCAAGCAAACCCAATAAATAACGAAAATAAAAGGAGTCTGTGTCTTAGTTGCAAGTCCTAAGAACAATTCCTTCAGGTTTCAAGGAAGAATTTTTCAGTCTAGTGGTAGAAACCAGAATTAAGATGTTGCTCATGGAAGCAACCACCTAAAGCATTTAAAGGAGCTCAGCAAGACCATCCATCACTATAACTCACTTATTCAATTGTCTCCACTCTAATACCTCTTTTTAGGGAGGAGAATTGGTGGCCTATACCAGTTAACCCAACAAACATATGCACCACTCAGTCTGAAGAAGCAACCCAAACCTTTATGCTGAAGGAAGAAACAACCCAAATGCCCACAAAGTCTATTTTTTTTTTCTGAGAATACATGGATGGAGGCATGTAAAGCACTTACAGATGAAGGGCATGAAGGACACAGAGATTTTTGGATGTCACAAATCCAGAATATGCTGCCCTGGCAGACCTGGCACAGGCTCTGCTGTGACTCAACTACTGCTGGAGTTGAGCAATGTGACAAACACTGAAAGAGCTATTGGTAGTCTCACTTGAAAACTTTACTGTCCTTCTTCTTCCTCACTCTTCTTCTTCCTCTTACTTGTAGGAGAATCAGACCTGCCCTTCCCTCCAGGGAGGGATCATTGAGATCAGGAACAGGCAAGGCAGCCCCTGAACTGTAACGAGAAGCTTTGTGCAGAAGGTCCAAGATAGCAGTGGGAGAATGAATCCCTTGAAATGAAGGGAACAAATAAGAATGAAAATCTATTCAAGAAATGAAAACAATAGTCCTCACATCTGCTGTTGAGGAGGAAGAAGACAGCTGACCTGTGATCTATAAATTCTAGAAGTTGTTGCTTATCCTCAATCTTCCCTTTCCTTAAGGATTTCCAAAATAAGATATAAAAGAAGACTGCAGCTTTCTCCCACATAATAAAGGTAGTAAAAGATGATATTCATAAAGGTCACTGTGCCTTAGCAGAGGAGGAGGGACGGATTTCTATTACTGGATTTCTGTCTTCTGTCTGCTTTTGTATGAATCACATGCTGACGTAATTTGAACTTAGAGGACACTGGATAAAAAGATAAAACATTTGTTTACCCCACTGTACTTGCAGACTACACTGACAGAGGCACAGCTATTTACAGAGAGGTGGGTGATGCAATCCACCTCTGCAGATTCCAGGAAGTGCTCAGGAACTTTGAAGGGGTTGGGAGCATCATGAGACTCTCTCCTCCTTTGCACCTCTTGGGGCTGGGAGCAAAGAATATGTCTGCCACAGCCTGGTGTGCAATTTTCCTGGTCCGCACCAACAGGGAGGACAAGGGCTAACCTGGGAAACTGCAGAGGGTTCATCTCATCCTCAGATTGTTTACATGTGTCCTTTGCAATGTGGCTAATCCTCGAGAAAGCAAGTGCCTGAAAGAACTCAGCCCTTCCTCACTACAGAGCAAAGAAACCCGTCTCTTATGTTGCCATATATGAAGCTGTATTTTTTAACAAGTGTCTAGCATACAATTTTTCCAAGTGGTGATGTGCAGCAGGCAGTTCATTAAGATGTATCTTCATCTAATTGAGTGTTTTCCACTTACAGTATCATTTGGCCAAAAGCCAAATGAGAACTTACGAGGTAAGGTACGTGTCATGTTCAGCACATCCCAAATCCTGCAAGACACCCACAGAACTACAGACTGCAGGGGCTGATATGAACTTGGGAGATGGCCTCAGACTGAATTGTGATGATCTGCATTTTCATTACCACCTGATGCACTCCTGAGGCTGCAGTCACGTGGCTCCAATGAAAGCATGTCTTTTCTAGTGTAAATTTATTTTGTGTCAATAGTAGCAGATAAGAATAATACACATAGCACCTTCTATTGAAACCATATGTTAAATCAGGTTCATATTTTAATAAAAATGTACATCTCTAAGGAGAAATATGAACAGTAAAGGTATTGTTTAGCACAAAAAAGGTTAGAGAAATTATGGATGCCACCATATAAATGGTAGTTCAGGGAAGCTCACTGAGCCTGAAATGTTGCAACACTCTAAGTTTAACCCCTGACCCCTGGAAGGTGCATTCTTTACAGTTACTATATATCCATGAAAAATTGTGTTTTCTGTGGAAAGCGTGACTGGCTTCTTGTTGCATATTTCTGTTTTCTTTCCCATAGAGAAAAGGAAATAGAGACTCCCAGGCTAGGATTTTGAAAACAGCCAGCAAGGGTCAGGTCTGATCCTGCCGAGGAAAATAGAATTCTTACATCAGATTTCTGGAAAGGATCAGAGCTGCCTCTGCACTGGAGGGTTTATAAAACACTGTCCTGCTGTTTGCAATCATATTTTTACAAAATAATTACCTATATTTTATGTTCTACATGTTTCAGAGCCTTTGTAAAATGATCAGGAATTTACCCTTAGAAAAGCCTGACTTGGATTTTCCAAAATGGGAAAGAAACCTTCTAAAATACAATATGTCTAAATTAAATAACATTTCAAATTTCTATTTGTCTGGGTGTTCAACTGATAGGTGGTCAGGCCTACAAAGTCAAACACTCATTTGTATGTATCTGCACAGCTAAATCCCATCAAGACAGCTTTTCAGGGTTCTTGCTCAAGGAGCTCAAGGCTTTTTCCTGATTCCAGGAAAGGTGACTCTCAAACAGGGCCCAATGCACTTCTATTTTCCATAACTAATGCCTTCAAATTGACAGCCTAACGTCTTTGAAAACAAAGAATTCCATTGTTTTTCCACAGCACTTGCTAAGGTAGTTCTAATCTCTGTATAGGAATATAATGTCCAGTGACATTTATTGCAGTATAAATGTTACAGAAAAACTTGTGAGGAATAAAATCTGTTCCTTTGCTTCTGATCAAGCACAAAATACCTATTATATACCACACTTTCTCTATGTGCCAGGCCATTCTTTTCTTCCAGCCTTCCCTTCAAAATTATGCATGCAATTCCCAAGTAATGTGACAGAAAACTGTTGGCTCAATGGGAATCAATGAGCAAGGAAAAGACATCAGTCTCAATAGGAGCAAAAGGTCTAATGGGAAAAATGATGGCTCTGTTTCTCAAAAAGGCCAAAAGGGAAATCAACGGCAGAGTTAAAAGAGCACTGTGCACAGGAACTAGACCAGTCTTTGACAGATTATTTTTTTGCCATCTCATTCCCCCCACCCTCCAGAAGAAAAACCCATAATCTATTTTAAGTGTCCTTTGGACAACTAAATACTCTAGTCTTCCCAAATGAGGGATGTGATCATCTGAAACAGTTCTGTTGCTAAGAAACTTGCTAGCATTAAAGCCAGGACAATGTATTAATCAGTCTCCTGCATTTGTTAAGGCAACCTCCCAGTGTCCCATGCCTTCTGTGCTCTTGTGAATTGGCTGGAGGTTGAAGTTAATAAACTGATTCCATGCTCTGAAGAGTTTGCAAACAGCAAAGTAAACATTTCACCTCATCACAAGCTCCCAAAAACAGGGTTGGCTGGGTCAGTGAAGAGAAGCTTTGGCTTCTTATAATAGGGAGTTCGCCCAAAGTGAATAGTATTGAAAAATACTCTTCAGTTATTTCAAGGATCTTACACTAAACAGTCCCACTGAATTTCAGTGTTCTTTGCTCATCTGTAGCTGGACAGAGCTCCATCCAGTTCATTCAATCACCTATTTTTATAGAGAATGTAACTTTTTAAACCACAATATTGAATTCCAGAAATACTGAAAATGCATATCATGGGCTGTATAAAAAGTTTACCGAAAGGTAATATGATTTCCCCATATAGTACTGATTACTGTGGCACAGGTTCAATGAGTTAAATAATGCATGCTCAAAGAAGTGTCATCTGATTTTTCCAGAGAATAACCAGGATACTCAGCTTTTAAGGCTGGGGAGTTCTCTTGTGTAAGTCCATAACTGGAGAAAAGCACTGGGGGTTAATAACCTGAGCACAGGACTGGTCAACAGGAGTGCTTGTTAAGGGTATATTTGCATAAATTTTACAATTTTTCTCTTAGATGGAGGTGGGAGATAATAAAGGCATTGTGAACAAAAAAGCATTGAGAGCAATGCTTTTCAGTCCACACAGATTTTTCCAAGAGAACAGTGATGTTCTTGAATTGGCTGAAATTTGGACCCCTTTCCAATTATTTCCTGTTAGTAAGGTATTGTATTTCTTTGAGACTGATACACACTGACCTCTACTCCTGCCTCAACATATGGTGTCCTTTCCCCATAGAAACTCAATAGCAGCAGAATACCTTGTGATTGATCTCCTTTGAATGTTAACAAGCAAAGAACACGCCATTAATAAAATCCAAAGTATGAAAATCTGTCTGTCATCAGTATGATGAATCTAGCCCATAATTCCACAAATCAAATCCCTCTGTGAAAGCAATGGCTGTTCACAGATCAATTTGTGGATTCAGAGTAAATCAAAAATGAACTGCCCAGAAGCTAAACATTGAGTCCATCTAATTTAAAAACGATTCTATTTCCGAGGTCAGATTATTCACACAGTTAGTGTATGGCTTGCTTATACCTACAGCTGCAGATTGGAGTCACCATTTTAAACACTCTTTCCAGCTAAAAGTGGGTACTTGGCAAAGCTGTGGAAATAAGCCATCACATAAGGAGTGAGCTGAATGTGGACTTTTCCTGTGCTCTCAAGTTACAAGTCACTATGGCTGATTCTTTTCTTGCTGTTTTTACAAAAGAAGACATTGGAAATACTGCCTTACTTTCAGGGGAGGTGGGGGAAAGGGACAGTCTGCAATAAAGAGTTCTTTAACCTCTAAGCTGATCACAAGTATTCAATCATCTTTCACCCTTCTTGTGCAATGGCTTTCTTTATGTGTAAACATGAAGTATGAAATCCAAGAGATGCAAAGGTGGATCTCGTTCTCCAATGGCTTTCCCTGTTCACCCCCGGAAGAATTTGGGTTCCCAGGCAGCTATACTTAGGCTGCCTAAATAATGCTGGAAGAAAAGTGTAAACTGAAAGCAGAAGAAAACCTTTACAACTTTGCTGTTAAGAATTAGTTTTTGGAAACAGTGTCCTAGGTTTGTTTCAGAAACTCCTTCATACAAAACTCAGAATTATTTCCATGAGGACAGACAATACTTCTTACCTGGGTGCTCTGTCTGCTGTGCTACCCTTTCTGCTTCCTCTCCTGCTACAGCCACTCCCTGGGACTTGAATTCCTTTCTGCTAGAAGGAAATTTTCAGCAGCTCAGCTACTCCATCTCAAACAGCCTCTTGCCAAGTGATTAGGGAAGTTTCCAAAGGGACAGCTCTCCTCCACTCTCTGCTGCGTATCTTTGTCAACAGCTCTAACCTCTACACTGTTACAGAAATGATGAACTAAATGTCCAGCTTATGAAGGGAAAAGGCTGAGGCCAGTGTCTTATCCTAAGCATGGGATAGTTTTCCTTCTTCTTACCTTTGGAGATGCACCTGATAAAAAAGTGTTTTCCTATCAATCCCCTCTCTACAGTGTTTGGTATTAGACGGTGTAAGCGTTCCTTATCTGTGCTGCATAGTCCCTGCCAAGTCACAGCTTTCCTTAGTGTGTGTGTGCAACAGCCAGGACACCCTATAGATCATCTCACATTGTTCAAGCTGAACTATATCAAAACACACAGGGAAAATCCTGTCCACTCACTGTGGTGATTAACCCCAGGATGTTTGCTGGACTTTGCAATGCCTCTGGCACTTTTCAGCATGAACTGCCATTAGCTGGGAGGAAAGAGCTGGCAGGAGGACAGGAAACAGCACTCTGCCTTCTCTATTTAATTGTCACCATATTTTGTTCACTTCTGTCTGCAGAAACCACTTAATTCAATATGGATACACAGCTAAGAGCAATAGGGAATCAGAATCATATTTTACGGATCAGGCACCAGTAGAACTGAACACTTACATAACTCCATGCGGTTTTCACATATCAACCTGTGCTTGTCAGAGGCAAAGAGCAGGATAATCTCCAAAATGGAAAGCCAGTGTCCAGTTCAACCATTAAAATCTGGCAGAAAGGCAGAAAAGTTTGTACTGGTTAAAAACAGCTGCTAGAGAAAAGAGGAATAAGGCAGAGGAAAAGAGAGCTGAGCCCTCAAAAGCAGCTTTTCAAGTGTCCAGCATGGCAAAAAAACATTAGGGAAAAGCTTTTACTATCAGTAGTAAACAACAAACACAGGTCATCAGGGAAATGCAGGAGTTGATAGAGAAAAGAAGTGGGTATGAAGACAATAACTTTGTAGATGAAACACTAACCTCAAGTCAATCAGGGAATACCAGGTACAGCCTTAGCAAACCACCAGTGAAAATGAAACCAGCCCTGCACAAGCTGTGAAGACAAATAAAAGCTTCTGCAGTCATATTAAGCAGTAATCTTGCTGAGTGAACACTGTAGTCTTTGAAAGACAGGGCACCATACAGAACCAGAAATCTCAATGACTTCCTTACATCTATGCTCACCAGGGAGATGGGAGGAAGCAGGAATAATTTTGCTGTATGTAAACAAGGGAGGAGAAAAATAACTAGCAAGTGAGGAAAGGAAAGGAAAAAATCAGAAAGGAATTAGATCAGTCAAAAATACTCCAGACAGCTTCAGGACTTGACATTTTTAATATTTTCATTGATGCTAGCTAGGGACTAGAGAGATCTGACCTCCCCTGATTTAAGATGTTAACAAAGAAGGAACCATTCACAGATGTTTCCAAGTGAAATCATTAGCTGATTTTGTTCTTTATTAATGAGATACAAGTTAACTATTTTGTTTCTTTAATAAGTAAATAATTATATCTCACCAAAATAAGCTTCAGAAGAACAGAGATTTTGTGTCCAAATGAAGTTCAGGTCTTTTTCCCTCAACGGTTTTGGTGCTGTTGTTTCAGAAACCTAGTCTTTAACAACCAACCCTCCTTTCAGCTGGAGACTGCAATGAAGTCACAAATCCACAACGAGGACGTGAAATTCTTGCTACAAAACCAAAAGCCATGGCACAGATTCAGTATCAGCAGTTTTCCAAGATTCAGAAGTGGGAAAGAAATTCTGTGGAAGTGACAAATATTACTTGAAATCATGTCCTTCATAAAAAAGTATATGAAACAATGGAAGATAACACTGACACTGTTAATTGAAGGCACTTGGATATTTTCATCTTGAGGCCCCACTAAAATGCATTAACTGCCATGAAGCATGACACAGCCCTGGTTTGTCTTTTTGTGGGGAAACATGGATACCATCAAACCTGTGCTTGAGTGCTACTAAAGAAATATGCTTTGCATATTGGATCTTAGGTAGATATTTTCTCTGACACGGTGATGATATTTTTTGCACTTACATTGCAATATGTGAGATTTTACCTTAAAATTTAGTTCCTGCCAACATATGGCTTTATACTAATATCACATATTTCACTTAAAATGCATCCATGAGGACTAATTTGAAAATATGAACCAAGCAGACCTTGATGGAAAATAAGGACAGACACAATCTTTAAATTATTTTTTTTTCAAAATATCTCGGTTACCTTTTAGTTAAATCACATTTTCATTTGGACTGACTTCTGTCTTTTTTGTTTGCTACTAGAAAAACTTCCTGTGTAAATTAAGGCAAAATAGAATTTGAACACTACAAATAACATGGCTCTGTGTTCTGTCAGTCACCGAAGGTAGCAACTGACACTTTTCAATAAAGTTGCTTCAATTGCTGCACACAATCTTGTGGCTTGGTTCTGTCCTTCAGTGTGACTTCTCTAACCTTGGTGGGTTTATGTGATGTGTAAAACCAGATGTATAAATCCAAAAGAAGGAAAAAAACATTTGGGCAGGCATTTGGGCAGACAAGTGGGGCAGTAAGCAGTACAATGTCTGCTCTGATGGACCACAGAATGGTCAGAATCAGGGTGGAGTACTGCTACATCCCACCAAAACAGCACTTTTACCCAGGAACTAGGGAGGGTTGAGGAACTTTCCCTGCAAACTTTAAGGAATATAAACAAATCATTGTTTCATAGCAGATTTGTTGTGGAGCTAGAAACACATTGCGAATGTTCACTTTTTTAGTACTGATGTTCCTACCACTCCCAGGATATCCTTCAACCTCCTCATAACGATCGAAGAGACTGCATAGATTTACCTTCAGAAACACTTTTTTGCCATAAGTAATATTTTCTCAACTCTTCTGCTCCTGTTTAAATATTTAAAGGCTTTTAGGAGTTTCAGTGAGAATGTGGGGGAGCAAGAAAAACGTTGTCTGCTGTAACTACATCACAAGCAGAGCCTCGTCCTTTCCCTCTTCTGCATTGTTTTCTAACCAGTGTTGCAAGGATTTCAGCAGTAAAGCTCACTGGGTTTCAACAGGCTGGATAGAGCATCCAGTGCCAGGCTTTGATGGTTTTCATTTGTATGATAGCTGTTCTCCACACTGCAGTAGTATCTGCACTGCCAGGTACTATTGGTCACTTGGGTTTGAACTTACCCTTATCAGCAAATGGTCTAATCAGCATGGCAAGTAGCTGTGTGTCCATAACAAAGCAACACGTTATTATCATTATTGTTGCTGTTGTTATTATTATTATTTTTTTATTACAATTATTATGATGATTATCATCATCATCATGGTTATCATTAGTATAATTATCAACATAAACTGAGAAGCTGTTAAAAATGTTAGTCTGATTAAGGTGAGGAAAATTTTATTTTCTGAAATTGTTGGAATTCTTTACTCATTGAAGTATGGGGTAAAACCCCCTCAGTCTGAAGGCACATTCTATAGTTGCCAGTTTGGCCAACCAGGAATATTTTTTAGCATCCTATTACAGAAAAAAAAATTACTGAGAATGAACACAGACTGGAAAACTTCATTCCATGTGCTATGCCCACTGCTCATCTTGCTTTTCTGAGAGTTTGGGGTTTTTTTGGGGTTTGTTTGTTTGTTTGTTTGTTTGTTTGTTTTTTTCACCAGTAGCCCTCAAATCACAGAATCAGAGAGTCATTAGGTTTGGAAGGGTTCTCTGGAGATCATCTACTCAAACCCCCTTCCGAAGAGGGGAGTAACCTAAAGCAGGTGACACAGGAATGCATCTAGGTGGGTTTTAATATCTTCAGAGAGAAAGACTCCATAACCTCCCTGGGCAGCCATTCCAGTGCTCTGCCACCCTCAATGTAAAGCAATTCTTCCTCATGTTGAGGTGGAACTTGTGTTTTAATTTATGGCCATTACTCCTTGTTCTGTCACTGAGCACCTCTGGAAAGTCTGGCATCATCCTCTTGGCACCCACCTTTGAGATATTTCAATGTATTGATGAGAAAATCTATTAATTGATGGTTTAGCTAGTACCTTAGATTTTCTGAGGTCAAGTCTTTATTCACTAAACCAAATGGGTACTAGTTTTACAACATCCCTGGCTATATGCATAAAGTACATATATTTTTCCTCCCCTCATGGCTACTTGAAGCGTAAGTAACTTGATAAGCTTTGGAAAAGAGGCAAATCTATCAGAAACTCAAGTCTGCCAAGTCAGAAGTGACAAATCAGCCAGGCTCTGAGTCCTGGAGAGTATTTCTCCATTACAACTATGATGACAGGATCCCGTAAGAGCAAGCATCAGATCTATTAGAGATGCAAAATCAACCAATAGATATATGGAGAGAATACAGCACATGGAAATGTGGTGAAACATTGTAACTATTACAAAAAAGGCCTGTGCAATCTATTTTAACATTTAATTTGCAAAAATGTATTCAGCTGTACTAATTTCTCCCAAAGCTTTGCATTTAAGAGTGTGTGTTTAACATTAAGTCAGACTTTCCAATGCCAAAAGCAAAAACTGACATGGTTTCCAGATGTAGATTTTAGTAGATCATGTCTCGGATAATTAATGGCTGTCAGATCTGAGTGGGTTAGTAATTGAAGCTGTATAGAACACAATTTATTGTCAAACAATACCAGACCTTCAGTGAAAAGCAGAAATCACATCTCTCTAATACAGGCTTTTCATTCTAGAAATAAGCTTGGAGGTATGGATTGAAAACATCAGATTTTCCTTCCAAATGGAAAAGTTAAACAAAAAGCTGTTCCCTGGAACATTCTTTATATGTGCTGTGTTATTTGTCTCCCCACATTACCATGTTCGCTTCTTGTTTTCTTCTGGAAAACATGTACAAATTACGCAGTTTCCCTAACCTACTCAGAGGAGACAGACCTGAACATCAACTGTTTGTATTCAGCTCACTGCTGCTCAAAATAGTTTATAGTTGAGAATAAACTGAACCATCAGAAATAGGATCTCAATCCTTTGAAATGTCAACAGATCAAGTTCACTGTACAAGCAGGAGCTGAATTTTCAATCCAGAAGGCTGCATCATTGTCAAAAGCTCAAGATTATTTAGGTGAGCTGATTTACTAACATGGCAACTAACGAGATTTGTGCTCCAAAGTTTGATTTATACTTTGAATTCATCTTGTCAGACCAGCTGTAAATAATATCTGCTAAGAGCAACATTTTACATGGTCCATTTTCAGTTTGCTCTGATTGCTGAGAAGTAAGTCATAGTAAGTCATCTCTAGCACCAGACACTGCTTTGTCCTGTCCCACCATGTAGGAAAGCTAAAAGAATACTTGCAAATGGGATTTTGGGGGCTGGCAAGAACCTGACCCAACATCTACAAAGGCTAAGCAGGTCTCCTGGTTCAGGATATCCCTCTTTATCTCTTCACAAGTTGGAGAGGCCCATGGAGGGAGAGCACCAGACCAGTGCCTGATCTCCCCTACATCTCTTCACTGATATCTAGGATATCAGGATTATCTAACACTGATACCATTAATTCACTGAAACCAAGGACAAGATGGTCCTTAACTACCATGAAGACTTAGCAGGTCTTTGGTTTTAGCCTAAGGGAGAGAATAAAATGCACACAGCCTTCTCTCAGTCTGCCCTACAAAAAATAAAAAAAAAAGGTGATTTGGGCAACTTTGACACATCAATGCTGAAGATAAATCAGAGAGCAGAGAAAGGTAAAAAAAGGGCTCTTGCTTTCCAAATCCTGTCAGGCATCTTCACAAAGTTGTTCTTTCACAGCATTCACACCTTTAATCTTTTAGTGTTGACTAAATCTGAATATCACAATGAAAAAAAACCAAAGAAGTGTTGAAGAATCTTTTCATTTTTTTCCTTTTGTATTCTGACTTTAAAAGTTGTTGGGAATATTAATGAATGAATAAAATAGAAACACGTTTTAGAAAGAAGGCAGTGTGTTTTCAACTTGTTTGGAAGTACAAGTTGCAGTTCAGATACATAACATGAACTTCAAGTAAAGATCTGCAGACAGCTTCCCACAGGGAAATCGGTGCCACCTATAACAAAGACAGTTTGCTACATACTTTTCAGTCTTCAACATGCTTGAAGTTCATCAGAGCACAAACAGAAAGTGCAGCAAGGACAGACAAAATTCTGCAAATGGCAGCATTCTAAAAGGCTGCATGTCTCAGAACAAATCCCCGTTCCTTTTGGATCCAGCAGCCAACTGGGTTAAGCACAGGGAGTGTGCTACGTTTTCATACCTGCACTGGACTCAAGTTTCCATAAGGAGATGTCATGTGACATCTGATGGGGGGTTTCATTTCAGCAGTGGCAAGGACAGGTCCTGTATGCAGCTGCTGGATGCTGCTAAGCTGCAGCAACCCAAGACAGAAGGAGCTGTGTAACCTCTAAAGTCTGTCCCCACGTAATTAAAAGCAGAGCTGGGGCTCAGCTTCCCAGCATCTGCTCTGCAGCAACCCCACACCCCAAAACAGCTTCCCTAGCAGAGCTCAAATCCTTAGTACAAAGGAGTCATTGAAAAGCAAATCATTTTAATCTGTGGTATAGAAAGAGGTTCTGCAGCCAAGCTGACAGTTCTTGCTCTTTAGTATTGATTGAATGGTCATTTGTTATAATGATGGCTAAAACAGTCAAGCAGATGCTACAAATATTGCTGGTTTGATTTATAAATGTAGAAAACTGTTTGCCTGCTTGCCATAGAAAAATGCAAAACTTCACATCCACTGTTCTCCAAACATAGTTGTCCAAGTAGAATTTCTGGGGTCTTTTTCCTTTTGCTTTTCAAGTTTTAATAACAGAATATTTCACAGGCCAATGGCAAATTTGTGGAGGCTAACGATGTGGTGCTATGCGTCTACCTCAGATATGCACCTCTAGTGCTAGGGAAGATAATAACCCAGGCTAACTCAGCAGGCTTGCTAGCTTACCATGTCAACAGGGAATGTTTATCCTGCACGTGCAGGATCAGTTTTACCTCAAGAGGTCTGGCACAGAAGAGCTGATAAATTCACAGCATGTATTCAAAAGCTACTTTCAGCAAAACATTTCCACTTTTATTCTGGCAACGCTCAGATGTGGCTGAAGAAATCTCCACAAAGCGAAAGAGGAGATGGGGCCAGGAAGTACAGATTAAAGAGAAATCATAGCTGAATTGTACTTGATTTTTCAGCTGCATCAGATATCAAGGGCTTGCTCATTGCACAGTGGAAGGAGGCAAATGAATACTATAACATGGACGAGGTCCGGACAACAGTAATGAGGATGACTATGGCTAATAAAAGGGACCAGTACAAATACCAGTAAGCAAATTAGCATGTGGAAGGTAAAAGCACCATTTCATCATGCCATACAGACAAAATTACCCCAGAAAATTGAATGTAGAGCTCTAATTGATGCAATTGAGAGAGACAGTGAAGCTAATCTGAGTACTTAATGACTGTGATGGGAGCATCACAATGTAATTGCAATGTACTTTTTTGCCACAATGTATCATCACACTACCTCTGTTCCTCTGGAACAAATACATTTATTTGAATAGAAGCACTTAGATCCCCAAATCCCTTTGTTTCATGACAAAACCTGCACGCCATCTCCCCTGTCAAGGAGCTGCAGTTTTGGATACCTGTGGTTGTAGCACAGTGTTTATCTTGGGATCCATTTCATATCCATGCCTCTGCTCAGCCAAACTCATGAATTTAGTTAGTTAACTTAACTGGTCCAGAGAGAACTATGGGGGCTTGTCCTGCAAAGACATAATATTTCTTCCCCAAATGCATTACATGCTCCCTCATGTATTACAAAACTACCTAGATACAAATCTCCTCAGTGGCAGGGAAACTGATTTTTCCCTTCACATCATTTAAACACTTCATCTCTCATTTCCATGATGTGTAAAATGAAAACAATACCAGTCCTCTTCCCAAAGGCATTATTAGACCCAGTTCACTAGTTTCATCTAAGAGATTCCCCAGATTATAGTAGAAAAAATTGGTTTTGTTGTTTTTGTTGTTGTTGTTGTTATTATTATTATTATTATTATTTCTTCACCACTATCAAGACATTGCATGCAATCATAAGACAGATAGAAAAAAAAGTAAGGAAGAAGCCATACACTTTTCTTTGGTATCTTTTTCTTTTCTTTGATATGTTCTATACCTGGTCCTGTCTCTGTGTAGCAACAGGCCTGCTGCTACAGTCCTGTGACATATTGCATTACTAGTGAAGAGATGTGGTTGAAAATACCTTGTTTCTTGCCATATTTTTCAATGGAATTTCTTCCCTCTCTCTTATAGCAACTTGCTAAGTATTGCTATTGTTCCCCTTGTAGGAAATAAGAAAGAAAAAGCAAATCCTTCCCTTTTTATTTTTCTTTTATTTGTTCCCCAAGAGAAATAGTTAGCTTTTTGAAATGATATAAAGACATTCCTGAATTATTTCTGACAATGTGCTTTTTTTTCTATTAACTTGTTATTTTTTTCTTAAAAACGATTTTCTCTGAAGAGGAATCTTAAAATAAACAGGTAAATTGAAGAAGCAGATAAAAATGTTTAACCTGCTTTGCTGATTTGCTACTATTAAAATCAGCAGCAGCTGTTTTTAATGCTGTGTGTTATTTTTTATTAAACCCATACATGCATTGCAAATAATTTCTGTTGATGAGTGGTTGATCTTCTAAACTTTTTTGTATGTAAAATTAGGGGGCAAGTAAAAATTAAGGACAAGGACCGGTCAAGATGTGTACTGCAGCCATTCCCGGCAAAAAACAATGTTGAAACAAGGGTTTCCAGCAGAATACAGGCATCAATAAACAGAAACAACCTATTTCCATGGAAACAGCTCATATAAAACCTGGACAAAGAAAGCATGTGAGTGCTTACCTGACTATCATCTTACCTGTCATCTTTAACATGAAGTCAGTGAGGTGAAGTATCCTCTCCTGGAATCTGGCTGGCACCCTGGAGCAGAAGAATTGTGGTCCCCAGCTGAGGGCTAGCCACAGCATATGGCCCAAGTTTGGGATGGTGGAGGGATATCTGCATCACAGTGTCCAAGGGCAATGGAAGGTGGGGAATTAAGCTGTTATTGTAAAAGGCATGCAGCACTAGAGGTATGGTTTTGCACTATCCTTGTGGTTCAGGACAGGGGAACATGCTTGAAAGATGTATGAATCACTGCAAATCAGCTGGATCACTTGCCGCAACAATTTTATCCAGTGGATAGAGAAAGATGCAACTGTATTTATCACAGTTTAAATGCTACTGGCGCCCAGAGTGAAGATCATCAGCGTGTTTGAATGATACATTTTATATTAGCACTTTTGTTATTTCCTCCTGAATTGGAACTTTTCTGCAGAGCTAGAGCAAACATGGAGCAAATGTAATTCATATTGCAAATGTGAGTACATGCTGTGTTAGAGGGGAAAGAATCACTTCTCCTGGTGTTTAGACTAATCTTCCGCTTGTAAGAGGTTTTATAGGAAGTTTGCAAGGGCTGGTTGCCAGCAGAACCATCTTGGCAAGGGATGCAGGCCTTCCTGAGAACACCCTGCAGGGATCTTGGTGAAAATGAGCTCAGATTTGATCAAGTTAGGAGTCTTTGAGAACAGCATTTTGCATACATGTGGCAATGTTTTTTTTTCTGGGGTTTTTTATCTCACGAAAGCATTCAGAGTGAATATAAACCTCTCTCTGTGCGCACAAGCAGCTAACCCAGCAAGCAGGCCGAGCATTCACACCTTCTGAGATAGAGAGTGGGCCACAATCTTCCTTTATTCACTGCTTAGTAAAATGCACATAAAGTTCTCCCCTTGGATTCCTGCAATGGTTGAAAAATCTAGTTCAGCAAGTTTAGGGGAGCACTGTGATGATTTAGACGTGGTTACAGGCCCAGAAATCTCAGAAGGCCCTGCTCTTTTCTCTCTGGGTCTGCTAAGTGCAGATCTGCAGTCACCTCATGCTAAGGCAGCAGGAGGTGAGAATCTTCATCCTCTGTAAAAGCAGAAAATACCAACATGTGGCCTCAAGACCACAAACTGCAGGATTCAAGCATGTATTCTGTTATTATTTAAGTGTACAGGACTTCAGCTTGCTGTAGTCTATGTGCTTAAACGACTTTCTGTGCTGGATGTACTAGAGCATGACAATCTTTGTGAGATTCATTCTGGATCACTATGCTCTTGGTTATATAATTTGTCAAAATGTTCTACTTAAGAAGCAGGTGCTCAGTACAGAGTCTCACATCAGAGTTTAGCAGCCAGATTCCCAATGCATGCACCTATTTCGTATCAGCTGAAGGCAACCAAAAAAAAAAAGTGATACTTCCATTTTTGGGCCCAGTTTGAAGTGTCCAAGGAAGTTTTTTTGCAGGTGACTGATTTTCAGTGTCCAAGCTGCAGATGACATCTGTGTGGGGAAATTGGAAGGGAGGGATGCTTTCCCATGGGAGGTGCTCTGGGATGGAGGTTGTTGTAGGTGCTGAATGCTCTGTGTGTGACCACTTTAGGCTGTAGGGATTTTGTTGTTCCTCGTGATGCTCTGGGCACCAACAACCCTGATTAGGTATATTTACATTTTCAGTGCTGCATCCTTTTCTTGTAACAGTTAAAGCCAGAAACACAAAGGAATTGATGCCATCTGCTTTCCAGCATGTGACAACACCTGGCAGTGCTAGGGCTCAGAAATGGATGGAGAATAAGTATATTTGGAGGTTATTTTCCTAACTTACCTCAGGCTTTCACGCACTTCCTGATCAAGCAAGCTGCTTGTGGAAACAGACTTTCATACATTTCCAACTCTCCATAGATGTGCAAGTATTATCTCCATTTGGCTAAGAGGGTAATTCTAGGGCACTCAGAGACTAAATGTGCAGTCCAAAGCATTAGTGGCTGTTATTACTATTTGTTTCCATATTGTATCACCTTCAATGAAAACCCATTCTTAGGTCAGTTCTGTAGTCACTGCACAGTTACAAAACTAAATGACGGTTCATGCACAAATGAGCTCAAAACCCAAGTAACAGCATGTTTTAACAATAAATGTATTCAGAACTTCTGTCTTTCCTGGTTAGCCAGGAAATGAGGCTTTTTTGCCTCTGTCAAAGGCCTAGCAGGAGTCATCCTTCATTTGGACACATCCATAACAAACAGCTCTCCCTGACACTGACCACAGACAGTACAGCAAAAAAAACCCCGAACCTGACTGCCACATTTAAAGTTACTTTGGCGTGCAGGGAAGCATCAGCCTGCCATGCTCAGCACTGCTGGGGATGGTTTTTCAAGCTCTAAACCTTGAGCTGCCTCAATCTCACCTCGGCTTCCACCTGTCCAGCCATGATGAGAATAGGGCAGGGAAAGGAAAAGGAAATTAACATAGTGTCTGCAAAAAGCACTGTATTGTTTTTCCAGAAAAAAACCCAATAAAGTTCTTAATGTTCCTAGTTGATATTAGCACAGGCAGGATGATATCTAAACATATGTGCGTATTGTGCCAAAAAGAGAGACAAAAAAGAAATCCTAGGTGGCCTTGAAATTACAGAGTGCGTGCTGCAGGAGTTTTTAAATTCCCGTGCAAAATACTTCACATCCTTTACAAAACCATGTCTAAAAATAGGCCCATAAAAGATATCTGATGACATTGCTCTGTGTGAGTTTATGTGCATTGAACAAACATGAGAATCACCAAGCAAACTGTAGGTTTCGTGCAAGATGCTCACAGTCATTTACTTTTTGTGACTGATCCAAGTTCCACTCTTATCCTGAAAGAGAAAACATTGATAGATCCCAGAGCAAAGCAATTGTTTCAACATCGTAAATTGAATCCAAACATGAAAATAAGATGGAAGACCTAATTTCCAGAGTTGTAGACACACCTAATTAGAGTTCTCAGCTGCAGACTCAAGAGATTCTAAATGAATGGGAATGACATATTACTAGAAGTAAAATAATATGAGCAGGAAGACATGGCATAATTTAGTTCTAACAGATTACATGAAGCTATGTAAAGATTATACCAACAGTTAAGTGGTCTGAAACTCCACCAGTGCAACCAGAAATGTTTAAACACACTGCTGTCCTCCAGACGCTGTAAAATCGCAGTGTTGCTGAATAATAACATAACTTCCCATATGCAAACCAGCTGGTTTGCACAAATGTTTTAAAGCGCTCATGACCGATACTTTGCTGTGGTATGACAAGCTTGCAGTATCTGACAGATGAGAGCTGTAGACTTGCAGTGCTACCAACCAGTGCAATGAAATATTTTCAGATCTTGAATGGGCTGGGGTTTTTTTGCCTGATTTATTGAGAGCACTATAAGTTGTGAGGAACTATCAACAGTAACACTATACTTATGGCTCTGTTATGAGCTGTCTTGCAGCTGGCTTTGGTACAGGACTGAGACCTGGTTCTTGTGAATGCAAACAGAGACTGTTCTTGACTTAAAGTGTACATAAAACACTGGGAAAAGGAGACAAAGAAAATATGAATAAACTTTTGATATTTTGATAATTTCAGAGGACTGCTATAGGAGAGACACCTACAATGGCTACCTTGTGAGATTTCTCTATCCTACCTTCTCTAATCTCCTAGATATGCAGTAAAGGTCACAAACAGCTCTCTGCCAGGATGATCATGATAATGTTACGAGGTGCACGTAACAATGCAAAGAAGGGCTAGCCTGAAGTCCGCCTGAAATAGATGTACAGCAAGAAAAATATGGAGTAGCCCCTGACTTCTGAAAAACAACTAATGCTCCAAGTGGATGGAGTGCTGTCATAGAAAGACATTAAGAGGAAAAATATTTGCAAAGAAGAAAGAGGAAAGTGGCTTTAGTCCATTTTAGAGGTATGACCTAAATAACAAGAAAAAAGGAAGGTAAATTAAACTGAAGCTAAAGTCTAAAGGAGAAATTATGAGCTGACCTATAATTAATAGACTAATATCTTTTAAAGGCAAGAGAGACCAAATAATCATCTAATGTGATATATCGCCCTAGTGCTCTGAGAAGGACAGGATTCTGAGGTTTTTCACATCCACCTTTTTTAAGACCTAAAGCTGACTACTTGAAAATTCTCCATGAGAGAAAATGCTGAAAAGGCTTGTCNAAAAAGATAACAAAATAGTGGAAATTTTGTCTGCTTCACCAATACTATTAAAAAATAAAGAAAGTATTATAGAATGTAGTATGAAATGCTCTTCAAAATGAAAACTGACATTTGGCTTTGACAACATTAAAATTATAAAACTTACAATTATGAGGAGTTTTTTTTTCCCCTCTGAGACCATAAGTGAAGTGAGCTTATTTGCACAGCATTCAGGGTTTTTTCGATAGTGAATCTTCCCATGAAGAAAGGTGCTACTCATATTCTTCTAGGCTCACCTTTATCCCATGTAGGTCAGACTAACCAATTCTGCCCAAAGCTCACATTTTCCGGCTGTGCAAAGGTAAACTTTAAAAAAGATATATGGCCAAGGCAGAAGAGCATTGAGGGATAAAGAATTAGTCATATTTTCACCATGACACTGAAAGATTATGAACCAAATGCTTAGGAAGCAGTACAGGAGAACAAATGGATCCAAAAAAGACTGACCAAAACAGGTAAAAATAGTATATCCAGCTTCTGCAGGCTTTTCAAGAAGAAAGATATTAATCAAAGGACAGTGAAGCACTGTACCAGGTTGCCCAGAGAAGAAAGGTTGTGCCATGATGAGTCAAGGAATATAGCCCTAGCATGGTGCAGAATTATTCCTGGTGAGTGTGAGTTTGTGGTTTGTTGATTTTTATGCCCTCTGTCAAAGACTGGCAGCAATAACCCATACACAAAGTTGTGGAGGTGACTTTTGGATATGAGTGCTGTTGAATGCCCAGAGCAAGCTGATGAAGCAGGTGATGGGAAGCAGGGTCAAGAATTACGACACCGAAAGCTGGGTCATATAAGGACCCATTTTGTAAACAGAACACCTCAGGAAGAGGTATTGCAGTAGCAATGCTAAAAAAAGCTAACCTGTTTTACTTTGCACATAAACAACTGAGGAGCGCCCACACTGATACTGCACCTACATGGGAGAGTAAGAGAGGACTTTTTAACTCCTACTCCTCTTTAATGAGATTACTGCTACAAACCCAACTGTGCACCTCACCTGCATGGGATTTTCTGTCGATTTGGAAAGAACATATCCCTTTTAAAAGCTTTTTTTTTGCATTCAACCATTCTTCCAAGTTGCTTAATGCAATAAGAGAGAAACCAAACCAAACCAACCAACCAACCAACCAAAAAAAAAGAAGTGAAATGTAAAAAAATTATATTTGCATAGTGGAGAATTTAGAGGAGTGATGGCTCTCTAGAGTGTCTGGTTTTGACCCATACTATAATTAATTACAGTGTAAAATGTGTTCCAAAATAATTGCAATCAGGTTAGAAAATGTCAGTTGCTCACCTGTGCATTCTAAAGAAGTGTCTGGGTTGTGCTTTTAAAGCTACATGAAAACAAACTCAGCTAGAAATTTTTGCAATTCAAAATATTTAGCTGAATGACAAGAAAACTAATCCTTGGTTTATTATTAGACATGATAAAAGATTTCTGAACATCCTAGATGTTCATATTTTTCTTTTGCTTTTTTAATGCAGTGCTACACTGAAAAATGACTTTGTCAAAAAACATAGCTGAGTCTTTTGAAAGTGAGAAGTGGTTGTTGAAACACAAAACAAAATGCCTCAAAGAGGTCTAATGTTTGGAGGTGTGTGCTCTGCTCTTTCTCTTTTCCACATCCTTTGAGGATGGCATCAAGTCTGATATCTGAAAATTGAGGTGCTCAGAATCATTAGCTTCCCCTGAAACACCAAGGAAAGAGAAGCTGTCTCAGGTTATCTGCCCTTGCTGCAAAATCATTTAAAGCCACAAGCTTATTTCAGACCTTGACATAAGTTTTGCTGCTCCCATTAGCTCCAGAGCATGAACAAAGCAGTGGGAGAGCGCAGTGGATGCTTCTGGTGCATATGTTACTGATTGAGCACACTGCAAAGCAGCTGGAGCCCCTCTGATTTTGACCATGGAGACTTCTGATCCTGTCCTAGTGTTAACCAAGACACCAGGACATTTGTTAAACTCGTGGCTGGTACCTCAGTGGAGATTTGCTGACAATGGCATTATTTTCCCAAAGGTCAGACTTTAACCATGGGACCAGCTGCTCCCATCCCTAATGAGATGTGAATGGCAGGGGACTCCCTTTCCAGCTCTGGAAGTCAGATCAAGGAAGTTAAAAGCAGGATTGTGGAGGAAAGCACAGGATATTCCTGATCTTATGTGGAGGAAATCAGCATCCTAGAACATGTCAGTGATTGCATTCACGAGGCAATTAGAAGCAGTCTGTGAGACTTGTTGGAAATTCATTACTCATGTTGATGTGTGAAAAGGAACAAACAAATTATTCACCAGGACCAGACTGCTATCAAGGGAAGCAGCTGAGGGAAAGGAATCCTTTCACTTGTAAAGGGAGCACTTGTGACGCAGGATTACTAAAATACAGTAAATACAGTCCTCCAGAATGCTATTTTGACAGATCAAATTTTTGGAATGAAATTGCATGCTAAGTGGCATGCTTAAGCAGATGCTGGATGAAATCAAATTAGGGCTGGATTTAAATGATACTTTGAAATTATTTTAGTGGTTCTTATTGATTAGGAAATGTAATTTTACAGTACAATATTGTGCATAATCAAAATGCAGTCATAAAGGAAAAGATCAGAATATTACTGAGAAATGGTCTTTTATTTTTGCAGTAGTTAGTGAAGAAGACTGAAAACAGTAAAACTAAGCATTTTTTCCAAAGCATGTCCCCTCAATTTGAAGTTAGCAAAGTTAAGAGAATTTATTCAAACCACGAGGATCTGTATACCTCTTCCCATTCTGTGTACATTTCTGCTGATATAGTTGTGGAATTTCACACTACTATCTTAAATATTTTTCTGATTTCATTTTATTGGGGAGGAGAGAAACTGTGTTTCATCACATTTTGTACTGAACAGTCAGCTGATGACTGTATTTCTCTACATTTCATTATTTTTGAAAAATTAATGCCCCCAAACTGGAAGTTTTCCCATGTTACAAATCCACTTAATAGATACCTCAGTCAGAGAAGCTCTGATTTGCAGACGCAGCAGGAGGAGCAGCAATATATAGGATAGATCCTTGTTCAACTCCTTTTCTGTATTCGTGCTCATGTACCCTAAATTTCAGCTGGCATCTCATAGATCATATTTATACACTGAGGAGGAAAAGGCACATCCTCTGCCGAGGGAATCCTAGGAATCAATCCATGATGGGAAAAATCCAGGCAGTGGTACATTCTGTTGGGTTCAAACTGGCCTGAGAGAGACAGTCCACCTTCCATTGGCAGTAGTAGTGGCTTTCACAGGTTGCTAGAGAAAGAAAGGTCACAAACCAAAAGTGCTGGTAAAAATTAATTCTGAACTTTCAGAAATTATTTACCTAGGTGGGTTCTACTCTGTTCCCCCAAGTAGTACAGAAACATCTCATTCAGTAATAAAAAATATTTTATTTTAATAATAGCTGAACTATATAATTCATTAGGAAAATTATATGCTGGATACATGCAATGAAGGAGGTGTGTAAATTCAATATTATCATGCATATTTTATTATGCCATGCAAGCTGAAACAAATAGAACTGAAAATGTAGAAACAAAATGCATTCACATTATTGAAATGAAACATTCATGCCTTTTCAAAACCAAAGAAGAAAATAGAAATTGTTCATTTAAACAGTTTCCTGTCAAAAAAACCCAAAAAATACAACTCCTAAAATTGACATCCTCCCATGAAATGTTTTGATTTTAAAAACTGTTATTCTCTGCAGAGGAAAAAGTGTTCTGCAAAAAAATGTCTGCCTGCTCTCATTGCCAGATACAAGCAATGGAGCATTGATTACACTGTCTTTGAAAATGGAGATCAGTCCTGATGGCGATGGCTTGTTCCCAGCCTCTCCTCTCCAATCTGGAGATGCAGGCTGAGATGGTAGCCATGTCCTTGGGAGAGGTGACCCTTAAAATGGTACATCTGGACTGGTCAGGCTGTGCACCCAGCAGGCCCTTTGCAAATAGCACAAGAAGGGATCTGAGCATAATGCAATGGTACATTAAAATGACTGCAGGTGATAGTATTTTAACTGCTCTGAAAATACCTGGCACTAGTGAGCAGCATCACATCCACCCCAAAACATGTTGCTTCCAAGATACGGAAAGGTCATTTTCTGTTTCCTGACTTGAAAGCACCTTGCGCCCTAAGAAAAAGTGATAAAGACATGTATGTTTTTATGTGACAAAATAGTCTTCCCCAGCCATGTCCTATACCAGCCTGATTTCCCCCTCCCCTTGGCTCATTAACAGGTGATTACTATATCTAATCAAACATCCAGCCTGACTGACTGAGAGAAAAGGTTACTTTGCTCCTCCTGAGAGCAAATTTCTCCCAAATTCATCCAGAGAAACAAATTCAACTGAATAAAAATAAGTAGGAGTGCATCTGACAGCTATTTGTAAGAGCTCCATAAATTCACTTATTTCCCATCACTTAGTGCACTTCAGGAACAGCAAAGATGAATGTGCTTTCCTCCCCATCTGAGGGGGCTTGCAGCTATAATTAAGAGGGTATTATTGCTGAAGTCTAATTACATTCTTTAAAGTGTGCTGATAAAAGCAGATGAGGAATTCTTTTAAAGCTTGATTCCACCACTGGTTCTTTTATCCATTCTGAAACCGGTCACCAAACAAACAAAATCTGGTGAGAACAAGTTTCACATGATACCATTTTTACCACTCTTCCCAGCAAGAAATGTAATGAGAGGGAGGACCAGAGAAGTTGGCAGGATTTTAAGTGCATTTTTTGCTCAATTAAAGTTTACATTTTGGTGATTTTTTTCCTGCTCAAAGAGCTTTTTCATTTCAGTAACAGTGGTTTACATTAGGGATATCTGAATCACAGAATCACAGAATTTCTAGGTTGGAAGAGACCTTCAAGATCATCGAGTCCAACCCATGCTCCAACACCTCAACTAGATTACGGCACCAAGTGCCACATCCAGTCTTTTTTTAAACACATCCAGGGATGGTGACTCCACCACCTCCCTGGGCAAACCATTCCAGTACTTAACCACTCTCTCAGTGAGAAACTTCTTCCTAATATCCAGCCTATATTTCCCTTGATCTGGGTTCATTTCTTGCTAATTCTCATCCAGTTACTACTCCTGAAGTCTCCTTTGACCTCTCTTTTTATTTTCTACATCTCCTCGCTGCTTTATAACATGTAGGATATGAAAGCTCTATCCTCTGACTAAGGTTCCCAGACACAATCAGAGTGTGGTAAGCCATTTCCACAGCATTCGCCATCCAGATGGGTGGGATTCTGTGTGCTCATTTGCTTGCACCCTTATGCTTTGCACTCATTGTTCTCAGACAAGCCCATGGAGTGCACTGCAGTTTACCTATATTTTTACCTTCTCTTTTTTTTTTCTAATGAAATGTTTCTTTGACCTTTAAACACTAGTGAAGGCAGATGACAATGTGTACAAAATGCTTGTCTTAATTGTTTTGAGTGATGTGACTTCATTATGAAACTTCTTTCAGAAGCTTAATTACTCCCAGTGCTGCATTAACAGTGAGGGGAAGGTATCAAATGAGACAATGAAGGGAGTTCGGTGGTTTTGATCTTATTTTCTGAAATCGGATGATCTCCTGCTCTCACCATTTATTAATACAGAGAATTTCCTCCCATTTTTCACAATTGAATTGAGTCACTGTTTGCATGCTGATGGGGCAAATAAGTGGGGAGCTGCGTTCATCACTGCCTGATAATGGATGAGAGCTGCTTGTTCAGAGACAGGCAGTTCCTCTGGAGGCCCCGCAATTTGCCAGAATATATTACATTTTTCCAAGATTATTGCACAGCAGATGATTAATATTGCATGCTCAAATGGCCTTTTCAAGGACTGAGCAGGGAGAGCAGGGGGACTGAGGGAAAGCCTCAGAAGACTAATTTCCTATCTGTACATTGTGATAGAAATGCATAATTGCAAACAGTGCTTTGTAACTCAGCAGTATGAAAGGGGAAAGCCACTGAGCAATGTGTAGCCAGAGGAAATATGTCTTCAGCTAACAAAACCAGCAGAGCCCTGTTGAAATCAATGTGGCCCCACTGGTTTGCATCAGTGAAAATCTTGCCCAAAAAGATTACTAGGGAGGTGCAGCAGGGCATTACCATAGGTGAAACAGTGAATGAAGAAACATAGTCCTCAAATCAAGGAGAGCTTCTGGTGTGGGCTCTACAGAATTATGCAGCTGGAAGAAGGATGCCTAGAAAAGTTAGGTGGTATCTGCTCTGCAGTAGTAATGGAGTGTGCTGTATCTCAGTCTCAGTGGCAGGGTGAGGAAGAGCTGCTAGCTCTTTGCTATGGGAGCTTTGTATGGACTGGACAGAGTGCCTCTGTTGGTTTAGGGTGACTGTGAAATGTGTTAAAGGTGTGCCTAAGACTACATTGGCTTTCACAGTCAGCAAAGAGCTCTGCAAAGCCCCTAGCATGGGGATCTAATACTGGTGGAAATGCTTTAACAGAGTTGAGTTATGTAGGTGAGAAAAGGTTGTATAAAGCCTTTCTCAGGTCTTGCCACTCTGGCATAGCTTGGGTCATATTTTGGAAGTGTTGGAAAGCAAAGCCTTGTGTAAATGCCCTCACATGACTGAGAGGGGTTTGGATGGACCTTGAGTGGGCTCTGTGATTTTTATGGCTACAGCAGCAGCAATTTGGCTTCTACCTTTCAGGCACAAGAGCTTGAACCAAATTCAGCTGTGAGCTTAAATAATGTGAGAAAATGCCTAAAATTATTCACCTTCCCCTTCTTTAGCCTTTGCAGGAGCACTTTTGGCAAGCTGCATGTGTCATGACTCAAAATCCTGGGAGCACATCCAAACTGGAAATGCTTCCCTCTCCTTCCACTCAAGTGTCCTCCCAGCTGTGTTCACTGCAGGCAGGTTGTGCTACTCCTGACATGCACAAGTTTTTGATACCACCTTGTTTTGGCCACTGCTTTCTGTGTGTGTTTGGCTTTTATTTCTTCCACTCCCTAACTGTTCCAACAGAGGTCCCCTCTAGGATGACACTGCCAATGTTTTCCTACCTGTCAGAGAGAGAAAAAGGGTGTTGGGAGGAGTGTTGTGCTGGGGGACTCTTGGGTGTGTTACAGATGCAAAGGCTGCATACCAAGTTTGCTATCCTGAAGAGATCAGCCAAAATCACACTTAATATATAGACTTGGATGAATGTAAATTGTGTCCTCATCAATTTCCTCCTAGCCAGATAGGGTCTGGTAGCATCTATTCAGCATTGTTTATGCTTCACCTAATGCTGCCAGCTCTGAGCTGAGTGTAAGGCCACAGAAAGCAGTTCAGCTCTCACACTTCTTGGTTCTGGATTCTCAGGGAAGGGTTGTAAAAAGGCTGAGTTCACTCTACGTGCAAGCATATTCTTGTTGGAGCTTTAGTTTGTCCAATTGTGCACCCATTGCACCCTAAGCGTATTACTCCATGGGTCTGCCTAAATATGATTCATATCCCCTCTGACTTCATCAAAGCATGTTGCCTAAAGCAAAGAAAATTGCTCAAAATTTTTTGTTAAAAAATTTTTTGGCCTCACTATGTTTGTGAGGACACTTTAGAGAGGGTTGGTTTTGGTTTATATTTTTTTCCTTGATTAAAGATTAATTAAAGATTCACTTTTTAGTCCTGTAGGTCTAACTTTGCCGTAGAATTATTGGTCTGGAAATCCAGTATTTTATATTTGATGCTTAGATTACTCACTTGTTTACTGTCCCAGGAAGGATGCTGAAACTTAAACTACTACCAAAAAGACCGCAGACGAAACTAATTATAGAATATGATGAGTGAAGAAATCTGTGTAGCCTGGGCCCTTTGCCTTCCTGACAGTGTTTTTGTATAGCTGAGCTTGAAGAGAATTTTTTATACCCCTTCAAAAATCCGCACGCATAAATTGATCACTCTAAGGCTGTTGTGTTGCATCAGGGGTAGGATGGTAATCTGAGAGAATTGTTGGTTTATTTCCTTGCCATCAATTATCTGGTAAATATTTGGGAACAGTGAGAATTTTCAATAGAAGTTAGGTGGGTGAATGATGGTAGAAAAGGTCATGGCCCAGGTGATTTATCTGTAGGAAATAATTCAGCTGCTTCGTAAAACCACTTCTACATCTGGTCCTTTGATTGCCAAACTATTCATTCTTCCTAATGCATCAGATAAATGCTTATGTGAAGAAACAAAATAAAGAGCTGCTACAGTAGAGCAGAAGGCAGATAATTTAAACATGGAAAAGCTGCGATGTCATGGGAGATGTACATAAGCATCCCTTTGTTCCTTTGTCCTTCTCCTGGCTGTGGGAACAAGCCAAGCCTTAATAGCAAATGTGTTAATTCAGTTTCCAAGTTAGCTATTTGGGAAGAGGTTTTGCACTGTTGTGTGGCTGACCCACGGAATGAAGTCAAAGAGATATTACAATAAAGGGGGAGGGGGGCCATAACACAATTTCCACAGTGGGTCTGTTCTGTGCTGATCAATAAAGAGGCTTCATCAGTGTCAGCCCACTGGCAGTATGGCATCCAACCCATGCTACAAAATGCTTGTCAGCAGTGCACATTCCTTGATACTGTATTTACATAGCTTAATGGAGTTTTAAAAGGTCAAAATACAAGCAGTGTACACTTTGGAGCATTAACTACATAACACAATTGTGTTGCTGCATTCTTAATTGTGTCTTCAGAGTACTGGAGATTTTTCTTTTTCTTTTTTTTTCAACTGTGGGGATTTCTGAGACGAGAACTGCCCTTTTAAAATTTATGAGTTGCAACAGGG
Organism: Illadopsis cleaveri; assembly: GCA_013399915.1. Lineage (NCBI taxonomy): Eukaryota > Metazoa > Chordata > Aves > Passeriformes > Timaliidae > Illadopsis > Illadopsis cleaveri. Next base: position 372,262 of record VXBB01016558.1, read on the forward strand.
ACAATAGGCCCCACAACTGATCTGACAGGAATGCTTTTAAATCTCTGTCTTCCTTTGTTTGCAGTGAAGGTAAGTGTAAATGCAGTAAATGTCCATCATTCCAGTATTAATGAAGTTAAATAGCATTTGTTTCAGAGCTACAGGAAAAGAGGGCAACGAATGGTGCTGATGGATGATTAAGGACTAAAGTTTGATTTTTGGCACCCTAAAGCAACCTCTATTTTATGTTGGTTATGTTGGTAGCTGGCCGAAACATTTTCTGACTTGTTTTGGACCACATCTTGGGACCATAAGACTTTTACTAAGCCCTCAAGCTGTTTACCTCTGAAGGGAAAGTCTCAAGCTGGTCAGTCACCAGAGGACAGAGCCACACATATTGAGTTACAGTATAAGGGAATCAATTACTTTAAAGAGCAGGTGTGCAGCATCCTGTGTTTGCTCTGTCTGATCAGGACATCCTAGAGCTGAGTACACATTGTATGTTAAACCCTAACTATGGCATGTCTTGACCTTTCCAAATGACCATGTCCAGCATGGAGGGCACTGCATACAGCAAAACCAAGCTCAGCTCCATCAAGATGTTTCTATCAACCTTTTCTCTGGGCCTAAAATATTTGATGTATGAGCTAGTAATGAATCAGCAGCCCACATAGATAAGACATTAGCTCATATTTGTTCTTGCCAATAATCATTTGCCCTGTATGATTTCCTTCAGCACAGTCTATGCATAGACTAAGCTGTCAGCTCAGAGAAGTCTGCCATGAAGCCTCTACAGCAAGTCAGACAGATCCCTGAATTATCCCAGCAGGTCTGATAAGGAGATACAGTGATGGAGAGGACTTTCTGTGTCATTTATTGCTTTTCCACCCTCATGGTTTCCTGCCATGCTCAGAGCACAGGTTTCACATAGACAGTTGGTGCTGGTCTCTCTCTGCCGACATTTTTCAAGTAGAAGTGAAAATGTGTGCATTTATTACCAGTTTCTCATCACTTGTAGCTTGCTGTTAGAGAAACAATTATCTGAGGGATTTGAGTTGTTTATATCTGGTCTCTTAGGTCACTGACAAATGAGGGTTCATTTCAGCTCTAGGGTTTTGATTGTGTTACTCGGGTAACTGTGGAAGCAAAAGGCTGCTTTGTCCTTCTTCAAGAAATAGAGGCTGGCTCCCCAATTCAGGCTTTTGACACACTGTCCAGGATTTTTATGGAGCATCCCTTGCAACTTTGTAATGGCTCTGATGCATAAAATATGTTCCTTAAGTGCTTTTTCCTCAGGGAGAAACTGGCTGGGAATAGTCAGGAGAATAAACTGGTTTTGCAATAAGCCTCAAGTGATTCCTTGGGCATAACCATCCTGTTTAATCTCACCGTGCTCTTGCAGAGGTGTGTGGCTTCCCCGCAGAGCTCATTGTGTGTTTGCTGTGTCAGGGCTCAGCCACACGATCCAGACAATGCGGCTTATGAAGATACCATGAGCCAGCTCCTGCTGTAGTTCCTTCCTCCTCTTCCCCTTTTCATCTCCTGTTGACAAGGTGATATATTTTTTGCCAAACATAGCAAAATGGAGTTCAGTGAAACAGGCAGGTCACACTACTGGTGGAACATCTATGCTGACTTTTCAACCAAGACTGGAAGGCACCTACTTCTGCTGGGTGCAGCTCTATTGTAATTCTTCCTTCCTCAAATCAGGATAAAACTCCTCATCTCAGTAAGAACACACAGGTGGTGCTAAGGCCAAGAATTCCTCAATGCCTCGCCTCTGCAAGTCACACCAGGGAACAGGAATGTCACTTCAAAAAATTTTTTTTTCTGCTGTCAAGCTGCTGGAGCTTCAAAGCAGTTTCTTGCTGCCTGTGCTTTCATGCAGTTTGATGCCTGTGTTTTTAGGGTTTATACATTAATGTTTGTTTCAGGCAGTCTGCAATAGCTCATTCCACACAGGGAAAAACCCTCTAAGAAATATAAGACCTTCAGCTACTCCGGCTTAATTCTGTTCAAAACAATTCTAACAAGATAAGATAAAAGAGATCATTAGTTCTTTGGGTTCATGAGATGGCAGGAATTAAGGGAAGTTGCTCTGCTGCTCTGTGAACTAGTGTACACAGAGCACTAGAGAGGGGCAGAGGTAAGAAATGGGCTTTTCTGAGCTGTTCTCAGAGAAGAATTATTTCTAGGCGCAAAATAGAAAATATCTTTCTCTTGGTACTTCTGAAAATGACTAGTGGAATGAATTAATGCAATATAATGAAGGGCAAGAGTGAAGTGAAACACATGTTCTCAAATCCCCTTACAGCAACTTCTTGGAGATCATAAAATGTTGAAACTTCAGAAGCTCTTAATGCCAACTGCATCTTCAAAACCACCCCTATTTTGACACTTAAAATGTCAGGTTCCTGCCATCATCTTGCTGTGTTTGTGACCTGGCATCATGTCTGGAGGAAATGGCACACTTCTTTCTAAAGGCTGCATTTAATCTGCTTTCTAAAGGTATGTTTTTTAGCCATTAACCTCTACTCTCTGATTAGAACTCTTCAGAAAGAGCCTTATTTTTCAATCAATGGTTTGCTCCAAGGACAGGAGGAGTTTAAATTGTGAATTTATGCTGTTCCTAGATGTCTCCATGCCATCTCCTCTGAAACTAAAGTAGTGGGTCTGAGTCATCCTTGAAGTGTTCCAGTTTTATGCTGAAATCAGTTGGATACCCAGGATAAAAATGCAGTAATGCAACAGTGAATCATCTCAGCAAAAACTTGGGGTTTGTAGCATCCACTCTTGCAATGCTCCATGGAGTACATCACTAATTAAACTATGGGTGCCATTGCTGCCTCAAATTAGTTTTCAGAACTGCATGAGGGATAACTTCCTCCTGGTTTTCTTGTGATAGCAAGGAAGCAGAAGAGTAAAGGTTCAATATTGCCCTTATTTATTTTAATATTTTCCCTATGATTCATTATCTGAGACACTGGATGTTTCCCTGAGAGCTATGATTCTTTGATGGGTCTATTCAATATTGCCATTTATTTGTTTAGGCTGAGAGATGTGAGCTTACAATATCTAATGCTGCAGTGAAGTTCTTACAGGCTCAGAGAGTTTATAAAATGGAAATTCCTCCTCCTGTTAAAGGAATTCTGCTTTATTTGGAAAAAATGAAAGGAAGAGCTGAATGTCTCTCTCTTTTTTTTTTTTTTTTTAATCAATGCCTATTGAAAACTGTGCAACAGTTTCATATTTTGAATATTGTTTTTTCTGGTCTGCAGAGGTTAAGGGAGTGATCAGGAGCTATCACATTACCAGAAGGTATTAAAAATATGGAAGGTGATGAGAAGGGCTCGATATAACAACTAGTAGCATATAAAAATGAATTATGTGCAGCTTAACAGTTTTGTTGATGCTTCTATTTGCCTTTTCTGTGAAAGATACAGCAATCCTCTGCTGTGCCAGTCACTCCTCTCATCTACCCCAACTCACTGCTATTTGTCTTCTTGGCTTCAGCCTCCATCTCCAGCTTTTCCCACAATATCCTGACTTCCAGTAAAATGAGGGAAGGGAAAAAGGAGGAAAAAAAACAAAAACAAAAACAGCCTAAAAAAATCCCCAGAGTTTGGGGAAAATATTAGAGCTCCCTGTGCTCCCAACATGCAGAGGATTGCTGAGGGTCTTATGTACAAGCTGTGCTTGTTCAAAGATGCTCACTTGTCCAGTCCGGGAAGAACATTGATTTAAGTCTCTGCCTCTGAAGAATAAAGATGATGAAAAATTCGATGCAAAATGGCTGGCAAATGCAGCCAAATACCACTTGATGAATCACTAGCAAATCCACCAGTATCACAAGCTTCTAGCAAAAGTGACAGCAGATAGTATATCCCCAATGGCACAAAAAATTATGGATGTGGTATTCACAACATCTCTGAGTAAGTAGTCTTGAGGCTGGTCAATATGGAAAAAATATGAGCAGTCCCTTGTTAAATCTCTGCACTAAATATTTATTTATTAGCTTGACAAAATGGATTATGCAGTGTGCATAGATGGCACAGAGCATACTGTCCTTGCTGTTCAGCTTGAGGGAGACACAGGAAGGTTACTTGGGTTAGAAACCAGGTCAAGCAATCAGCCAAGGAGCTGGGAAGAACAACATTATGTGCTGTCAGACCAAATCTAACCTGCTAAAAATACAAGCAGGGCAGGCAGTGATCTTGCCCGCTAGTTCAGTGCCTCTGTTGCTGTTGAAACCCTTTATCTCATTGAAAATATGGGTTTTTTTCAAAAATATAAACAAAACCTGATCCTGTAGAGGAGAACAAGTTCTAAAAGAAATCCAGTTATTATATTGGGAAATGTTAAGAAACCTTAGCTGAGATAACACAAAGTGAAGATTTCTATACCAAGTTGCAGATACTACCAGTGACAACAGTCAGTGTGTTACCTAAAGTTGTATACTGTATTTTAACAAGCTATTTTTTAAGTAGAAAATGTACAAATTTATTCCTTCTCTCTCAGTAATAGAAACAAATTATTTTAAGGGTTAATATGATTTTTTTTTTCCTTTGAGGAGGCCTATTTGAATAATACTCATAATGAGGTTTTGTTTTAATACATATATTCAACTCTTTAGACCTGGGAATATCTCTAAAGTCTTCAGTTTCAATTTGGCCATCTTCATGTCTGTGTTAGGGAGGAACATAATTGTGAAAACAGGCTTTGCAAAACCTCTCAATCTTGGTTTTTCGCCCAGTGATACACTGAAGGACTTGGCTATATGAATGTGCATGTTCTGGAACATCAGAGATGAAGAGAAATGGAAATCAGCACTGCAATTTTTCCTTCCCTTTAAAACCACTGCCATAATACGATCTCCATTTGCTGTCATGCCAGTCAGTGTGTGTAGGATGTGTCTAGCCTACTTCAGGTCTGCAGAAGGCGCCATACACAGGAGCTATCAAGGCTCAGCTCCTCAGATTTGCAGGGAATTGAATTTGATGGATCAGTAATCTTATCTGCTTTTCCAATCCCATTTGCTTTTGCCCCACTAGAAGCATCAGTGAGCCAAAATGTCCCTGACCTGTCAGCTGTGGAGTCACCTCTGCAGTTGGCATAGATGGACTAGATAGCATAGATGAAGGCTGCTGGGGCAGTTTTTTGGTGTTTTCTTCCTGTCTCACTAAAGTGTTTGGAAAATACCAAAATTTCCCACAGAACCTATCCAATAGAAAACTGCTATTTTCATGTGGATTTATCCTTTGAATCCTGAGCCAATATTCACATAAAGTTGTCATTCTATGTGTGTGTGGATGGTAGAGAATGCTGCTTTTAAGAAAAGAAGAAAAAGCAGTGGATGGACAGACAGAGTTTTAAGATTTTTTTTTTCCCCAAGGGGAAAGAAATAATCTTTTTTTTGGTTATATTTTCTTTGAAAAACACTTCACAATTTTTAAACTCAAAAAGTTCCTTTCTGTAATTTTTGGGCCTCCTTACACCTTAACTTTACCAGTGTATTGAAGGATGGAGACTTTCAAGTGTCTGAAAGCTGAGACTACTTTTCAGTGAAGTCACCAGGAGCTTCATGACTAATTTTAGTAGGGAGGGGGAAGGTGAGCAATCCTTGCCACCTGACAACAGATAGGAGGCTGAATACCTCCACAATTGCTCATCTGCTGACAATTCAAAAGTATATTGCTATCTTCAAATAAATAACATAAAAGGTCTCCTGTGGACTTGCCTCTGAAAACAGGAGGAAAGAGGAAAGTTGCAAAAAGTTTTCATGGCTGCTCTGGTTTTACTTTTAGTTTTTTGCTTGGAAAAACTGTCCACCACTTTCTTGTTTGTTCTCCATCCTGTGCCACTTCTGTCCTCATCCTTCACTCACATACTTGTGTATGACTAAAGGTCTCTGGTCCTTTGTGATCCAGTTCTTTAAACCACTGAAGTGCTGAGTGGAAGGGACCACTCAAGGTTATACAGTCTAACCTCTCACTCACTTTCTCCTCAAACAACATTTATCTTAGGAGCATCAATCTTCTTTACCAAGTGACAGCATCTTATGAAAAATCCAGGATATCTGCAGCTTTGTGACCCTTCCAATTTAAAGTCTGTTCCTCTTCCTCATCTCCTCTACTTTCCTGTGGCTATGGCAGGTTGCCAAGCCTTTCAGCAGGACACTTCTACATTTTGTTTTTTCTCTCTGTTCCTTTCCCCTCCCACTGAGGTGTCCAACTCCCTGTAAATTTGAAAGTCTTACCATCTCTTCTCTCCTTTACAAGTTAATATGGCCCTGTTAGGCACACTTGGTAGAAGCTGATAATGAAATACCACAGAAGATGGAAGTGCTTTGTTTGTCGTAGTGCTGGATCACTCTACAATAAAAAATCACTATCCTCTGATTCATTCAATACATGTCCTTTGAGTAACATACACCAAGCTAGCAACTGAAGTGCCTGGTGACTATGGCCATAAAAAGAAGGTGAGAAATATTGCTTGCTCCTTCTACCTCTCTCAGATTACAGGACAGCCACACCATGAGTTTTCTTTGGCTTGAAATGCCTGCCTCTTTCTTCCTTCTGCTGAGGAAGACAGAGCCAGAGAGAACAGACTGTGGCATGTGGGAAGCAGAAGGCCACTGGAAAAATGCACTTGCTGCAGCTGCTGCTGCTGAGTTACTGACGGTGGACAAGTAATGTTGAAACACATAGGACAGACATGGAGAAAGGTGGAAAGAGGAAAAGTGTGCTGAGAAGGTAGGCCTGGAGAAAAGCCCAAAGCAAAAGGAACTGTGGGAGTCTCCTCTACCAGGGAGCTGTGGTGCTGCTAGGCTTCCAGACAGATCATGATGGCTAAGACAGCAGCAGAAATATTCATTAAAATGATTGTCTTAGCTTTTTGGACAATTAGTCCAATAATTATGCCACTTATTTATTATAATGGCCTTCAGTTAATGGATGCTCTGCAAGGGAATTAATGTCTCCAAATTATTTTAACAATACCCCGAATATGCCATCTTTTTAAATAATAATGCAGAACGTCTCTGTAGGATGTTTAAATAAGTTGCAGATTGCTGTGTCAGGGCACCCTGACCACTGTTCCAAAGCCAAACTTGCTCCTCAGGAAGTCAAACACACATTAAGGAAACATGTCTTGCTATGGAGCTGGGAGCAGGACCCCGAAGCTGCCGTGTGCACTACCAGAGCAGGGATGCTCTACAGTTCTGTAGCAAGCTCTGTACACCCACCAAGGCCCTGCTCGTGCTTTGCTTCCATCAACAGCAGGGTAATGCCTCGCCTGCCTCAGCCTTGGCTTGGTTTGTGCCCTGCCTCTTTGTCAGACAGAGATGGTGCCTTTGCCTACAGGCTATTTATGATCTGCTCAGCACAGCCTGTCAGAGGCAGTTAAGATACCTTCACCTAAGCAAATGCTACTTGCTATTGCCTTGTTATAAAACAAAGGTCATTTGAACTGAAAATACCTCTGTTCCTAACGAGAGTGGGGGAAAGTTCTGTTTAGCTGGCTGCCGAAGCAGCACAGGAGCCATGGGAGTGGGGAAGGGAGCAGAAGCTGGAAGCTAACACAGCTATTGCCAGAGCACAGATGATGTTGACTGAGTTTGCATGGATAAAACAAGCAGCCTCTCCAACCCTCAGTCTAGGTTTCAGCTGGCTTATCCAAGGCTCCATGTGGAGCAGTGCAGCTGTGTGACCTTGCCTGATTTCACTAATTGCCATTAAGATATGATAAAGCCCATGAGCTAAATTATATGTAAGATGAGAGAAAGATATTGCAAGTCCAAGGATGCAAAATGAGAAATATAGCCTTGACAAAGGCATAGAACTCTAAGGAAAAAACATGGAAGAAAATGGCAATCGGGCAGTGTCAAGCATCAGCCTTCTCTCATGCAGCAACACAAACAACCATTTCCCTACCCACTGTGCTGGAAGGGATGTAGCAGTTTCCCTGGGGTGGTGAATGTGTCCATGTTTGTCCATGCTGAACAGCCAGAAGCATGGCTACTTCAGGACTTGCTTCATTCCCCTACCCCACTGCCCTGACTCCACTGGTTTCATTTTGTAATCAAATTAATTCCCATTTCCAGCTCCTTCTTCATGCTGACATAGCAGAGAGAAAGGAGGGGCCCAGTAGTGGCTGCTTAGTGCCACACTGCTCCTTTCAGATATCCATAGCCTCAGCATGGTGAATGTAAAACTCCTCTGCCCCAGCCAGGACTGGAGCCTGGATCTGTGAATCCAACAGCTACAGAAATACTCAAGCCATGCTTCCCAGACAACAAGTGATCTGTACTGATTTGCATGGAGTAAATCACCTATATACCAAAAGCTGCAATATTTAATAGCTCCATTAACTGCCTTTATATCAAAGGGGCAGGAGGGAGCCTGTCTTTATGCGTGCCTTGGTTTTGTTATACTGTGCTATATTTTTAAAGAAGGACAAGATGTTCCGTTCTACAAAGAAGCGCCTACTGAACAATATGAACTAGCCAGGTACTTAAAATTATAAGGGTGGCTAACCTCTAATGGACTGAAAAATGTGTAAACCTGACAAATCCCATAAAATGAAGATAATTATGCCTTCTGTATCAGGTATTTTTTGAACATGAACAATGTGTGTTCAGGAAGAATAAATATTCACCGAAGCTACAGGGGAAATAATGGCAGCTAGTATTCATGGGGCTGTAACAAAATATTGTTTACAGATCTCCACTGGTTGTGAAATTATCTCTACTGAAGAAACTGGATGTAGTCTAAAGCAAAGATTGAAGGAGCATAAAACATGTAATATTGTAGTTACAAGGCACATAAAATCTTATTGGATCTGTGATAAATATTTGTGCCTGAGCAATTTTACACTTTACAAACTGCTTTCCCTGGAGGATGGTTAAAGAATACAAGGACACCCTATTTATCCATTTCAAAATAACAGGCTACCACCCTACGATGAGAATACAATGTACCTGTTCTCAAAAGTGTCCAATTAATTGTTTCATTTTCTATTGAAAATACTCCTTTTTTTATTAAAGCTGTTTTCAATAGATAGGGGTATCATCTCTTGGGCTGCATTAATAAAGGCAGAAGATGTCTCCAAAATTGATGCTGGTTTGGAATTGAAACCATATATTAAACTCCCCATGGGGGACGAGAAGTCCACAATGCAGAGTTAAATGGAAGCTCCGCATTCAGCTGCTGTACAGTATTTGGAATTTTTCTGTGGGACTTGGAAGAGGCTGTGCTGTACATTTTAAAAGGATTTAGCAAAAAACGGAGGCAGGCACTTTGTGAAATTTGTGGATGGGGAAGAAGGGCATTTGAAGATGAAGATAAGATTCCCTAAGTTGCAATGAAATGTTTTCTGCAATCTTGTATTTTAAATTCCATAAGGACCTCACATGGACAAGTTTGTTTTTTTCCTTTTGACTTGGCCTTTTATACATTTACACTGATAATTCCTTAGGCATTTTTCTGTTGTTCTTCACTGATTGTTTCTGAGTACACCCTTTTTTGCTTGGGAAGAAGTCTCCACCTTTTTCCATCCATGGAAGGAATTTAAAATACTAAAACTAAAATAAATCTTCTCTGTAGATTACTTTCTCTTTTCCCACATCACTTTCTGTTCAAATCTCAAGCCTGCTCCTAGCTCAACTCTCCAAAGGAAGAGCTCACCTTAACCTTTTCTTAATAGCATCTTATTTTCCAACTTCCTTTTTATTCACTAACCAGCATGGAGGTTTATCCCTTGCTCTTAAAAGCAAGTATTTCCATCATTCCTCACAGAGCTGCTTGCTAATTACCAGGTCAAATAGTCTCAGGATGTGGTTTGGTGTTCTCATTGAGTCATCCATGTGTTTTCTGAAGAATTGATTTAGAGAAAGCAGAAAAGGGTGCCAAGGCACCACAATTATACTAACACCTCTGAGAGCTAACACCTCTGAGCCTGGTGCAAACCTCTGTGCTGCTGAACAGCTGACTGATAGCATGTAAAAAAACCAGAGAGATGGTTTAAAATTGTGTCCACCACTATGCAGATTTGGTGTAGGGCTTGTGCTGTGTGATACAAGGAAATATTAGTAGTGCCTCTCTGAACAAAAGAAACCTTCTATCCATCTTTTAGAGAGGTAGCAGGTAATTTTTTAAGAAACTGCTGTATCTGCATTGTTTCATGCTGGATAGGGACTGGAACAGCAATATTAGAGGGAAAATGTTTCTGTTTCAGGAGCAAAGTCTCAAGGTAATGGTCAGCAGCTAAATATCTACCAAAATGGGGGCAGTGGAAAGAGGAAGAGGCTGCTATGGATCACCTGCAGAGCAGTTCCATATAATGTATTTGTATATGCATGTACACTTGCTTGCACCCGTGGAGCTGTTTTGAGGGTTAGAGAAGAATATTTTTTTTAATGGAGTAAGTGCCACCACAGATATATTCTGCCTCACATAATTCTGAAGCAATGTAGCAAGAGTCTTTAAGTAATCCACCCCTAACCAAAGTGATCAAAAGCAGATGGCTTTGACTAGGTTGCTTTTCAGAGTCACTGGTGGGCACAGGGTAGTTTTACCCATCTGCTGCAGTCGAGTGATTTGGACAGTGAACATGTTTGGAGAGCTAAATGCCAGGGTAGGAAGCTCAGTGCCACAAAGCTGTAAATAACTTCACGGTATTCCATATGATTAAACATCCTTAACTGGTTGATCACTTCGCATTAGTTATCTGGCCAGGACTGAGATTAAATTAAAGTCTTGCAACCTGCTGGGACAGCTCTCACAACTACATGAGCTTACAAGCAATTTGGCTACCAGGCCACTCTAGGCAGCTCATGGAGGAAAAGAGTTAAAGTCAATTATCAGCCCTCTCACCCATTTAATTTCTGGAATGGTGACTTAAATAGACAAACAAAGGTGTCTGTAGGTACAGCTGAAAGTCTGGATTGAATGATCAGACCTGCAGCACATCAAATGGTTTTTACTTTTTGATGCATTTGTGTGATGCATCATAATCCTGATATTTTTTCATTTCTTTGCTTGTATTGACACACCACTGGGGAAAGGCCTTCCCTCTAGCTGCTCCAGATGCATATTTAAATTAACAATTTTTCTGCTATCTTCATAATCAGAAAAAAAAATGTACCCAGAAAGATAAACAGGAGATGTCTAATCATATCCAACAACAGTCATCACACTACCTTTCCTGATCTCTAGTAGCCTGAGGAAATAGCAACTGCATTTTGCATCATGTCCTGAAAGTCATCAGTCCATATCCACTACAAAGTGATGCAAAATGTTGGCAAGTCTATTCCCAGCAAGCAACCAGAGTACAGGCTGAAAGTCCCTGCAGCCTGTGTAAGGAAGCAGTTGCTTCCTGCATCCCAGTTATCAAGAGCAGGAAGCAGGCTGGCATCACCACTCTAAGGTTTAATTTGTGCCTCTGTTTGTGCTTTGTCACATGTCTATATTTCTTGCAGAGAAAAGCATCAAAATCTGAATTCCCCATATTGCCATGTTTATTAATTCCATTCATTTCTTTGTAAGGCAGAAAATATTAAGGTGTAAGCTCAAAGGAAAATGTGATTTTTCAGTTTAAATGCATGCTTTGAGTTATGATCAAAGACAGACTGCTAGACCCACCTTTCATCTGTACAAAATGGTTTTTTTGTCAGCCTCCTTAATGTATTTGATGCTGTGTTTTCTGTGCATTGGCTTCAGCAGGAGAGAACTGTGTTTTTGCAGGGTGCAAAACCAGTTTGCTCTTTTAATTTGTAGTGGGGAGACAGATGTATATCAATCTGTTCTTCGGCTACTAAAGTCAATATTCTGAATCAGCTGATACAGTGATGGAAAAGCCAGGGCTAAATCCTGCCTCTGTACCTGAGCTCCAATGCAGTCAGTAAAGCAATGCAGATTGCTGGTGAGTGGGGGCTGATGCCTACTCCTTAAACTATGCAAAACAAAGTTGAAATGTAGGAGGGAAGGGCTGGGTTTCTTGGAAGCATCCTTGCTCAACTCATATCTCCAAGGCATCACTGGGGACCAGTTCTGGCAGCTATTTGAATTCTTAGAGGGTGGGCTGCTTACCATCCTCCCAGCACTTCCCAGTCTGGAAAACAGGGAAAGTGTCTGCCAAAAATGGGGAGAAACAAGGGTGCCATCTGAAGCTGACCAGCTGCTGCAGCAATGCTCTTGCTCACTGTGTGAGCAACTCCAGCAAGTATTGCCCTCCTGGGTGTTTGAGCACAGGACATCTGTAGTTCATGCACACCCTAGCCACCTTGTAGGCAGCCAAGAGGTCACCCATGCAAGCATTCTTCATGATGTCTGGGCAAGCCAGAGTGGAGGTGTGGGGTCCAAGAGGGGCATATTTGTTCAATCCACCATGCTGTGGTGTTGTGGAGCTGGGAAAAGCTGCTGTTCAGGAAGGCATTACTGAAGAGACAACATCACATTGCCTTTCCCCAAGCTGTCAGGCAAATTGCCCCTTAGGGTTGTATCTCCTTGCTGAGATTGTCACAGAGGCTCATCAGAATTATACAGCTAAACTGAAGTCTGGCTAAACTTCTATAAATTCTTCTACTCATCCTCTTTCCTAAAGTTTTATTGAAGGGAAGGGCAAATACGAAAAATATTAATGTACAGCAAACTATTGAATTGTGACTGTTGTTATCATGATCCCATGTGTAGGTCATCATCCCATTTTGTTAGCACTTTTCTGGGAAAAGGCTTTGATGAGTTTAACTTTGTGGGCTCTGTTATGAACAAGCTGATTGGACATCTTGTCCTGAGCATTTCTCTTTCCTGGACAGGAGAAAAGAGTAATATGGGAACAAAGCAAGAAAACATGTTGGAAGCGAGGGACTTCGATTTCTTCCCCGTAGGATATGATGTTTCCACCTGTAATCATTAAGCAGAATATGAGCGTTTTCCTTAGTGCCTTACAAAATTAAAGAGGAATATTTTCATCCATGTTGCCAGTAAGAATAAAGGAAGAGATGATCAGAGCCACCAAGTTTTGAGAACACCTACAACAAGCATGCTGGGAAGACAGAAAACCTGTCACAAAGTCTCATGTAAGAGAGACAAGCCATGCTTAATCAAAGCTGACACAAAATCAAGACTTTTCAAGGCATACCTGCAGTAAAAGATAAGTATTCAGACACTGTCAGTCTCTGCAAACATCTCCTGCTGCCACTAGGTAAAAAAAAAGATCCTCATCAGTAATATGTGATTTTCGTTCCACTGTATATGTCACCAAACCAGCCTTTCTCAAAACTTGGCTGCAGAAATTTCTGAGGTAGTGAACTACCTAGAGCTCTGGTTGCACAATACCATCTCCAGGGAAAAGTCAAATGAAGGTGGGCGGCCAGGGAGAAACAAGGTTAGGAAGTGGTGAGATACCAGAGTACAATTTAATAAGACAGACAAGGTCAAATTTTATTGCTTTTTTCCTGAAAGGAAATCAGAATTTCTTAGTTTTCACCCCAATAGACTTCTGTGGCACTGCAAAAAAAAAAAAAAAAAAATTAGCAAGAAAATAATGTGTCCACAGTTTTGAATTATTTTGGGGAGAAAAACAGGCTTTAGTGGCTGGAGAGTAAACAGGGAACTAATCCAAAGACTGAAGACAGTAAATACAAGCAGTAGTAGGCTGTGGGGCAGAGGTAAAATAACCACTAGAAACCATTATTCTTTTTGGTCAAGTTGCTTCTGAAGACACATCCTAAGTCCTTTGGTGCTGCCAATTGCTGGCTTAAAATCAACACATTGACAGAGTGTCACTTTTGGTTTAATAAAGTACATGTACTGTTCAAAATGCTTCTTTCTAAATACTCTTTTTAACGATTGTTTCACATGCCACATGCTGGGTAATAACAGGAGAGAGCTCAATTGTTTTTAAAAACAAATAAATGGACAAAAAACCCCACCCTTTTGGCTATGAAAAGAGCAGTTTGTGAGACTGCTATAAATGCAACTATGTTTTAGCTCTGTATTCCCAGCCTCATCACTTAGTGCTTTCTCTAAACTGTTGTGTAGCCCGTGCTGCTTTAGGCAAGATGTTTGTAGGAGACCACATCTTCCCTTTAATGACATGGTGGGGACAGTGTCTTTAGTGGTGATGTCACGTCGCTAGGCCTACCCAGTTTAAGTACATTCTCATTAGGGAATTCTTAAATTTTCCAAAGCTATGTGCAAATGACAGACTTCTCAGCAATATAAAGTAAGAAAATACTTTCTATTTCTTTCTATTTCCTCTGCTGCTTCATTACTGTCTTGTTTTCCAAAGAAACTGTCTGCTATCTTCTCCTGCCTTGGGTCTCACATATAGGATTGTCCTGCTGGCAACATATTTTGGCAACTACTGCCAAAGAAACAGCTCAAATCTGTTATGTGTTTTGTCCTTGGGGGGAAAAAAAGGAGAGTTATTTTCCAGCTTTAATGTCCACAGTTAATTCTGCAGAATTGGATGGTACAATGAAGGTGCCCAAGTCCAGCTGAATATTGGCTGTCTGTACCTGAGAGTGATGCCACCTCGGTCACTTGGCTCCTCAAACTCCTTTTGGTTTTGCTAGCTCACTGACCAGGTTCTCAAAGCGATCTTGTTCTTTGAAAAAGAGACTTGATAAGCTTTTGGCACATTAAAGTGCAAAAACACCTGATTTTTTTTATACTCCTTCAGAGGCTTCACTTCCTTTCTTTCAAAGTATTTGTTTCTCAAAAGGAATTTAAAGATAACATAATGTGTAATTTGTGTGATTCACAAATTCACATTTTGTAATTATTTCTACAAAAGCCTGAGATGCTGGATATGTGGATGTGCTGAGCAGCATTCAGTTAGGTTCTTTTCTAATATTCAGATGTTAGATCTCTCATGTGTTGCTTGGAGAAAGAAGAATTTTTGTGGCCATCCTTTGAGAAAATAGATCTCTCTCCTGTTTATGAGCTGGAGTGGGAAAGTTGGTCACTTCTTTGCACACACAGTCCAAGTGACCTGGGATTCCACCTTGCATTCTCTGCTGATGGCTTAATTTTAGATCCAGCATCTAAGAAAGATTTAAAGTTTGTTCCTTTTCTTTTTAAACATTAATTACTGTGAATTGTTACACAACTTAACCCTTGAATAACAATGACCAATGCATTTGGTACTTTTTTCCTCCTTAGATATTTTACCATGCCTTTTTTAACTTCAAGAAGTTGTTTGTGCCATTTTACTCCCCCAGGGCAGATGTCTATCTGTCTTCATATTCTGAAAAGATATGATCAAAGCAATTTCAGAAACAATGCAGAAATTTATTACATACTTGCTTTTAAACAAGGATTTCTAAATGCAGTTTAGAAATAGAACCTAGAATAAAGATTTCTAAACAGCAATGCCTCTGCGAATGCGAAGTATTGTTCCATTACTACCTGCCCCAAGAGGAGATCTACAGACTCATAAACAAGTTCTAGCGTGGGCTAGATGTTATTTCTGTCTTATCCACCTTTTTCTGCAGAGAAAGTTGTGCCCGCAGGATGGCACAACAATAGGTTGGGGAAATGTTATTTTCATTCCTCTGGTAAGGAAAATCTTACAGTAGGAAGTATGTATCAGTAATTTTTACCATATAGCAGTTGGAGGCCTTCATTGCTAGATTGTATCCTTTTCTGGTCTTTAACTTGACATAACACTGTCTGTACATGGCTTTCTAAGCTGTGATGTTGTTATTAAACAACTCCAAGTCCCACTCTTTGCTGTCTCCATTCATAAACTTGCACCTCTGTCCTACACTGTATGAAGAGACATGAACTTGTCTGTACACTTGCAGCAAAATTCTGTAGGGTGTTCCCTGGAGTGTCATAAGCTGCTTGTGTTTTAGCAGTGTACCTTTCAAATGAGAGTGTGGGGTCTGTGATCCACAGCCTTGCCCTCAGCTGGTTTCCAGACTTCCCCCACCCCCAGCAGAGAGCTTATTGAAGCCACGGGTTGTCAGGCTCAATTATTTGCACAGCATCTTAATAGGTCTTGCAGTTTTCCTAAAAAAAAAACNCTGTGATCCACAGCCTTGCCCTCAGCTGGTTTCCAGACTTCCCCCCACCCCCAGCAGAGAGCTTATTGAAGCCACGGGTTGTCAGGCTCAATTATTTGCACAGCATCTTAATAGGACTTGCAGTTTTCCTAAAAAAAAAAACCAACACACCACCAACTAAAAAAATGCCACTAGGGTCAATTGTCCTTTCTTCAAAATTGGTTTTATGGAATTCATCTGTCCCTGGGAGATTTGAGGCACTCCTGGAACTACTGCATAATCAACTCATGTCTTCTCTGGGGACTACACTGCTATGAAATCAAATAATGTTGTAATCTCGATGTGAAAACCAACTTCAGTCAGCACCTTTGATCTCAAAGGTTTGAGAGTGTCACTGAAAGAATTACTTTGAGCCTGATAGTCTTCCAATCAAATTGCAGCAAGTATTGACTATGATCTCTCCCAAACCTGCAACCCAAGCAAGAAAGGGCCTGGGCAGGTCTTAACGAGAGGCTGCCAAAAAAAGACTCACATGACATGAGAGAGGTATTTTAGGAGCTATTGCTTTCCTCAAGGGCTTTCCATAGTTGTAGCACTGCAGTGTGGTTTAGTAAGTGCAGAGCTAAAGGGATTACTGGTTGCATTGCTGAATGTGACTATGGGCCAGATCCTTTGTGCCCTACAGCGGTCCTGTGGCCTTATTTAGAGAAGCTAACTGGCAACTTTTCACTCAAAACAAGACTTTCTGTGTGAAATGGGCTTTCACTGGAAAGGCATCATTCTTGTTTCCCTGTTTTTTGGAAACAGACCTTACAAAAAAACAAGGTGGGGAAAATGCGCTTTTTTATTGCTTTGGTCAGTCTTTTCTGTTTCCAGTTTCATTTTTCATTGGTAACAAAGAAGGCTGTTTTCACTGGCATTTTTTAAGATGAAAAACATTCCTATGAAAAATAATTGGTGTTTTTCAACTGCCTCCATATGAGAGCCTTATAAACTTTAATCCTGCAGCTGGGGCTATTAACCCATACTTCTGTAGCCTAGCAGAACTGTATTGAAATCAATGGAGCAGAGCACAACTGGCAGCAAGAATTGTTATAAGATCAGTGGCCAATTAGGCAAAAACACAGCTCAAGACTGTTATGATAGTGGGAGCTAAAGCGTTGTCTTCTTAGGTAACAGATAAATCACTGAAAACAAATCCACATGGCTTTGTAGAAAGGCACCAAATAAGAGTTCTACAATATTGTAGTGGATCAGCTGGGGAAAAAAATGTCTTTTTGACAATGTTTTGCAGTAGTTTCTTAAATTATTATATCTAGAGAACAGAAATACACCACAGCTTTTTGTACTCAAGTTAATATTGGGGTGAGGAAAATATTTGGTTTTCATCTCTACCAGTTTTACTGCATACTGTAATTGCATCTTGTGCTGTACCGAGGGACACATTTAGCCGGCCTTGCCAACTTGCTTCCACTGAAGTTATGGGAAGTTTTATTTGATTATCATGCCAAATAGAGGAGAACATTTTCATGCAATGCCTGTGTTTCAGCCGCCTCCTTTTAAGTAGTCCTGTGCAAGTGGTTAATGATAATGATAATTTGATAATTTCTTCATGATTATACTTTCCTGTAGAAAGAAAGGCTAGGCGGTCATGCAGTTCATCTGTGTTCCCTTTCTCTTCAAAATTTCTGGACCTTTTTGAATGTCCTTAAGCAAATCTGACCGGTGACAGAATTGTAATTTTCTACAGGGCCTGTGGAAGGAAGTAACTGGTTTCACTGGAAACGTCTTAATAAGGGTGATTTGGGAATAAACTGACACTTTGTCAGTTACCACGGCCACAGCACAGGAGGGAGCCACCAAAAACAACCTGAGTATGTGAAAATCCCCATTTACAACTTGTGTTTTCTTGGGTACCAAAGCCAGAGTACTCTCAGACGCAGAAGTATTAGATAAGTCTTTGGAAACTTCATGCCCACAGACATTACAGCAGATGCTTACAGGATGCAGCAAACAGTGTTGCAGTGAGTTTTGGGGTTCTCTCGGGTAACAGTTGAAAGAGCAAATACTTTCTATGCACAGAGGAAGAAAAAAAAAAGAGAGAGGAAAAAAAAGGTCAAGTTATGAAGCTTAGAAAGTGATCAGTAATTCATTAGTGGAGCTCTAAGTGTTATTAGCTCTGAAGAAGTCGTGATCTACTCACAGATAGTCTGCAAGTACAAAGAGATTAAATACACCAGATAATTTATCTGTTGTATGGGAATCGCTTTGTTCTAGCCATTATTTTTGCTGTATAATTTCTTTCTCTATAATTTACTTTCCCTTTCATATTGTTTATTTATTTTTAAGATCACTTTGTATTTGTCTTTTATTTCCTCATTTAATTATGTGCCTAAAAAGAATAAAATGCTGAAATGTTTAAACAACTCATTAAAACCTACTTGTAATCCTCTGTCTGGGACAAAATCCGTTGCTGTGTTCAACAGCCCAGAATACTGTAGCTTTATCAATCTTGTAAATCACTACTATGGACTGTCTCCAGTTTCTTGTAAATCAACAAAATCGCAAACTGGATCTCTCCAGTTAAGGAGATTGTCCAGGCACATTTAACTGTCTGTACAGCTACTGTCTTCATCCACTCCTGTAGTACAAAGCCTTTACTCCATAATCGCTGCTACACACACAGCCTGGAGTTCCACTGAATTATTGGAAGACGAGAGTGAGGCTTTCAGAGACAGGATTTTCATGCTTATAAATTTTATTGGTGTCATCTTGTTCACAAGATATATGTAGGTCTCCTACAATATCTGTGACATCCATATCCTGCCTTATAATCACACTGTGCCACAACCATCACAATGATTAAAGAGATTACTTCTTTTTTCCCTTGTGTGGCGAGATTAGGGAAGTTCAGTTAAATGGGAGAAGAGCGATGAAGGAGAGCAGTTCTATATCATGATCAGTTCCAGGGTGAGGCCTTTAGAGGAAGCCTCCCTGTGCCCCTGAGGACTCAAGGAGCAGCATTTTCAAGTCGTGAGGGAGAGTGGGCATCTGCCTCCCACCCCTCTTCTGGAGAGCTTAGGACTGCATCCTAATTTTGTAGCACATTTTGTCCTGCAGAAAAACCTGCAGCAAGACTAAGACCCGCCAGACAGACTAGGCACAGCCACGAGGTGATGAGGGACAAATCTGAGGGTGACTCTGGGAGGGGCAGTGGCTACGGCCTTCAGCGGGATGGGGAATGGGCCCGGGTGGGAGGATCCAGGAGAACACACCTCTCTCCATCCCCTTGCACCTATCAGCCATCTCAGCCCCTCCCACCTCAGTGATACTCTCACTTTGCTGTCAAGACTTACAGCTTTTTTTTTTTTTTTTTTTTTTTTTTTTTTTCTTTTTTTCCCCCCCCCCCCGCATGATGGTGATTCCACTGNTTTTTTTTTTTCCTGTTCCTATTTCTACCCACCCTCCTGCCCCTGCACCAGTTCTCCTCTTCAGTGTGTCCTTTTCACTTTAAGCAGTGGTTTTGATTGCATCATTTGAGTCTCCATTGTGGTTGTAGTAGAGACAATAATATCTGTGTATCCTCTGTCTATAATCATTAAAATAGGATCTGGGACCGACTCTGACTATATAAAGAGAGCAGGGTGGATGTGAAGGCGCACAACTGCAGGGCCAGAACTGGGTCTTATCAAAGTCCCAGTGGCCTCTAGTGAGCCCATGGCTCTTCTGTGTCCCTTCCTCCAAAAGTGAGGCTTGAATACACAGATTACTGTGAGTCTGCTGTCCCACAGAAGCTATTTGTGGGGATAAGCTTTTGACTCAAAAATCACCCAGTTTAAGTATTGTACACACCACGACTTACAGAACCAAAATGAAACACTGCAATATTTGTGGTTAAATTGGATTGGAAAATGAGGAAAGTATTTGTGATAGTCCCTGTCTAATTTCAAGATTACTAAGGGCACCAAAGACATCTTAAAGATCAGAGAGGAAATTCTGAATTGGAAATGTCAACTTGTCCTTAATGTGTCCTGATTTTCCCAGGCACAGTACATCTCCCATTAACATGTGGTTGATGGAACAGATGGGCTGCAATGCTTGAATAGGGACATGGGTTACAGGGAGGCTGTGAGACTTTGACTTCCACTTAAAACTGTTGGCATTGTTTTAGTACTACCTCTTACCTGTCTTCTTTTAAAGGGCAGTGAGTCTTTGTAATAATGCTATGTCCTAAACTGCTGGATAAAGGGCACTCACTACCTTGTGGTCTTGGCACTTTGGAAATCACTGTAGCCTTCATAAATAGAGACACAATGAGCCATCACCTGGTTTTATTGAAAGGCGGCAGTAGAAGAGGATGTCTGAAATCACAAATCACAGCACCAACTTCTCAATATTCCTGCCTCAGCTTTCTCTTCTGTAGATCTGGACTGGTAACAGCTTCCCATCTAGCAGGGATGCTGCAAAGATTAATTATACACTAGATTATGAGACAATTTAAAGCATTTTTATTCTAAGGAGCACTGTTTATATCATAATAAACTGGGAAGAGTTCAAGTGGCTCCCTACCTACTACCATCTTATGCTTGCATTCACTTTTAAGGTAGATCACCTTTATCATCTTACCCCTGTCCCTAATGTTACCAGGCAGGTTACAGCTGTGCTTTCCAAAAGCGAATTTCTGAGTCTTGTTGTCAGCTACAGCTTGGGAAGGAATTTGACAGGGAAGAGAAGGACCCGTCTCCACTTCCCTGTCACCCTTTTTTTCCGGGTGTTTCAGGTAGTTTTTCTGCCTAAATTCTATTAAACCCCCTGCAAAGAAACAGTAGGCTGTATTTTGCATACTCCTGCTAATGAGGATAGCAGAAATACTTAAAGCTAACCCCAGAGCCGTGGAAACAGAATCTGAGCAGCAGCTGTTCCTGCAGGCTCTCCCTTTCCTGCTAGTTGAGAACTCGAGAACATTTTCCTTTACCCGTGTGTCTGCTGGTAGCGGGCAACTTCCTCTCTCCTCACCAGAAACGTTTCAGCAAACTTCCCTTTGAATTTAAAGGAAGGTGTTTAAATCTGTGCTTTTAGTCTTGGCAGTGAGGCCAAGTTCGGACTCCACGATGATTTCCAGACGCTCAAAGGCTTTGTCCAGTAGAGGGAGCAAAGGGAGCACCGTGGACAGCACACTTGCAGAGGCTCGCAAAAAGGCTTCCCCAGCACAGACAATCCTCAAGCGCTTCTCCCCAGTCCCACCAGTGGCTCAGCGTGGGTTAGTGTGGTCACTGAGCCATGCACAAGCAATCCCCAGGAAGAAAACGGCCTTTGGATAGCCAGGTCCTGCCAATGAAGCCAGACAGACAGAAGTTGGCTGCTGGTTTCCAAGGTTTTAAAATATTTTCTCGATACTTGCTTCTTTAAATCCCATACAATGATTTATTTAAATAATATAGAATAATTCACATCTATTATTCAGATTAATTATCAGGCAATTAGAGTGTAGCAATTAATAATATGTAATTATTAATATAATCATTAATATAAATAGGATTTAGTAATAATTACCCTTTGATAAATTTGGGGGTGATTCCCTGGACAGCAATAGCAAGCAGTGTGCAAGGCTTCTTCAGCAGATAGAACATCCTTTATTCTGCTGCTAAGGACCATTTCCACTCTGTTGTATTTAGTCCTGTGAATTGGCTCAGGGATGTGCTGTATCAATACCCTGGTGTGGCTTGGAAACTGGAAGCTTTTCTGCTTGGAGGTTGGACTTCCTCACTTGAGGTGAGATTGGTGCTGATAGCTGGCACTGCTCAGGCTAGACAAGCCCAAAGTGCAACAGAAGGAAAAATCTCAGTGTTGGAAGACAACACATCAATTTTCTGGCTACAATTAGTGCATACCTGCCTTTTACCAGCTTAGTTATGACTGCCTAATTCAAAGTAGTGCTTATTTTCTAATTAGTTTGTAAAAGGTTATAAAATCCACTAGGTGCATATTCAAAATATTACTTCATGCATTCACTAAATAGGAACTTTAAATATAGGATCAGATTTTCCTGTAGCACAATCTGGCCGCATCAACATCCCCTCCTGTTACAGTAATACCAAAACCATTGGTGCTTTTGTATTTAGGTAAATGTCTGACTTCAACATGACTTTTTTTTGCCTTTTTTTTTTTTTTTGAGACATTTGGTTAAATAAAAGCCATACTTCTCCAAAAAATGTGCATGTCACAGTGAACTGAAAAACTACACCATATCTTATTTAAAGACATTGTATGAGCCAAATATTTTTTGTCTCTGCATCATTTTCATGGCTTTAATTTCTTTTAAAAAAAATTACCATAGAAAACATTCATGCCAAAAGTTTACACTTTCATTTATTTGAAGCATCAAGGAAGGAATATTTTTTTAAGTTTTTCAAATAGCTGCTTTTTCTCTGAGTGACAGAAAAAGAGGAAAGGTGCAATTAAAAATCACACCCATAACAAATACAAAAGTTTAAAACTTACCATTAGGTTAAGGTATCTTTGGATCAGTCTCCAGGGAGCAGCCTCTGTTCTGATTTGCTCCTCTCTAATTTCAAAGTGATCTGTTTGTTACTAATTTGTTTTATTTCAGCCCAAATATGTGTACAAGGTGCAAAGTAGTGGACCAGAATAATTTATGAAAGAACATTTAGGGAAGCTAGGTTATGTTTGTATTTGTGTCCAACAACAGTAATCCAGGAGTATTTCAAATGAGAGTCATGCTTATAAAGCAAGTTACACAGGCTGAATCAACTTTCGAAATCAATAGGAACAGAGCATAGAAGAAAATCCATGCTATTTCAATTCCAACAATTACCAGAGAGTTAATAAGGCTCTGAGAAAAATATTATCAGGATTGACACATTTCCAGAGTGTATTCTGATTTTAGTTAAGCCTTATCTTATGACAGAGAAATGTTTTGTTGGATATGTTCCAGCTTGTTCTTCATGTCATTAGGTTTTTAATTCCTGCTTTTCTTAATACGATATTATTCTTTTTGTGTGTGTGCTGTGGTAATTGGAATGGAAGCAAGAGTGTGCTATTCTTCTGGCAGTCATATTCCCTTCAGTGGCTTTCTTTTAAGTAACAAGACATCGCAGCAGTGAGAACTAAAAGGCTACACACAGGCACCTCAGGTGGCTCTGATGATTGAGTGGTGGCTAACAACGGGCAGCTCATTGTGACGGCTCGGCCGCCACCACCGCGCCGAGGCTGAAAGCGCACACACGAGCGCATTCAGAATTCCCTAAAGATGCATTCTGTTTGATCCGCAAGGGATCGCTTTGGCTCTCACAAAAGTATCTGGCAGGAAATACCTTTGTTCTCATGAATGGGAGTGGGTCTGCTTTTCCGTTTTCTTTCTCTCCCGGTGCTTTTATTTGCAGCCATTTGAAGCCGGAGTCGTTGCAAGTGTGATATCGGGTGAGACACTTGTGTGAGCACCCTTGACTCCTTCAGCTATGGTGTTTTGCATGTTTAAAAACCTCCGTGGAGCTACCACCTAAAAAATAAACAGTTATTAATAACACTCTGAGATGTAAAAAAAACCCCAATATCATGATAGTAATCTTAGCAGCAGCCATTATCTCATCCCAGGCTCTGAAGATGTGCGATGATCCTTCAGAAACTTTTCTTCATCCAAAGCATATGCACAAGGTGTTATTCAGGGCACACCATGTTACATGCACAGTGGAGCCCTATCCTTGTCATTCACAGGAGTTGGCCATTTCTCCTGTGCTGCATATGTTTTGCTGCCATGGGGTTCCAGTTTTGTCTGGTACCATAGATGCAGCAGAGGAAAGCCAGTTTTGCTACACGCAAAACATAAGCTAATTAAACACCATCAGGCTCCCCACTTCCTTCAGGAGGTGTTGGGCCTTTAGCAGAAATAATCACTGTTGCATGGAGTGTAATGGCAGATATTTGCTACCTGCACAATCAGAAAATCCTCAGGATCCTGAAAACAGCTTTGTGAAAATGCAGTTTCAAGCCTTGTTGCTTTGCCATGCTACTGCTGGGTCCTTCCTACCGTACTAACACTTAGTACAAATATGTGGGGTGTGCTGAAATGAACTGGAGGCCACAATTGAAAAGAAAAGATGTGGAGTTACTGAGTGCTGAGACCTGGCTCTTGGAACCTACATACTAAGCACTGGGAACAGCTTGAATGCTTGAAATCTTAAAAAAAACTCCAAACCAAAAAACAACATCCAAAAAACCACCACCCACACACACACAGAGAACAAACCAAAAAACAAACAAACAAGCAAACAAAAGCCCTAAAAACATAAAAGAAGCTGCTGGGGTAGGAAAAAAGCAAATCATGTAGTTTAGGTTTTGGCTGACTCTGAGGTGTTTGCACACAAATTCTTTGCAGAAGGACAGAAAAAAATAAGGAAATTACAGGTAGCGGGGCGGAAAGCAACTCAGTCACAGGGAAAAAATGTAAAATCTCAGTTTTCTTATGGATTCCTTCTGGAATCATGGAAGCGAGCTGTCTTAGTGTATATCCTTTGTAGTGGCAGAGGTACAGGAGAGCCTGGGAAGCGAGCACTGCCATGGTTTCTCTGTGCACTCATCTCTCCCAGGAAAAACCTCTGTCCTGGTGCCCCACAAGGTAAACGGCCCCTGCAGCACTGCTGGGACCAAAGCTCACAGCTCCTCTCTCTGTGAGCTGATACAATTGTTCCTTGTTAAGCACAAAACGTTCAAAGCCATGATTTCAAGCTTGACCATGACCCTCTATGAAAACAGGTCAGGCAATTAACTCATCATGAAAAACATTCCTTTTTCCACCCCCCCGCTCCCTCCCTTATCTCATTCTGAATCTATTTTAACTTTATGGGGGGATTAGATACCAACACGCCTTGTGTTGATTCCTTGTGTCATGGACTCAATGAATCCTTCATTTTCCCCTTTTCCACTTCATCCAAGCTCCATAAAATGCCCAGGAAGCATTATTTTAACAGTGTGATGACAGTTTAATTAGATCAAGACTGCAGCAGAAGGGAGAGTATCAGGATTGAAGGCAGCTGTGGGTAAGAGTCATGATGTTTGCAGCTCAGCCTTCTTCCAGCCCACCTAAGTAAGGGCAGCTCAGGGGCAGCTGCTACTTGCATCTGGTTTTCCCTCAGGTGCTGTGTCCCATCCGAGGGCCAGTGGCTGATCAATAAGATTGGGTTACAGTATCTGTTGGGCTTTTAAATTTGATTTCCCTTTCTGAAGCTTATGATACCAAGGTTTGTGCTGAGTGTTATCTGAATGAGCAGCGAAGAATAATAATGCAGGTACATGAGAGCCACAATTCTGGTGTTGCTAAAATCCATGGCAAAACTTCCATTGACTGAAAGAAAGGCAAGCTTTCTCTTTAGGAAAAAAATGTAGGAAGCTTTAAATTAGGAGAGCTCTAGAAGAAAATTTATTCTGGTATGAACAAAGTGCCTTTCCCCACAAAGTTCACGGCTATTTGACTTGGAGTCTCAACCTTTCTTGTGAGAGACATGCGCTGTAGCTGTTTTGCAGCTCTATAGAGTATGATGGAGAGAAATGGACCCACGTGCTATAAGGAATATCAGGGAGGAAAGTTTAGGCACTTTGACTCTCACTTTTCCACATGCCTCAGATTTTAATGTGTTTTTCAGCACTGGTTTTTGTACAAAGGTACACTGGTTTAAGTGTGCACATACAGGATTCCCAGGTAGAAGACATTTTATTGACCTTTTGACAATATCTTAATAACAACGGCTACTTTTCAGCTAGGAATCTACTTTGATAAAACATGCATATGGTTATCCTATATTCTATCCTATTTGGTATCATTTGGTTAAATGCATTTGTTTTGCAGTATTCACCATTCTTTTGTATTTCTTTTCTAACACTCTGATATATTCATAGATAAAGCTTTCTTTAGAATTTCAATCTGAAGAAAAATCACCAAGATAATAACACCCTTTTGTCTCATGTCACCATCTGCTGTGTCACCTCTGCAACACAAATCATCCTCATTTCCACGTATTATTTTCTAGAATAGATCTTAGATCAAATCTTGCTCTCTTGCATTAGTGAGAAAATACAGTACAGGCAAAATCTTTCCTACTTTTAGTATTTTTAAGTTTTCTATATTTAGGTTTCCTTTTACCTTAGTGTCACGTGCCTGACATTTAATGCAACAATTCTCAGTGCACCATCATCAAGCAGAGAAGGGTTATGCATCCTATATTCCAGATGGACAACTAAGGCTTGCTAAGGTCACATTGGACTGCTTGTAGAAGACTAAGGACTTAACTCCCAAGTCCTCCACACACCAGAGAACTACCTCCAGCACCAGACACATCTGACACTTCAAGTTGCTGCAGTCGAGGCCCTGCCTGACACTTACACAGCCTGTGTCGAAGACATCTTCTGGAAAATGCATAACTCAATGCCTGGGCCCCCCTACCCTCCCCATTTAACATACTAGCCATTTAGCCAGGTAGCATAAGAAATTCAGATTATTATTTCTGATGCAAGGTGGAGATTTTTTTGTCAACTAGGACCTGCTGACTTTCATGTATTTATTAGGTTTACATCACAAGATTTTGGTAGCAGGGTAGCTGCAGGGGTGGTTTCTGTGAGAAGATATCAGGAGCTGTTCCCATGTTGGAAAATTCCAGATACCTCCAAGAAGGCCCCAATGCTGGCCAAAGCAGACCTCAGCAGTGAGCTTGGAGAAATTAATTTTCCAGAATCTGTTGTGCCCATGACAGTGATTACCAAGTGTCCTTAACTTAACCCACAAGATTTCTGTCATATTTTGTCCCCTCTGTCTAACTGAGGAAGCTGAGTGATAGTGCAGCTTGGTGGACACCAGGCAGCCACCCAAGGTCAACCCACCACAATATAATTATCATTGCAATTGGCCTTGATGAGACCACTGACATTAATCCATAGAGGTTCTATGGGTATCTGGACCAACACATGTTCTTTTCTTTGCAAAGATGAAGTTTATTGAATCAACTCTTGTATGCCACATTAATGCTGCTAGAACGGAAAGGAGGATATGCCCTGTTAAGCTTGTGTGATTTGTGTCTTAATGTGAAGCTGGTTTGTATCTTAATGCAGAACACTTGTTTTTATATTTCCTAGCAAAAGAAGTAATTTTATCTTTAACAGCATCTAGTTTTAAAAAATACAATAAGCAAGGCAGAAAGTAGAGAATTAAAGTGTGTTACCTATATGAGTGCCCTGAAGACACTGAACATCAAGGACTTTGCCTTCGTCACCTCTCTGCCACTGCAAGTCACCCAAATAAGGTTTACTGTAACTGAGCTAATGATAAATCTGCAACTCTGAAAGAACAGCTTTCTATCTTTAGGCTTCAGCTATGCTTTTCTTTTGTCTGTATAGCCTATTTATGGAATGCTGCTGTTGAACTTGAATGCAAACCAGAAGAGCGCTCCTGCCTAAATTGTCTATAAATACCTCCTGGAGGAGCTTAGGGGGTTTTACTGTCCGCATTTTTGTGAAGTCCTTGGTGTGCTGCTTTGCTCAAGTATTTGTTTATTCCTCATTCAACATTCATTGTCTATCTTCAAAAAGTGACCTCCTGAAATGTATACCCCACGTCTGTGTGAGGCTGCTATTTTTACATAACCCTGAGAACACTGAGGTTGTATGGGCCTCCATGAGACAGGAATATACAGAAACCAGTGTGTGCAAATTGCCATCCTGGATGCACCAAGATGCAGATAAACATACATACAGATTATTTAGGAAACAGACAAAGGAAAGGATTTTAGCGGAAATAATGCTGTAATCTACGATTTTAGATTAGACTGTTTGCTTGTCCTGTATGCCCATGGGGCATCCAGAATAGGATGCAAATGATGACAATAGAAGAAAATGCAGAGCAAAAGTGTTACAGGATAATTTGTACCTAGGAAAATTTTCCTCATTAATTAGGCACAGATTCATGCCCTCAGGCAGAAAGCTTTCAAGTATTTTTCAAATCCTGAGCTCTGGGTTTGTCTTGATGGGGTTTTTTTTGTTTAGTTGGTTGATTGGGATTTTTGGTTTTATTTTTCTTTTTTTTGTTTGCCGTCCTCTGTAACAATCTCAGCCTCTTCTTGCTTCAACATGTCAACAGGTTGTATAGGATGGCCACTCAACAAACATGTGATTTCTTTTAAGACATTTGATTTACCTGTTTTTCTGCCCCTTTGAAACTCTTTGGAGCTTGAGCTGGAGGTAGGAAGGAGTTCACTCCTCTATAAAATTAAGCACTTTGACTTTCCATTTCATCCTACCCTATGGCTTGAAGAAGAAAGGGACAAGAATAGAGTAACAAGACATCCTGCACAGTTCAATCCAAGCTGCACAGGGCATTATAATTGCTTTATCATTTTCTCCCTGTTGTGATTAGGTTTTATGACATTAGTGAACACTCCTGTATCCTGTGATGGGATTGTGGCCATTTTTTGGGTCACTACCCTCACTAGCCTCCAGCAACACTGAGGGTGTCACATCTTTTGCAGCTCCCCCTTGGACATCCAGGACTGGAAGGACTGTCCTCATAATAGCTTAGCAGCCAAATTACAGAGAGTATTATCCCAGTCCCGGGGCAAACACAGAGATATTGGCTTTGGACAATGCACATGAAACTGCAAAATTATACTTACACCCATGCAAATGTATGTGCTTTTCCAAGGGACTTTGAAATAGTGAAAAACAAACTTGCTTTTAAGTTAAAAAAACCCCAAAAAACACAACATTCAAGAGAAGAAAACTGTAGCCTACACTGCGCCTCATTTGACACTGGAAATATGAGGATAGGCCACAATTTTGATAGCAGTAGCGTAGCATACTTAAATTTGCTTGGGTAACCAAACAGAAAATTTCTAAACAGCAGTAGAAAATTGCAAGTTAAATATATTACATTTAAATTTAAATTGTCAAGTAGCAGCCTTATTCACACAATTCACTGTTTTAATCTATTGTAAGTCAGTCAGTTGAAAAACAGAGTTACTACATGTCTTTTCTGCAGGAATTTATAGCATTTTGAATTTGGGGGAAGGAATTTCACCTAAAAATAAGAAATACTTTGCAAAACAAAATTTAGAGCTACTTGGGTGTATAAAAAATTGATATTTCGTTTTGGTAACATGTGATATGTGTATCAATTATCACTTTTACATTTGTTTAATGTTCCTTAATGTAAAATACTTTCCCAGAAAGGCCCCATTCCAGTGAAGGTGAAGCAAAATAGGAATTTGTCAAACCAGAACGGTACTTGGATTTATGCAGCTTAAAGCAAAGCCTGAATAATCAGAAATCAGACCGAAAAATGAAATGCTGGCTTTATAAAAAATGAATGGGCCATAAGCAATCCAGAAAACAGTTCACTCAGTTTTACAAGAACAAAAACGTTCACTTATAAAATTGTGCAAGAAGCTAAACAGGCTGACATCACCATCTCTTGGGTAATATTACACTACAGGTTTGTCTGGTTTGATTTTTTGTTGTTTTTGGTTGGGTTGGTCCTTTTATTTCTTCTTATCCTATACAGCTCAAGTCCTGCAAGTGCTAAATGGTTTGTGAATACCCTTGTGGATGTGGCACTCAATTCTTTGGGGCTCTAAGTAGGTGGGGAAGGGTGAGCGAGTATAGTCTGTAATAGGCTCACCAATAAATCCTTGGTACAAATCAAAAGCCTTAGAAGACTTTTGCACATTATTTAATCAAAAGACTAAATCTTCTGGTTGACAGTTGACTGAAGCTTTATTAATCTTCCCACCAAAAGTTCCAATTTCTGGTAATGAAATAAGCTACTGTATTTCTTCTTGGTTTTGTCTAGAACTCACCGTGTGTGAATTTCGGAGTAGGGTCCAGAACTGGAGGATAAAGAAAGCAGCAATAATAAATAGACATGAAAGGGTAGGATGCACAAAGAAAGCAGCAATAATAAATAGATATTAAAGGGTGGAATAAAATTGGGCCACTCAAAATAGCATTACTCCCTCTGATGACAGGACCCTAAGTCTTTAGCTGCTTTCTGTTGTGATTTAAATTAGCAGAAGAAGTCAGTTTGTCCTTTAGATTGAAGGAGCATGGCCAGTGCCCTCAGGCCCTAGCAGAGTTCATGTATTGAAATGCTTAGACAGGCTCAGGTTGCCGGCTCAAGACCAAGGAAATAAAATTCCTGTCTCAAAATGCATCTCTCAGGCGTTTTGTTGCTACAAACTTGTTTATTTGTTTGTCTGAACTGCTCTGAGTCTAAGCAGAAGGGAGGACAAAACCTTTCAGCAAAGATGTGGAGAAATCAATTAGGAACATTTCTTTGAGTTTTCACAACAGATAGAACTCCAAAGTCAGATGCAAACTGTAGTCTCAAACATCTGTGCATTCTTCTTCCTCACGTCTCTTCCCCTTGGTCCAGGCTCACTTTTCAAAGAGTTAGGTTTGGTTCATTCAGCTGCTAAGGCTCTGTGCTGAAGTTGGCCAGAGTGTGCAGATATTAATTCAACCGCCTGGTTTCTGCAATTCAATATACAATTGAATGTGCATAATTTGAACAGTACAATTGATTTAGCATCAATGTGGGAACTTTTGCTTTCAGTTTTCATGAATTATGTGTTTGAATTTTGAACTTTAATGCTGTACTAATGTAGACATTTCCATTTAATGACATATCAGCTAAGCTGAATAGGCCTGCCACCTCCTAAACCCTTAAAAGTTTCAGCTCTGTGAAAACCTCTTGCTGAAAATATGAACAGCAGCTGGTAGATTGCCTGACTGAAATGTTCTAGTCTTGATCATGAAAAGAGAAGAAACACAGCATCAACAAGATCTCATTAATCTTTTGACACAGTTTCATGACCATTGTCTTAATATATCATGCTCCTTGTATCTAGAGGCTAATAAAACTTAAACCAAGCCAAATGATTTAATATTAATATTGAAACATAACTATAGAAAGATGTATGACAGAATCACCAAAGAGATGAGACAAACATAATTTTTATCCCAGATTCTTTAAGTGTTTGTGATTTTCTTTTAATGCGTCAACCAAATTATGTAGACAAATCTGAATAAAGATGTCAGAAGTATCCAAAGTAGTCTTGCACTAACAAGAGAATCAAGAAGCACATTTGCCAAGGTACTTTGGTAACCAGCTCCCAGTGACTTCAGCAGCAGCAACAAGGTTGGTTGAAGATGTGGGCATAAGTTCCTGGAACTGTCAGTATGGACATATATTCTGACCTCTATGGACGCATTGAAACAATGGAATAATTTATTGTTCCATTCAGTGTGCTTTAAATCTGGCAATTCTAAATTTCAAGAGATTTAAAAATATTTAGCTGAAGGAAAAAAATAGTCATTTTAATAATATATAATCATGATTTGTTACCTGATTGTAATGGTATTTGAAAAACATTAGTTCAGTACATTGTAAGGAATTCTGCTTCCCCTTAATTTTTTGTCTAAACATTTCTGGCTTTATCTTAAACTGCTGTAGTCTTGTCTTTAGAAAGCCAATATCAACAATTTCTTTTTAGAAAAAATAATTAGTAGAATGTCCCATCTTTAAAACTGACCTTTTTTAAAAAAAAAATTATTTTGTATTCAGCTAAAATTTAAAAACTCTTTTCCACATGAAAGTAGCTTTCAGAGTTCAAAAATACATTGACTCTAGTTCTATGTTTTGACGAGCTTTTATAATAAGTTATTTTATTGCATGCATAAATTAGTTGGTTTTTAGCCTCATAACCACCTGGAACATACAAGCCTTTCACAATAGAGACAAAGATATAAATGTATAATGTGGAAAAAGAAAAATACAACTCTCAAAGGAACATCAACCCTTTCAGCTTGAAGGTTAAATATGGGCATTAAAAGGAATCCAATTAAATTAAAAACAAGGGTGTACTAAATTGCCCAACTGTAATAAATTCATTATGTATGGATAAAGGAAAACGTAACAATTCATAATAAATACATGTGCTTCTTAAGTGCAATTGCTTCTAAAAGTAATTAGAGAAGATCATTCTTTGTTCCAGACCCATGTTCTCAGTAGTCTGATGGGTTTAGCAGTGCAGAGGCACCAGTACTGCTTGGGGAGATGGGAAATGTGCTGGAGCAGTAATGTGCAATGGGAAAACAATCTCATATAAAATTTAAGTCTTCTGTATAAAACCAGGAAATAAAAGTAGGAATCGGATGTTTTTCATTGTTAAACTTCAAAGACTATACCTTGTATTTCTGTGATTTTATAGCTGGTTTAAGTGCTATTTAATTGCTAGCTTTCAGCTCCCCTCTTGTACCAGCATGATGTAATAACTGGAGTTAGATTATCCAAAAAACACTAGCTGCCTGTTTCAGCCTCTAGACAACCAAATTTCCAAAGTAGCTTATTCCCGACAGTTCCCCCTGACAAGAAAGAAAGGAAGAAGGAGCCCTTTTGTTCCAGATATCCTACAAAGTCAGGCTTACCTTTGTGTTTAAGCTGCATAGTCCAAACTCCAGTAAGAGCCATAGTAAATCATAAGATTCATAAGGCTGATAAGGCTCAGAGCTGCCTGTGGAATTGCAGCTTGGTTTTTAAAGTACAAGACAAAAGACTGATTGAATGACCACTGCCATGTTTCCTCTCCTCGCTCCAGTTTCAAGAGATGTTTTTCTTAATGTTAGGAGGAATATGATTGCTGCTGGTTAAGAATGATATGGTATCAGAAAGCCAAAAACACCAGGATCAACAGGAAAAATAAAGCAAATAAAAAGCCCAGGCAAAATGGCAGTGAACTTGGTGACCAGGAGAGCTACTGACAATGACAGCAACCTGTAGATTTTTCACCAGAAGGATTAAGTTTGCTGAGAATAATGCATGAAGGATTTGCATGCAGGCAGTGTCAGAGGGCAGACTTACACAGTGATTGGGATTGCATGGAGAAGCTGATTCATTAAGGTCCGATGCATTCTTAAGGAGAAAATCTAGAACGAGTGCCATTATTTAAAAGTATATTTCTCACTCACTGAGTCAAGATTCCCAGGAGCTATGAAAGGCAATCATGCGGTTCTCAAGTAATTGGAAATGTCATTATAATGTAAAATGCAGAAAACTTAATCCCTGTAACTTTTTCCACAGCTTTTTTTCCTGCCTGGACAGATGTTCCTTGTCAGCCTCTTAAAAAATACATGGACTATAATACAGGCTCACCATGGTCACTGCGAAGTGGTGTTAGTCTAAGTATTAGTTGAAGGCAAGGACAGGAACAGGAAAACTTTCACTCTAAATAAAATATGTATCTTTTGTCCAGTTGACTAGAGAGGTTTCATAAACCCCAGGATTTTAGGCAAAACCCCCTATTCTTGTGCAGTAGATGGTGTAAATGTTAAAAAGCTATGTTATGATAGAATTTGAAAGAAAGGATTAAGACAGGCTGTGGGACACATGGGGATCTGAATCCCAGTGGCAAGACCACAAAAATCCTTTGATGTTCATTTCAAGGAACAGCGTGAAGAGCAAGGAATATCACAGGCTTCAGATATGTTGCAAAACATGTAGAATCATAGAATGACTTGGGTTGGAAGGGACCATAAAGAACATCTAGTTCCAATCCGGTTCCCCTGTATCCTTGCAATTTTAATCTGCTGGGTGCAATCACTTTCCAAAGGTTGCCTCAAGAGGGGAGCTTGGCATGATGAAATGCATTGTTTTAGCTGTAGAGCTGGTGCTATGAAATTGTGCTTGTGTGTATTGCTCCTCGGATTTTCTCAATTTCCATTTAATTCAGTTCAGCCTGCCTTCAGAAAGGGAAACAGGCCAAAAGTTGGCATAACACAGGTGCCTTCCTTATAATTCTTACAAATCCAAGGTCATAGTGATAACCTCTCCTTAATTTTCCTATTTAGCACTCTTATAGTCTACTACTATAGATATCAGTAGATCTCTCCTACCAGGTAAATGCTTCCTTCATTTTGAAGAGAGTAAACTAAATATGACTTGACTCCCAACTTGGCCACATTTTTTTCTTGCCAGGCCCTTTTCATGATTCCCATGTCTGGTTTCCCAGGCTAGTTCACCACAATGCAAAGGAATAGGTTTGTACAATCAGGACTATGAATTACTAAATGCAGCATGAATTTTCTCTGTGCTAACCAAATGTCATTACCATTGGTGGGCTAAGTCAAATAACTTGCAATCCCTTTAATTCTTAGAGTGCAGGTATTGACACTACAGAAAACAACCCTACTTGAACCTCTTTCTTTTAGGAAAGCTCAGGAATGGGTGGCATGGATAATTAATTTCCCTTACTAAGGACTTGTGGCTCCTTCTAAATGCTGTGCTACTTTTGAGCAAGTTCAGAGGAGTGGGAAAATTTACAGGATTACCTGAGGATAAGAATCTGTTTGCACCAAGGAAAAATGTTGTAATGCCTACAAGCAGAAGTTGTGCTGCATAAAACAAGCCAGGGAGTCTTCAAATCATTGAGGCTGAACCAGAATTTGTCAAAGGCTCTTCTACTACCTATGCAATGCCTTCCCACATCAGGTGAAGTTCTGCTCTATAATATCTGGGGAGATTATGTGCCATCAGCAAAATTAGAATCATCTAATTCTTGCTGGATTACATACATACATAATACATTTACATAGGATAGAATAAAAGTATATACAAATATAATATACAAATATATAATAAAAATATAAATACTGCAAGATATAATTCCTATACCAACTAAGCTTTTGCCATCACAACAAAGCTGATTTCTCCCATTCAGAATGAATCATCTCTATTGCATACCTGTGGCAACAGGAAGATCTCTCCAAAGGGAAAAAAAAAACAGAAGAAGAAAAACAAAAGGAATCCCTCAAACAAACAACGAAACAAGTTGAAACCTGAATTCCCAACTTAAAGTATAATCAGATAGGGATTTTTTTGACTGTCATGGGAATGGAACAAGAATTAGGACTACACAAACACCTCAACCTGAATCAACCACATAGATAGGGAATGACACATTTTAAAAAGTGATTGAAAAATGGTAAAACAAGCAGATATTATCACAGATCTTTTCACAAGGGAAACATACTTCTTTACATTAGCCTCCCACAGAAATGTATTGTCTCAAGTTTGCTAATATAGGTATGTTTATGGATGCTTTTACAGTGTTTTGTTCCTTTAGATGTGCGTTTCACTGTTTTTTGGTTTTTTTTTAATTAAGTAATCTTTTGTTGCCAGGCTAACTCTTGATTTATTTTTCTTTTTATTTATTTTTTAAAAGTCATAGTCCTCAATTTAGAACAGTCTGAAGGGGATTCCATTCCTCCTCCCCCTAAATAATTTATCCACAGAAAACTGAAGCTTCCATTAACACAAGGCTACTCATGAGTCTGGGAAAATTCCATAAATAGAGACAACTGAATGCAGAGGCAAAACTCAACTGCAAGCTAAAGAACAAGCAGAAGATGGTTAAGTAGTAGTTCAGTTCTCAAGAGAATCCAGTTGTTTTGTCCATCCACCATGCAAACAATTTGCCAACAGGCAACAATGGAAGAGTCATAATGCAGAACTACAGCATAGAACAACCAGAATATAAGAAAATGGGTAGTGGATCTGCTGATCATTCCAGTATCCTCCCCAATGAAATATGAGTAGGGCAAGCACAGAGTGGTGCTTCACCAGAGGGCTCTCACAGATGCTGCAGAGTGCATTGCTACACCTGGTGTGGGAGGCTTGGCATCTGACAACCCTGAATTCTTGTCTTTGAATGTGCCCCATTGTTTTTTCACATGTGCATGAGTCACCAGCAGCTCCACTGTTCCATGGCCCTGAGTGCTCCATTCTAATGCCAAGTGCCATGAAAAAGGATTTCCTTTCTCTGTTTCAAAACTAGCCTTGCCTAGTTTCATTTGATGCATTCTAGCTCTCAGATTGGAAGAGACAGGGAACATCAATCCCTGTTCCTGCTGTCCATGCCTTCTGGTGACTTTATGGTCCAAAGGCACACCAGAAAAATAAAAATATGCCCCTTGCCAGGATGCTTTTTGTTACTTGCAGCTACACTGTAAGATCTGTACATACAGAGCAGTTTATGGCAGCTGGGAAGGATTTTCATAGCTAAGGATGATCTGTGGTGATCCCAGCTGAACTGAAAGGCAGTGGGTCTTGCACAGAAGTAATTTATATGCCCTCTTTTCCTCCCAGAATCAAAATGTAAAAATTCACCCAAGCAGGATTTTAATTTCCCAGAATTATCTTCATGTGTGCATCTAATATAGCTAAATCCTTAGACTTTGCTGCTTTTCTAGATGAGCAGGTGGTTCAAGGGTTTTGACACAGCCATTCTCAGTTTGGGATTTAATGACTTACAGCAAGGAGCTGAAGCAAAATGCCACACTGCATAACTGATTTCAACTCAGCGCTGACAGTTTGCACAAGCCAAGGATCCATCCCCAAAGAAGGTGGTTGCTAAATTCATATTTTTCTAAGAGCAGTCACAAAGTATTTATAAGTTCTCCAAGAGCCTGAAAGCAAATGTGAGGGAGACTCTCTTTTCCTGGACCTCTACCCCATGCCAGGGAAAGCAGCTTTGCCTTAACTTGCAAAAAGCTAAAAAAAAAAAAAAA